>CM059877.1:31944010-32324189 GCA_030490815.1 Acer saccharum
GACATGTATATTTGTAGGGTATCCAAAAGAAACTAAAGGATATTATTTCTATAGTCCTTCAGATCTTAAAGTATTTGTTTTGACAAAATGCTAAATTTCTGGAAAAGGACTATATGAATGATTTTGTGCCTAGAAGTAGAATTATCCTGAATGAGATGTCAGGAGATACAATTCCACGAGAGGTTACACAACCTAACCCAATTGTAAGTTCCGATCCAACACAAAATCAACAACCTACCATTCCTCGTCGTAGTGGGAGGGTTAGAACACAACCCGAAAGATATATCGGTCTGGGAGAATCAGTGGAGAATTTCCCAGACGACGATGATCCCTACACGTATAAGGAAGCAATGGAGGATGTTGATAGTTGCCATTGACAAAAGGCAATGCAATCTGAGATTGAATCTATGTTCGATAACAAAGTCTGGTCCCTTGTAGACTTGCCTAAAGGGATAAAACTCATTGGGTGCAAGTGGGTATACAAGAGGAAAAGAGGTATGGATGGAAAGGTGGAAACCTTTAAAGCTAGATTGGTAGCTAAAGGGTATACACAGAAAGAAGGTATCGATTACGAGGAAATCTTCTCTCCTGTGGCCATGCTTAAATCCATTAGGATACTCTTATCCATTGCAGCATCTTTAGATCTAGAGATTTGGCAAATGGACGTCAACACAGCTTTCCTTAAATGGAAGTCTTGACGAAAGCATCTACATGATGCAACCAGAGGGATTCATTGAAAAGGGCCAAATGGAAAAGGTATGCAAGTTGCAGAAATCCATATATGGATTAAAGCAAGCATCTAGATCCTAGAACATAAGGTTTGATCAAGTTGTCAAAGGTTTTGGATTTATTCAGAATCTTGACGAACCTTGTGTATACAAAAGGATTAAGGGCGACAAGTTGGTTTTCCTGATTCTTTATGTTGATGATATACTACTCATTGGAAACGATGTAGGTGTATTGACATCAGTAAAAGAATGGTTAGCAAAACAATTTGATATGAAGGACTTAGGAGAAGCAAGTTTTATTCTAGGTATCCAAGTAATAAGGGATAGAAAGAATAGAACGATTGCATTATCCTAAGCTTCATACATAGACAAGATCTTGTCTAGGTTTTCCATGCAGGATTCCAAGAAAGGTATGTTACCTTTCAGACATGGAATCAAGCTTTCTAAGGAACAAATTCCTAAGAATGAGCATGAAGAGCAATTCATGAGTAGAGTTCCATATGCCTCGGCATTTGGAAGTCTCACGTATGCAATGCTCTATACTAGACCAGATATTTGTTTTGTTGTTGGCATAGTTAGCAGGTTTCAATCGAAACCTGGTCCTGATCACTGGACGGCAGTCAAGCATATTTTCAAGTATCTCAAGAGAACGAGAGATAATATGCGTGTATACTCTGGAGGGGATTTGATTCCCGTTGGGTATACAGATTCTGATTTCCAATCAGATTCTGACTCTAGAAAATCCATATCAGGGGCTGTGTTTACTGTTGGAGGAGGAGCAGTTATATGGAGGAGTATCAAGCAATCTTGTATTGCTGATTCCACCATGGAAGCTGAGTATGTTGCTGCATGCGAGGTTGCCAAAGAGGCTGTTTGGCTCCGCCAATTCTTGATTGACTTGGAAGTGGTTCCTAGTGCCAATAAGCAGATCACTATCTACTGTGACAACAGTGGAGCAGTGGCTAATTCGAAAGAACCAAAAAGTCATAAGAGAGGAAAACACATTGAAAGGAAGTATCACCTTTTAAAGGAAATTGTATATAGGGGTGAGAACATGGGAATGAGAGATATGACACATTTGCTATAGCACAAGTGGGAGATTGTTAGGATTATGCTCAACAGCAAGAGTGTAATAGTGTTTTTGACAATCTATTCATATTAATAATGTGATTTCTGGTTTAACAAATCTTATAGCATTTATAGTTTAATTATTATAATTGTCAAAAGTAAATAATCATAAGGTCAAAAGACTATGAGAAAAGAAGAATTGTTCATACATCTGGATATGTATAAGGTAGACACAATTCTTTAGTTAGTCTTGAATAATGTTCACAACTTAAGTTAAAGGTTGGGCACCTTTATCTTGTTAAAGTTGTAGATTCTTTTACTGGCATTTGAGTGGGATCAAATGTGTTATGATGAGTCTAAAATCATCAAAGTGGCTTTGAGTAAAAGATCTAGTGCACTAGGTGCATTGAACTGGATCACAATGAAATACTTTATCTAGAACCGTCAGTAGATAAAAGTCTTTTCATTATCAGGACAATCGGAGAGTCTATCTTAATCCTGAGATAAATGATGGACTTATGGTTGCAAGTGTTATCATTTGAGTTATCAATGAGTACGATTATATAGCATAGTCTATCCTCGATAGTTTGGTGGTATTCATTTGTTAATCGATAGAGGACTTCATTTATAGATATGGACATCGTGGCTCCATTTATTAAATGAGAGTAGAATATCATCATATGGATGTTTTGAGGTATTGGATATTAAATCTTAATGTTAAGTTTTCAATAGTGTCTATTGAAACATGGCTTCTGGACAAGTCAAAATATCCAAGTTCAAAATGTGGTCATATGAGGAAATATGGTAACTTGAAGAGCTATAGGCGGTCTATGAGCTCTTGGCGATTACTGATATTCTTCACGAGGATACACCATCTCCTATAAGATTGTCTAGGGTATGAATGAGAATCATTTACTTATTCCATCTTTATTTAAGAGTGCAATTTTAGTTCTTTAGTGGAATGAACTAAAATTAATAGATTGAACCTAAGTGAATCATTTGTTGATTGTGATTGGGTTATGTCTATTGGAGCTTAAATTTAGTTAGGCCCGCTAAGATCCTCAATCCACACGGACTTGCATGGATCACTTGATATATTCTACCGGACCAATTTATGGGTCCATCTAGAATTGTATTTAATATATTAAGAATATAATTTGCACATTATTTATTTAATGGGCTGATCAATTATATTAATATATTAATGAAAGGCATGTGGGCTTGTTTCTTTTAGTAAGAATGGGTCTGGTTCACATGTGGGCCTTTTATTAAGGTCCAATGGATTTAATAAAATAGAAAAACAATATATAGATATATTAATATATATGGCACATGGCCGAGATATATATATGATATTATATTGTTTTATTTTTATTATTTGATTAAATGGAAATTAATTAATTGATTAATTAATTATTTAATTAAAAATCAAAATATTTTTCTGACTAGGAAATATGTTTCTTAGTAGTATACTATTGTGGTAGTATAAATAAAATAAAAGACTTTATTTGGTAAGTAGATAAATAAGGGATTTATTTATCTAGTCAAATAAGGAAGTCTTTTATATAGTCACAAATACACTAAAGAGTTGGATTAGGGTTGAATTCTAAAGATTGATAGAGATATATATTATATATGGCAAGTTAAATTAATATATATATATATATATGTATTTAGGCGTGCATTGCGAGTGCACTTTAATAAGGATGCAGCACTTTTGATATAAATATATATATAATATAAGTTGATTTCGGTTTTCAAAAATAGCTATATATATATATATATTATTATTTCGGATTTGCATATAAACATACATATATTATTTCAAGCAATATAATGTTAAGCGGCCACTAAACATATATATATATTCTTTGTATATTTTCAAGAACCCCAGGTCTTTGGCTTGAGAGTTTTTTCTTTTGTTTGAGAAAAATAGAATCCAACTGTTAGACTAGTGTGAGAATTCGGCCAAGAGGAAAAGAGAGAAAAGTTTGTTCTTATTTCGATAGTGCACTAGTAACTTTTATATCAAAAGGTTTTGTGCACAATTTCGAATAAGGTTCACGCGAGTTTCGATCTAACGATTGTGAATTCAAAAGTGACCGGAACATTCTTTGTAGCTTCTTGGAATTTGTTGTGACTAACGAAAAAGAAAAAGTTTTGTTAATCCATCCTCAGGTACACAATTCAAAGAGAAGGGAGACCATGCTCCTAGGTGATTCACGTTCGTGATTGGATTGGAAGATCTTGCGGATTACCATCGACGCAATGTCAATCGGATCACGCGACAAAGGTATGATATCTTTAGTATTATATGTTAATTAATTAGAGGGTTAAGGTTCAAATTATGGAAAAATTTTAAACTATACTAAAACTGATTTTAGTCTCGCTTCCGCTGCGTGTACTACGGTATTTTTCCCTACACTTCAAGATTCTCTTTAACCACAATGTTGAACCTAGAGTAAAGTTCTTCCACAACTTGATTCACAATAATATCATTAATACTCTTTTTCTCAACAATGTTAGCAACACATGCATGGTCAAATTTTGTAGGATATGCATTCTTCACCTTCCGGACATTCTTAACATGCTTAGACAAATTATCATGCTTTCCATATTCAAAAGCTTTAGCATGCATATAATTAGGTCCAATCTCTCTATTCCTAGATGCATTTTCTAAGTTGCAATATTCAATGAATTTATAGCACTTGGGCTTGATATGGCCTAAGGTATTGCAAAAATGACATATTGGAACAAAAGGAGAGATTTTACCTTCCGGTGGTGGTGGAGGACAAATGGGAGTTTCAAGGGGTACCATATTCTTCAATTTGTTCTTCTTCTTGGAACGTCTCTTCTTAGGAGCTTTCTCTTCAATGATAGCTTCACTAGTAGGAAGTGATGCTTCTATGAGCTTCTTTTCAACCACCGCTACACATGAGCTTCCTAAGTTCATATTAGACATGATCCTATCCTTATCAAGCGAAGTACCCTCAACTTCGCAAAGCTTCTTTTCAATAGCATTCTTTTCACGCAAGAGCCTACGAGTTGTAGCAACAAACTCATCCACTTGAATCTTGATCAAGTCCTCCTTCTCATCAATCTCACTCAAGGCTAATTTCAACTTCTCCTCAAGAAACTTCACCTTAGCCAAAAGATCAATGTAGGATAGATTATCACTTAAACACTCTTGATGACTTTGATCAATCTCCTTATCCAACGAATCTTGATTAACATTCTCTAGAGTAGAGTGAGAAGCCATGAATGCAACAAAGTTGCTTACTAGCTCTTCTTCACTAGAAGACTCATCACTTGAGCTCTCCTCATCACTAGAGGCATCATCTTCACTCCATGTAGCCGCCATAGCCTTTCCCTTCTTGTCCTTCTTAGAATCACCACTAGGACAATCCGAAGCATAATGTCCAAGCTTCTTGCACTTGAAGCATTGAACCTTCCTATTGCTCTTAGCATGGCCACTCCTCTCATGAGGTGGAGTAAAGGACTTCTTGACTTCCTTGTCCCTTGAGTACTTGCCACTTGACTTGGCACCTTTCCTCATGAACTTCCTAAACTTCCTAACCAATAACGCCATCTCCTCATGAAATTTCCCTTAATGTAGTAGTGAAATATACCTAGAGGGGGGGTGAATAGGTATAGGCTCCAAATTCTTCCAATTAAATGTAATGCGGAAAATTACAAGGCAAAATGCACACTTGATAAGATTTAGCAAATGAATTGATTTCACTAAGACAAGAGTTAATCAATTTACAAGATGTGCAAACAATGTAATATATGGAAGATAAAAGAAAGTAAAGCAAAATTGAACACAATGATTTTAACGTGGTAAAACCTCAATGAGGAAACATCCACGGGTTGATACCACAACCACCGGCGAAGCAATCCACTATGTGAAAAAGGACTTACACACTCAAGCTATCACTCATGATATCCGCTCAAGCTATCAACTCCTAATCTACCCTCGGGCTAGTGAATCACCAAGCCTACTTCCTATCCGAGATGTGTCCTACACCTCTAGAAAGGAACTTCCTATCCAAGACGCTCACGTCTCTAGGAAGATTTCTTGCTTGCCTATCCGGATCCTCCCGACCCTAGACAAGACTTCCTTGCTTGATTATCCGAGTCCTCCCGACTCTAATCAAGGCTCCCTTGCTCTATCCACAAAGCTTCACTCACTTTGCTAGAGACTTCAACCTAATGCAAGGCTATGATCTAAAGTGATGCAAGTGATGGAAACACAAACAAATTAAGCTAGATGATCAATCAAGCAAAATGTACATGTTCAATGATAGTCTAGAATATGATTTCAACACACAATCACAAAAGTTATCTAGAAATCAAGACATGCAAATCAATAAGAACAAAGGTATGAATATTCAATTTAGCACACTAAAAACCTAGTTCTTAGATCATGAAATAAAACATAGAAAATAACATGAAGCACATCACACATATATTTTCTAGAATCAATTTCATGATAAATCAAGTTTAGCACATATATGTTCAAAACAAATCACAAAGCTAAAACTCAATTAACAAATGATCAAACAACCCTAGCAAGTGATCTAACATACTTCTCAACAAATTTCATCAATCAAATGGAAAGAATCAATAGATGATCAAAGATGAAATTGAAAAAGAAGAAGTTGAAACATACAAACTGACCACGGACTGGAAATGGACCAGCTGAGAAAAATTCCGAAGTCAACTGCCTCTGGAAATGCTTGGGGTTTGTAGCTCTCTTCGAGACCAACAATTTTGGTTTTTGAATCGAATGATTTCGAGTTCGTATGAGAGAGATATGATCAAAACAAGTAAACAAAAATTGTAGAAAAACTGATGCGAGAATTGATCAAGTGTTCTTCAAAAAATTACATTAGTGTGGAGGGAAGGAGGTTAGCTTAAAAGGAGGGAAAAGGAGAGATTTTCCGAGCGAATCACGTGCTGCCACATCACCACCCTGTGGGGGGCACATGGGGCCCACGGGAGCAGAGGGCTCCCTTGCCCGTGGGGCCCACGGCCTCCCACACGGGCTGGCCAAGTGGCCACACGTGATTCACACTTCTCTCGCGCGCTCCCTCGGTTCGTTGGCCCATATCTTGAGCATCCGACCTCCGATTTTGAATCCGTTTTCGGATTACAAACCGTGACTCCCTCACGCACGACTATGACTACTCAACTTTGAAAAATGGTTGAGAAATCATCTCGGAATCCGATGATGAAGTCAACACAACAAATGAGAACGAAAAGTAGCATAGTCAACTTGTTTGGACTCGAAACCTTATGAATAAGTAACCGAAATGACCAGAACTTGATAAGGCATTAAACAAGAACATGTTCAAGTCCTAAACACAAAATACGAAAACAAATAAACACATATTCACACAAACATGCCATATCAAAGAGATAGTCACAAAGCATGCAATTTCACTATCAATACAAGATCAATGCATGAGCATGCTATGAAGTGTGTGAATGTGTTATACCAAATGTTTGAACCACGATGCAGGGACACACATGTATGAATTGTGTGTGTGTGCGCTAACGCCTTGCAAGAGGGTGGAAGTCAAGATTTACCTTTGACGTTTTTCACCTCTTGAAGACGACTTTTGCACTAGACGTTGCTCTTCACTCTTTAAGCTTCCTTTCTTCAAATAATGTCCTAAGCAACAACTAATACAATCATAGAGTGTTTTGCAATGGAATTAAGCCAATACAAATCATAAACCTTACACCTCATCATCATCGCTACTACTAGCTTCCTTGACAGCCTTGAGAGCTAAACCCTTGTTCTTAGCCTTTGGTTTCATACACGCCTCAAAAGTTTGAAGAGATCCTAGCAACTCATCTATGCTCATGACGTCAACGTCTTTGCTCTCTTCAATGGCGGTAACCTTGGTTTTGAACCTCTTTGGAAGTGATCTAAGAATCTTCCAATTTAGCCTCTCACCGGAGATAGGAGTACCAAGTGCTTGGCATTGGTTGGCAATGTCTAGAAACTTATCTTGGAAGTCAACAAACTTGTCTTCCTCACCCATTTGCAAAACCTCAAATTGGGAAGTGAGCAATTGAAGACGAGACTTCTTCACCGCTTTAGTCCCCTCATTGGTGACTTGGAGAGCCTCCCATGCCTCCTTAGCGGTTTCTAGGTTTTGAATGTAGGAAAATTGCCTACTATCAACATCTCCGAAAATAGCATTCACCGCCCGATGATGCCATTTTGCTAACTCAAACTCATTAGTAGACCACTCACTCCTAGGCTTGGAAACGGTCGCTCCATCCTCAATCTTGTTAGGAGCAAGGTAACCTTCTTCAACGGTCATCCAAGCTCTCTCATCAATAGATCGGATGTAAGCCTTCATCCTCAATTTCCAAAACCCGTAGTTGTGACCCTTGAGAAGAGGAGGCCTAGAATTCGAAGCCCCTTCGGTCATCACATCATCTTGGAAAACCATTCTAGCAAATACCTAAGCAATCCACTCGTAAGTATAAACCGGATCTCGTCGAGTGCCGTCCAACGACCCGCTCTGATACCAATTGAATGTACACAAACGAAGTTAAATTGCTTAAAGCATACCTAGAGGGGGGGGGGGGGGTGAATAGGTTTTTACACCTTTTTCAAACCCTTGAACAAACATTCGTTTGTCCCTCAAGGTAGCCTTACACACAACACAATAAGCCAAGGAAGACATACATAGACAATACGATAATACAATCATAAGAGCAACGTCTAAGTATATCAACAAGTTATGTGAGGTAAAATAGCAAATAAACATAACAACAAAATAAGCTTGTATTTCATAAGATGTTCAATGTGTTACAAGAGTGATCAAAATGTCACTATACAAAAATTACAATATATAAAAGAATCAAAGATACAAATTGATCTATAGAATGAATACACTAATCACACTATACAAAGACTTGCTTCACAATACATCACATGTGGATATTATGAATCAAGACAATAAAATATACAATTAAAATATAAGAGAAAGAGATAGGAAGAATTAACACAAGGGATTTTTTAACGTGATAAAACCTCCAAGGAGGAAACATCCATGGGTTGAACTACAACCATTGGGTACTATATTATTGGAAAGTAAACATAGAACATTCACAAAGTGACCAATCTTTAGCTCACCCAACCTAGTGAAGTCTAAGCCTACCCAACCCTATTGGAAAGTGTGAAATCCCTCAATGATGCGGAACCACCATATATTGGACACCACACACAACCAACATCGATGGTAGATTAGAAATTCCTCAAGAGTGCATACACCTCCCGTGTACCCCGCTCTATCGGACTCTATGTCTAACCATACGCCTAGGCCTACCAATACAATAGCCAACTCCTTATCCAAGGCACTCTTGCCTCTAGGGAGCCTCCCATGCATGACTATCCGAGTCCTCCAGACTCTAGCCATGACTCCTTGCTTACCTATCCGAGTCATCCCGACTCTAGGCAAGACTTCTTGCTTGGCTATCCGAGTCACCCCGACTCTAACCAAGACTTCATGCCTTTTACAAGGACTTCCTAGTGTGATCATATGAATGCAAATGATGCAAACATTCAATACAACATAGAACATGTGATCAATACATTCTATGGCACAAATAGACCTAAACATGTGATATCACAAATAATCAAGTCTAGATGCAAAAATACATGAATAGAAACCTAAGCATGTGAAACACCTAACACATACACTCAAAGTCTCATTCACACACATAACACTTGAATCACAATATGTTTATGAAGTACAAATTCAAGATGCTATCAATATACAATTAAATGCTAGATATATGAGATTAAAATCAATCAATATACTAGACAAAAATATAGAGCAAGGTTTTGAAATTTACATCAATCAAAACCTATATTCTCTAAATTCACAAACAAATACACAAATCCTAGATTTTATCAATCAAATGATCAAATCAAATCTCAAAGTCATTTTAACACAAAATTAATTCAATTAAGTATCAAACAACCTAAGATGCCATTCTAATCACAATACAACTCACAAACATATGTAAAACCTAGAATCATAGAATCTAGTCAACATTAGTCCACAAATTGAGTTTCAATTAGAATGATAATCAAGCTATCTTTCCAAATAGCTTTTACCAAACATCAACATAGATATAGAAGAAGAAACCCCAAGCAAATGGAAGGTCAAATAACAAGAAATCCCAAAGTTGAGACTCATACCTCGGATTTTGCAGCTGGTTCGGAAATTAGTGTTCAACCACTGGAAATCACGATCAAACAGCCACCAAACTACTTGGAGTTGTTAGAGGACTCAAATTCGAACACTCTCCAACTTGAATCACTCAAATCCGACTTTGGATGAGGAAGATATGGTGTTTCGAAAATCTAAAAAACTGGAGAGAATGTATTGCGGGAAATCTGAAATTTTCTTCTTGAATTTCAAATGGAGAGAGAGAGGGAAGAAATAGGAGGAGAGAGAGAGGTCTTTTCGGCCAATCACATGGTGCCACGTCACCCCCTAGCCATGGGGGGCGCGTTGCCCACACGGGAGCAGAGGCTGCTCCAGGCCGTGGGGCCCACGGCCTCATCCACGGCCAGCCTATGTGGCCCACGGCCTGGGCTGTCCTCTCGCGCGCTCCCTCGGTTCGTCGGCCCGTATCTCGGGCGTCCGAACTCCGAATTTGAATCCGTTTCTGGATTACGAACCATGACTCTCTCATGCACGATGAAGACTATACAACTTTGAAAACCGGTTGAGAAATCATCTCGGAAATCATCGATGAAGTCAACTCAACGAAAGAGAACGTAAAGTAGCATAGTCAACTTGTTTGGACTCGAAACATTATGAATGAGTAACCGAAACGACCGGAACTCAATAAGGCATTGAATAAGAACATGTTCAAGTCCTAAACACAAAATACAGAAACATAAAAACACAAAGACACACACATATGCTAGTTTCCGGACATAGTCCTAGAAAATGCAAAACACAAAGTTTATTAACTAAATATGAATGCATGAGCATATTTTGCCAAGTGTGTGAAAGTGAAATGTAAATTAAATTAAATCATGAAGGAACACACAAGAATGATATGTGTGAGTGTGTGCCTAGCCTTGTAAGAGATAAGAGGTCTTTGAATACCTTTGTCGACCGATAATGCCCGAATCTCTTAAAAGCCGGCAACTTGAACGAATTGTGGTTGAGACGTCCTTCGTCTTCGAAATTCTTCAATTACTAACCACTAAACATTACAAGTTAAACAGGTTTTGATATGGAATTAATGCCAACACTAATTATCAACCTAATAGAACGCGCAAGAGTTTGAGGTTTCAAAGTGGAATAGGAAGGCGATGCATGCCATCCTATGTGCAATGGACGAAAATCAATATAAATTGAATCAAAATACTAGGATAGTTAAGGAGGCATGGGACATCCTAGAGATTGCACATGTGGGAACCGAATTGGTGAAGGACTCTAAGCTTCAAGTCCTCCAAACTCAATTTGAGATGCTTAAGATGGAGGATAATGAGTGCTTCAACGACTTCGAGATCAAGTTGATGGACATAGTCAACCAAAGTCATCAACTTGGTGATCCATATTCGGATAGGAGAATCAAGCAAAAGATTATGAGATCTCTCCCCGATAGGTTCGAATCGAAGGTGACGGCTTTAGAAGAAAATATTGGATATAAGGATATGAAGCCGAGTGAGGTGATTGGGAGACTTTTAGCTTATGAGTCTAGGAAGGGTCCTATCTCCACACCTCCTAAAAAGCAAAAAGGAATTGCTTTGAAAACCTCCAAGGATGAAAAGGAGGCAAAGAAGATTGACTCGGATGAAGACCTTGCCCTGTTTGTAAAAAGGTTTAACAAGGTTATGAAGTTTAGAAGAAAGGGCTTTGGATCAAAAGGTCAAGATTTGAAGAAAAAGGGCTCTTTCAAGAAGTTTGAACCTAGGCAAGAAAGGACTGAAAGGAAAGGGGTCCGATGTTTCAAGTGTGGTGGCATAGGTTACTTTGCCCCCGAATGTGCAAATCATGTTGAGAAGAAAAAGGGAAAAGTGATGGCCACCACTTGGAGTGGAAGTAGTGATGACTCCTATGAGGGAGATGAGTCTTCGGATGATGAACAGCTCATGGCTAATCTCCTAGCTTTTGCCTCCTCCCATAAAGCAAAAGTGATTGTGAGAAAGAGGAAATGAGTCAAGAGGAAAATGACTCATGTGGAGAAGAAAGTGATTCCTTTTCTAACTCCATAAATGGTTTTGTGGAGAAAAAAGTGCTTGCTAAATACCATGCCGAGTTTAATGATTTAGCAATCAAGAGCACAAGAAAGATCAAGATGTTGAGAGAAGAAAATCTTGAGCTCTTATCTCATAATGACCACTTAAGTGAACAAGTGGAAAAATTCAAGAAGATGGAAGATAAGCTAAGAGAGGAGTTAGTCTTATCTAGGAGGAATGAAGAAAGTCTAAAGAGGGAGCTTGAAGAAGTAAGAGAGTCTATGACTAGGATGGATTCTAGCACCAAGAAGCTTGACCATATGCTTGGTGTTGGAAAGAGTCCATGTGACAAGAGGGGTCTTGGGTATGAAGATGGCAAGAAGATCTCTACCTCTAACAAGACCGTGTTTGTCAAGAGTTTGAGGAACGAAGAAACTTCATATGTGCAAATTCCTAGGAAGAAGTTAGAAGTAGGACAATGTTCAAATGCACAAGTGAAGATGGGGCCAAGAAGGCAACCTCAAGCTCAACCCCCTAGGGTCCCTCAAGCCAACATTCCTCCACACTTGGCTCACAAAGGAAAGAGACCTATCATGCCACCTCAAGCTAGGAAGCAATCTAGACCGTTCAACAACGAAGACGGATTGAACCCATTCATCCACAAAGACAAAGACAAGGACAAGGTATGATTCCTTATTTTACTCCTATATGTCACTTTTGTGGATTTGATGGTCATATTAGACCACATTGCTTTTGGTATATTAAAATGTGCATAACTAGAAGCATGATAGAGAAGAAAAAGAAAAGAGCCATGATGTATGGTCCTAGGAATGATAATATTATTATGCATGATCCTAGAACATCTAGAACCCATGTACCAAAGACCACTAAGAAAGCTAAGATTGTTTCTAGGTGGATTAGAAAGAATGAAAATGTTTGCCATGTTGCTCAAATAGCCTTGAAGGCAAATTCTTCTAATTTTTGGTATTTAGATAGTGGGTGCTCTAGGCACATGACGGGAAACAAGAGTTTCTTCAAGACTCTTGTTATGGAGGAAGGAGGATATGTCACTTTTGGTGATGGATCCAAAAAGAAAGTTGTAGGGAAAGGAACCATTTCCATTCCCGGATTACCCTCTTTATCCGATGCTTTATTTGTTGATGGCTTGAAAGCCAATTTAATAAGCATTTCACATCTAAGTGATGAAGGATATTCCATCTTGTTTAGTAAAGATGATTGCTCTATCCTAAACCCCGATGGACAAACCTTGTTGAAAAGTATGAGATCTAACGACAATTGCTATTGTCTTGAAGCTAGAATAGTCTCAAACAATGTGTCCATGAATGAGCAAATAGAGTTGTGGCATGAAAGACTTGGCCACATGAACTTTAGGGATTTGAGAACCCTTGGAAAGTTCAATTGTGTGCGTGGCCTCCCTAAGCTTGGGAAGAAAGCCAATGGTATTTGTGGACCTCGCCAACAAGGAAAACAAACCAATAGCATGCACAAAAAGGGCCAGTATCTCTCCACCAAGGAGCCCCTAGAGCTTCTCCACATGGATCTCATGGGTCCTATGCAAACCGAGAGTTTAGGTGGAAAGAGATACATTTTTGTTTGTATTGATGATTTCTCTAGATTTACATGGACATATTTTCTTAGAGAAAAATCCGAAACTTTTGATAAGTTTAAAATGCTTTGTACTAAAATACAAAATGAAATGAATTCTAACATTAAAAGCATTAAACGGATTAGGAGTGACCATGGGAGGGAATTTGAGAATGCCTCTTTTGAAAGCTATTGTGATAGCTTAGGTATCTCCCATGAGTTTTCAGCTCCTAGGACACTTCAACAAAATGGAGTTGTTGAGAGGAAGAATAGGGTCCTCCAAGAGATGGCCCGAGTGATGTTGCTTAGCAACAATGTCCCTAGGAACCTATGGGCCGAAGCAGTCAATACGGCTTGCTATATAGGGAATTGTGTGTTCCTAAGGCCCGGATCTAGAAACACCTCCTATGAGTTATGGAAGGGTAGGAAGCCAAATGTTAGCTACTTCCACACATTTGGAAGCAACTGTTACATTTTAAATGACCGTGATCAACTTGGCAAGTTTGATGCTAAGAGTGATGAGGGTATCTTTATTGGCTATGCCTTGAATAGTAGAGCCTATAGAGTTTTCAACTTGAAGACTCGAACCGTCATGGAATCATCGAATGTTGTTATTGATGATACTAGGCTTAAGTCTAATGACCATGAGGAGGAGGAAGTTTTAGAGGATGACTCTCCTTTGGAGAGGGTTGCGGTGACTCCCAATGTTGGGACGTCCAATGATAATAATGATGTCACACAACCTATTACTAGAGTCCCTCTCTTGGACTCTAATGAACCCGCTCCATGGGTTAGAAGACTCCATAACAAAGAGGATGTTATTGGAGATGTGAATGAGGGTGTTAGGACTAGGCGTCAAATAGCTAATCTCATTAGCTTTACATGCTACACCTCTCAAATAGAACCCAAAAAGGTTGATGAAGCCTTGAATGATGAATTTTGGGTTCTTGCCATGCAAGAAGAGCTAAACCAATTCGAAAGGAATGAGGTTTGGACTCTAGTTCCTAGGCCTAAAAGCTCACATGTGATAGGAACTAAGTGGATTTATAGGAATAAATCCGATGAGAATGGCAACATAGTGCGGAACAAGGCTAGACTTGTAGCACATGGGTACTCTCAAATTGAGGGTATCGACTTTGAGGAGACTTTTGCTCCCGTTGCCCGTTTAGAGTCCATTAGGCTTCTCTTGTCCATTTCTTGTATGCACAAGTTCAAATTGTACCAAATGGATTTCAAGAGTGCCTTCCTCAATGGCTTCTTGCAAGAGGAAGTGTTTGTTGAACAACCCAAGGGTTTGTGGATGCACACCACCCCAACCATGTCTATCGCCTCAAGAAGGCACTATATGGGTTGAAACAAGCACCGAGGGCTTAGTATGAGCGCTTCACTCAATTTCTTGTTGACAATAACTACACAAGGGGTAGTGTTGACAAGACACTATTCATCAAGAGAGACAATGATGAGCTTTTCATAGCTCAAATATATGTTGATGACATAGTGTTTGGCTCCACCAACAACACCAAGGTCCAACAATTTGTTGATGTCATGTCTCATGAATTTGAGATGAGTCTTGTTGGTGAGCTTAGCTACTTCCTAGGTTTGCAAATTAGGTAATTAGATGATGGGATCTTCATTACCCAAGCCAAATATGCCAAAAACCTAGTGAAGAAGTTTGGTCTTGAAAATGCCAAACATTGTGATACACCCATGAGTACCACTTTGAAGCTAAGCAAGGATGCTAGTGGTAAAGTGTGGAACAAACTCTATATCGGGGCATGATAGGTAGCTTGCTTTATTTGACCGCAAGTAGGCCTGATATATCTTTTAGTGTGGGTGTGTGTGCTAGGTACCAAGCGGATCCTAAGGAGTCCCATCTCTCTTCCGTAAAGAGAATCATTCGCTATGTGAATGGGACATCCAACTATGGGATTTGGTACTTTTTGACACTAATGCTAGTCTTATAGGCTTTAGTGATGCGGATTGGGTAGGAAATTGCGATGATATGAAGAGCATATCGGGCGGTTGCTTCTTTCTAGGCAACAACTTGGTGTCTTGGTTGTTGACGGTGAAATTTGGATTGCCACGCACTCAACAATTAAATCAATTTAATATAAAACAAGAAAATTAAGAACACATGCAAAAGACAAGTTTTACGTGGAAAACCCTTGAATGGGAAAAAACCACGGCGCCCCTGAGGGCAGAAGAATAATACTAGGATTTCGTTGCTTTGTTACACACTCAAATCTCTCACGATTGCTCTCTTTTCTCTCTATAGAATTCTGAACCCCTTCCTCGTGGGATAGGTGGTTCTATTTATACATGTTTACTTAGGGTTTCCCCTTGTTGATTTGTACTAGGATCCTTTCCTGTCACGGATTGGGTCTTCTTTCCTTTTTATGATTCCTTGTTGCTTTGGGTCTTCTAAAAGTTTAGGGTTTGCTTCTGTGTTTCTGCCGAGTCGGTTCGAGCCCAGTGTGCTGGTCTAGCGAGTGCCTTTATTTTCTGGGTATTGCGTATCTGGCGAGCACACTTCTATATTCGGCGAGTAGGTTTTTGGTTTTGGCGACCATGCCTTCGACTTCCTTCTGGTCTAAGCTATTTTATCATCCTGACTTGTCAGACTCCTTCCCTTGACCCGGTCAATGAATGACGTGGCAATCTTTCGTTAGCTCCTTTGATGACGTGTCAGTTTGGCGAATTTATACATACAACAATACCCCCATAAATACTTCGAGCTGGGCGAATGACTTGTCCTTCCCACTTCGTTTGCCTCTGCGAGTAGTATTTATATTTACGTTTATGAGATTTCAACGCATTTTGCAATAACTCCTCCTTTTAAGCACGCGCTGTATTTATTAATTGATTCTTCCGGTGCACGCTTTCAATTTCAACCACATAACTTTTGGCGTTTCCACTTGTTTGACAGGTGAAGGGACGTTCTGACGGCTTGGTTATCCCCAAGATGCCACATGTCATTTATTGGGTGGTGACTGTTGCGGTTTGGTAATAGTGGCCGTCATTCTCATTAAATACGTATCATTGTACTTGATTGCTTCTTTTTTGAATTTCGAAGTTCCTTCTTTTTAAGGCCCGATCGTTTCTCCTCTTTCTCTTTACTTGCTTCATCGTGTTTCATCAGAGCAGAAAAAAGAACAGTTTGATCTCTTGCTTTTGTCTTCTTTATTTTTTCGAGAGCTAACTACAGTCCTTTTCCTGTGCCTCTTATTGCCGGTCGGTTCACCGGATTTCGACTCTTCTTGCTTCTCCGCGTCTCCGATCTTTTCTGCACATTTCGCGGATCTAGGGCTTTCTGGTGAGTTTTCATGGATCCCTCCTTACGCTCTTTTCTTTTTAATCGGATGATGCAAGCTATGGAGCTTGGTGATAAGTGTACTGCGGACAAAATTGAGTCTCTGATTCGCAATTTTCGTCCAGATTCTCCAGTCCCAATTTCCGTTTATATTCCATCTTTTGAGGATACTTCTAATCCTGACATCTCTCCTCCGTCTTTTGACAGTGATTCTCCAGCAATGCCGAGATCTCCTAAAACCACAAGCAGTAAACGACGCACCACTAGGGCTCCTCGTGAATCTCTGCTGGATGTGCAGACGGTTGTTGACTCTGATGTTGAAGACCATCAGAGGGATAGGCTGCTTTTCTCGCCAACTCGCCCGTGTTCTTTTGACACAGAAGTAAATGTTGTCGGCGAGGGCGAGCTTCGTAAATACAAGAGTCGCTTCGACATTCCAGACTCGGTGACTCTTATGTTACCTGGCGACCGGGCTGTGTGGAATCCTCCTGAAAATGCGGTCGCCATTTACGGGGCTATGCTCAGTTGTGGGGTAACTCTCCCTCTTCAGCCTTTCATCGCCAGGTTCTTGGCGGAGGCTCAAATTGCACCGGCACAGCTCGCCCCAAATAGCTACAGGATACTGATGTGCCTGTGTCTTATGTGGAAGTTGAAGGGTTATGGGCCCCCGACTCGTCGCGAGATCCGCCACTTTTATACGCTAAGGCAAGCGGGAAATGGTGGTACTTACTTCCTTCTTTCTTCGCCCATGGAGAATTGGATCCCTGAGGGCGTGGCGAACCCCGGCCAGGTAGAAATATCTGGCGATGAAAAGAAAAAGGGGTTCATCTGGGGTTTCCCCACTTCGAACAAGAGGTGGAAGAATAGCTGGTTCTTTGTTGGCGGCGAGTGGGGCCGTAATGTGCCTGCCAGCAGTCGTCGTAATCTCTTAGCGAAGAAGGTTCCTAGGCATTTTACATCGCCTGAAACCTGGTCGAAGGCGACCCCTGTTTTACTAGACGGAGAGGTCTCTCGCCTCGCCGCGGCTGCTGTCCTCCCTTTGAGTTCGAGGGGCAGGTCCTTCCTCTTGGATAAGGAAAAAATGATTTCTGAGGGGATTTTCACACGCCTGCACGCCAGGCTTCCTCGCTGTAAGTTTCTGTCCGTTCTTTGTTTTACTGTTTCGTGTGGTTCTATTGACTGATACTTTGTTTACTTTCTTGGCAGTGTGTGACTTTGACACCGTTTGCGACTTGCAAGCCCGGGCGGTGAAGAATTCCGAGGCTGCCAGCAAAAGGCATGCTGCTGGTTTAGCCAAGGAGGGAATTGCTGGCTCGGACGGTGATGGACCTTCTGATGGCGAGGATGCTGGCGACGTTGCTGGGGGAGGGGTTGAATCAGGACAACCCCCTATGCGTGCAGAGGCTGCTGCCTCTGTTCCTGTTGCTGCTGCTGCGACTACCCCCACTGCTGCTCCTACTGTGACTACCCCGGCTGCGACCACTTCTAGCCGTAAGGGTAAAGAGAAGGTTGGGTTTTCAGGGGGGGTCAGTGACATCCCTATTTTTGACGCGGATGTTCCTGAGACTCCTCTCGATCCTGAGAGTGACCTGGCTCCCAGAGCTAGGAATAAGCGTCCTGCCGAGAGTGCATCTGATCACTCAGCTCGACCACCCAAGCGGGCTTCGCGGGTGGTGCAGTTCGTGGTTTCCTCTGACGAGGAGGATGTTCAGGAGCCAGCTGTCGCTGAGGCCCCCTCTACCCAACCTGAGGGGCCTGCTGAAGCGGAGAATGTAGCGGCGCCTCCCTTTGAAGGGGTTAATGAACAGACTTTCCCTGCTACTTCTCCTCAACCAGCTTCTCCTGCAGTGGTTGTGGGCGAGCCGAGTGTCTCAGATCAACCTAGGCCATCTGGCCCATCTGAGTCGACTGATCGGCCAGGCCCATCCAATCAGGCGGGGACCTCTGCTTCCGGTTCGGGCTTGGCCCGTGAAGTCCCTCCTACCGGGCCGGTTGAAGCCGATGAAGGGAACGTGTCCCTTTTCGATTTTTCGGCTACTGAGATATGCTCCCACCTGGCTAATAATGATGTATACATCGGCGATGGCTGGGGGCATGTTAAAAATAAGTCTTGCAACAGGAAGATGGAGTTTTTCTTCAACTGCCACTCCTTGGTAGGTTCTTCGACGCAAGTCTCTATGTATTTTTATTTTTCATTTCTTCTTTTTTAACTTTGGCTGTCTTTTTCCTCAGATGATGTCTGAGATGGGCGAGACTTATAAGTTCGGGATCAGAGCTTCTCGTGAGATTAAGCGCTTGCGCTAGCAGGCTTCTGTCTTGGCGGCCGAGAAGCTCTTCGCTGAAGAATCCCATGCTCAACAGCTTGCTCAGTTGAGAGAATCCTCGGACGGTCATCTGTCTGCTCGGCTAGCCGCTAAAGAAAAACTTTCTTCTGCTGAGGAGGAAATTCGCTCGTTGAAGGAGCTCCTATCTTCGAGTCAAGAATCCTTCGCAGCACGTTTGGAGGCTAAGCGGGTAGCTGAGGAGGCTAAGGAGAAAGCTGAACAGGAAGCGGTAGATTTACGTAACCAACTATCTTCCCGCGACCTTATCTTTGAAAACTTGAAGGCCGTGCTGGAGGCTGAGTCAGTTGATCGCTTCAAGAGATCCCCTGCTTATGATGCGCTTTTGTTGCGCGAATTTGAGAAAGGCATGAGGCAGGCGAAGAAATTCTTTGCCATGAAGGATCATTCCAACGAGAAAGCTCTGAAGCGCTTCGACAAATCCCTCCAGCAACATATGGCCAACGGCGTGGACTCGATTAAGGATCAAATGAAACGATGGAAAGCCCACTGCCGTTATAACAGGACTGAGCCTCATCCCATGCATCTGGAGATCCCCAGCAAGCGTGCTTTTAACACTTACTACTCAGGTCAGAAGGGCAGCTTTTCTGGCTCTGGCGCTGAGCCCGACTTAGGTCCCGTTACTGGGAGGGATTATGAGCCTTTCATGCCAACGGAGGATGAGGCAGTCATTTGGCCTTCAGATGAGGAGATTGAAGACGAGGAAGATAGCGAGGGCCCTCCTGTAGCCGGTTGATTCTTCTGTTGTTTTTTGGAAGACTATAAATTTATTTTTTGTTCATTTATTTGTAAATAATACAAAGTTATGAAATTATATATTTTTCTTCATTCAGCTGCCTTTGCCGAGTTTTTGGCTTTTGCTTGGTTTTTTCACCAAGTGTTGCTTTAGCTTACTTTTTGTTTTTATTCAACTGCCATTGCTGAGTTTTCGGCTCACTTAGTATTCGCCAGGACGTATCCGACCATATACCAAGTTTTTATTGTGTTTTATAGCTATATTCAGCTGCCATTGCTGTATTTTGGCGTACTTAGTGTTTGTCAGGATGCATCCGACCATACACAAGTTTTTAACATGTTTTTTGTTTGTTCAGCTGCCATTGCTGATTTGCGGCTTTTATTTCTCACCAGTCATCGCTGCAGCGAGCATAAAGCTCGTTTTTATGTGATGATAGCTGTATGTGATGGCGAATGCCTTTTGCGTTTGGCGAGTCAGAATCGAGAATCTCTTAGTAATAAATTACTCTTTATTGAATACTTCCTGCAACTTTGTTAACATAGTCATAAAGAAAAACGCTAAAACGAACAACTGCTCTAAGCTAGAAAGAAAAAATAGAAGGAATTTAAAAGAATCTGACTTGTCCCTTAAGGATAATATATCTTTAAGTACTGCGCATTGCATGGACGGGGTAGCTCGCCAAATCCTTCTCGAGTAATGCGATATGCCCCATGGCCAGCTATCCCCGTAATCTTATAAGGCCCTTCCCATTTGTCTGCGAGTGATCCTGCAGCCTTGTCTCTTGTTCCTGGATTCACCCTATTCAGTACTAAGTCACAAAGTGTGAACCTCCTTTCACGCACATGCGCTCTCTTCTTTCTTCTAATTCATCTAGGCCGCACTTTAGCATATCAACGTTGATTTCTGGCTGGAAGAGTTGTACCCTTGGTGAAGAGAATGATGTTTCCACGGGAATAACAGCTTCTGCTCCGTAAGCCATGGAATACGGGGTTTCGCCTGTTGAACCCCTTTCTGTTGTTCGATATGCCCAGAGCACTTGTGGTAACTTATCCGCCCAGCTGCCCTTTTTGGTTGCCAATTTAGCTTTCAGGTTGTGCTTGATGATCTTGTTCACTGCTTCAGTCTGGCCATTCGTCTGTGGATGTGCTGGAGAAGCGTAGTAGTTGTTGATGCCATACTTATCACATAGTTCCCTGAATTTTCTGCCATCAAACTGGGTCCCATTGTCCGTGATGATGGTGTTTGGTATCCCGAATCTGTATAAGATATTTTTCTTCACAAAGCTTATGGTGTTTGCTTCTGTTATATGTACCAATGGCTCGGCTTCTACCCATTTTGTAAAATAATCCACGGCTACTATGGCATGCTTTGCTCCTCCAGTCGCTGTTGGCATTGGGCCGATTGAAACCGCCGATTGGTGCGTTTCTTGCAACTTACTCAAAACGACCACACGTTGATTTGGCCCCCTATATATATGACACTTTGACTTTAGGTCAATCAAGAGAGTTCATATTCAGATTTCATACTTAGGATATTTTTCAAAGAGAAGAAAAATTCAAAGAACTCATTTTTAATTACTCAAACACTTTTTTCATGATCATCAATCATCATCTAGCATCATCTTTGATCATCTAGATGTCATCTTGCATGGATTCTTCATCATACTTTGCTTGGTAAGCTTTTCACTAATATCTTACATATTTTGTGTTTTTCTTAACAAGCAATCTCAATTTATTACTTGTATGATTTTCATATATCTTTTGATACAAGATTGAGATTAGTGTGATGTATGTTTGAGAAGTTGTTTTGTGATAGCTAATTAGGTTTTGTGCCTAATCTTGATTAGCTTAACTATTTGACATGTCATTTAGTTTTTAATATCCAGGATTGCTTTAATTGCAAATTCATCATCTTAGATAAGCATATAGGGTTTCCCTTACTCAATATTGCATTTGGATATTCATATATTCACTTAGGGTGTTATTCTCTTCATTGAGAAAGTAAGTCTTGTGTGTAGCTTCCGGGATTAGGTTGCTTAGATTGCAAGCAAATTGGACTAGGTTCACTCATACCGGGATTAGGTAAGTGTGTGATTACTTCCGGGATTAGGTTGTAATCGTTTTACACATTTAGTGGATTCGAGGTTCAAGTGTGGCTTACTTACTAGCCCGTGGTTTTTCCCGTGAGGGTTTCCACGTAAAAATCAAGTGTTATTTAATTTCCGCATTTTATACTTGATTTATTGCTTTATCTAGTTAGGGGTAATTTCATGATTTTGACTTAACACGAAAAATTGGGTAATAAGTTTAAAATCTATTCACCCCCCCTCTAGATAGTTTTATACACACCGTGCTATAATTTGTTTCATAGATTTAAAATCGGAGTTCAAAAGCTGGAGAACAGTCGAAAAACGTGAGAGATGCACGAAAGGGAGCAAAGGGAAGAGGTATGGCAATCTACCCCCTCTCCTGTGGAGGGCGTGTGGCCTCCACGGGAAGGGACGCCCTCTGCCCTCGTGAAGGCCACACGCCCTCCACAGGTGGCTGATGTGGCATGTCCCCATTGCTTGCCCGAGATCCTCATCTCTCCACCTAGGACTCCCTTCAATTCTTCTAAATATTCCCTCTCCTCTCTCTCATTTATGTTCTAAGAAGGCTTGTGCAGAAATTTCTCTTAGTTTTATCTCAACTTGAAATCACCATAACACACTCATTTCAAATCGAAATTGAGTAATTCAAAAAGGATAAATTTCATCTTAAAGTCCTCTATCATCTCTAAGCAACTTTGAAGTCATTTGTTCAAGTTTATTTGGTGTTATATCATCAAATTCGTGGCTGCACATTTTTCTACAAGGTATTTGATTATTTTTTTATTCTAAACTTTTAAATGTTCAATTACCTTAGGTCTTCTTCTCATTTTCGTGTATATTACTTGAACAAATGTTGATAAGAGGTAGAGCTTTAATTATAAGCTAGATTTGTCTAATTATAAACTTGATTGTGATTTAGGTTTTCTTAAATCTATGATTTCACATGTTTGAGAGTTATACTGTGACTAGCTTATATTCTAGGGCTATTTGTGTGTTAATTGATTTCATTTTGATGATTGATAGCCTTTACAAGTGCAAGGACTCTTTAGTTTAATATATTTAGGATTAGCACATTTAATTTCATATTTAGAGCCTATTGAGATTTAATTAATTATTTTATGAATATGTGCTCTAAATGATTGCTAGAGAATTTCATTGAACATATCTTTTGATTCTAGCATTTTTTGTTTTAGTTCTAAAGTCTTGAATATGTGCTTAATGGATATGTTTTATTTCAAGCTTTAGTTGCATTAATAAATCTAGGAGTTAAGTGTGTTTTGGTAATTTGCATGTTCTAGGTTTTAGTTCATGTATAAGAGCTAGACAACTTTGTTTTGTGAACTTTCATGACTATGTCTAGTTCTTAATGAAGTGTACTTAATCCATACATTTCATATGTGATTTGCATTATTGTGTATGATGTCAATTGTTTGGATTGTAAACTAAAAAACATACATTATTTGCTCATTGATCATTTCTAGTTTCCACAGGATATCTTGATCATATATTCTATGTTGCATATGTTTGCATTTGCATACATTTGATCACGTTTACGAATTCCTTGTAAAAGGCTTAAGGTCTTAACTAGGATCGGGATGATCTGGATAGTTAAGCAAGGAAGTATTAGCTAGGATTGGGATGATCCGGATAGCCAAGCAAGAGATCTTTCTAGAGACATGTGAGGTGCATTGGATAGAAAGTAGGCAAGTCTTTCATTAGTAGGCCCGAGGGTAGGGTAAAAGGGATGTCCAATAGGAAGTAGACAATCAGAAGGATTAGTCACTTTTGAGGGTGTACTTTTATCATCTAGTGAAAGATAGTTTTTAGGTGGTTGTGGATTCAACCCGTGGATGTTTCCTCTTCGGAGGTTTTACCACGTAAAAAATAACGTGTCTATCTCTATCTCTTTATATTTGTATATGTGTTTATTAAGTGGATCTTGTTTAGATCTTCATTTCTTCATATCCTTGTAAACAAGATTCTTTGTAAAGATTTGAATACAAACATTCTCTTGATCAAAGTTATATATATAATTTATCTTTGTAGACTCATTTGTATATAGTCATTCATTCATTTGTACTTATGTATATTGAACATATATATTATTACTAGAGCTAGTTGATTTTAGTTTTAGTTTGATTCCTTCATTTGTAAATTATAGACTTTATTTGATATGCTTAGTTGAATATGCTTTTCAATAGTTTATGTGTGCTTTCATATCTTTAATGTGTTGTGATACAAGCTATCTAGAGAGACAAATTTTATTTGTTTTCTAAGGGATTAAAAAGGCTTGAAAACCTATTCAACCCCGCCCCCCCCCCCCCCCCCCCCCCCCCCTCTCTAGATTAGCTGAAATATACAAACGTAGTTAAATTGCCTAAAGCATACCTAGGGGGGTGTGAATAGGTTTTTACACCTTTTTCAATCCCTTAAAACAAACGCAAGTTTGTCCTTCAAGATAGCTTACATTACAACACATAAACCATACATATATGTATAGACAAGAGAAGCATGTGATCAATAAAGCATTGTCTATATATCAACAAGTAGCAAGAGGAAGAATAACATTAAAACTCAATAATAAAGAATACTTGTATTTCCAATAATGTCCAATGAGTTACAAGTATCAATCAAAATATAACTATACACAAAAGTATCAATATACAAAAGAATTATATATACAACTATAATCAAAATGATTTACTTATATATCACACTTAACAAAATCTTGTTTCAAAATACATCACAAGTGAAGATTGCGCAACAAGGATAAAACATACACATATACAAATATGAAAGAGAGAGATAAAAATAATTGACATAAGAGATTTTTTAACGTGGTAAAATCTTCAAGGAGGAAACATCCACGGGTTGAACTACAACAATTGGGTACTATATATATTGGATAATAGATTAGAAATTCCTCAAAAGTGACCAACCTATGATCTACTTCCTATTGGAGTCTATGTCTACTCAATCCCTATTGGTAGATTAGAAATTCCTCAAAAGTGCGGAGCCACTCTATATTGGAGTCTATGTCTACACAACATCATTGGAAGATTAGAAATTCCTCAAGAGTGCATACACATCCCATGTACCACTCTCTATTGGAGTCTATGTCTATCCAAATGCCCGGGCCTACAAATGTCATAGCCAACTCACTATCCAAGGCACTCATGCCTCTAGAGAGCCTCCCATGCATAACTATCTGGACCTTCCCGATCCTAGCCATGACTTCTTGCTTGGTTATCCGAACCTTTTGTCCTAACCAAGACTTCCTTGCTTGACTATCTGAACCTCTTGTCTTAGTCAAGACTTCTTACTTGGTTATCCGGACCACATGTCCTAATCAAGACTTCATGCCTTTTACAATGACTTCCTAGTGTGATCAATAAATGCAAATGATGCAAACAATCAATTCAACATAGAACATGTGATCAATATATTTCATGGAAACTAGACTTAATCATGGGAGCACACAAGTCAATATAGTCTAGATACAAAACTTGAATTAAAACCTAGAGCATGTGAAAACACCTAACACATGTGGCTCCTAGTTTCATTCACAAATCTAACACTTGAATAAATCATATACATGAAGCACATATTCAAGGTATTAGAAACATACACTAAAAATGCTAGAATCACAAAATATGATCAATAAATATTCTAGCCAACATTTAGAGCAATGATAAAATTAACAATAAATTAAATCCTAGTAGGCTCTTGAAACTAATAATGCGCGGTATGTATAAAACTATCTAGGGGGGTGAATAGATTTTAAACTATTATTACCAATTTTCATGATTAGTCAATATTACGAAAATACCCCAATCTAGTCAAAGCAATAAATTAAGTGTAAAATGCGGAATTTAAATAACACTTGATTTTTATGTGGAAACCTTCAACAAGAAAAAACCACGGGTTGTTAAGTGCGCCACACACGAACCTCGAATCCACTAATTGCAATGGTGTTTACAACCTAGGTTGACCTCAATCTTTCACGGTCTATAACCCACCACTACTATCCGCAGGCCTATAAAAGTGAACCTAGTCCAATTTACTTGAACTGCTCACCGGTAGACACAAGACTTACTTCTCAATGAAGAGATTAAACAATCTAATGTGAATAATATGATATTCAAAGAGCAAGTAATGCTAGGTTACACTAAATGCTTATATAGGATGAAAGATGACAATTATCACAATCCTAGATATCAATCTTTACTATATGACATGGCATAAAACATAGCTATATAAGATAGGACAATTCTAATAATAGCTATCAAAATACAACACTTAAACATTCAACACATAATCTCAATCTTGTAAATAGAAATTAATCTAAGAACATACAAGTTATCAATGAGATAAATAGCTAAGTAAAAACACTAAGATTAGATGAAATTAGTGTTCAACTTACCAAAGCATGTGTGTTAATGAAGACCTATGCACTAGCACATCCTAGATATCATGGATGATGCTGAGATGATGATTTATGCATATGAAATTTGGTTTGAGTGATCAAAGATGAGTTCTTGATGAAAATGCTCTCAATTAAAAATATGATTTTTTGAGTTTGTTTGTCGACCTAAAGATATAACAATATTTATATAGGGGTCCAAGATGATGCAATGCCATTTTGAAAAAAACAAGGCAAACCGTTGCGGGTATCGTTGCCAAAGCTGCAACGATATCCATAGTGGTGCACTAAAATACGCATCAGGTATATAAACCGATGCACCTACCACTGTGGCTTCCACATCGGTTACGACAGCGGTATGCACTGAGCACAAAACGTTGTTCCTACCACTGCGGAAAACCACAACGGTCAGGAGAGCTACGAAACAGAGCAACTCACCGCTGTGGCTATCGCTGCGGATTCTAGCAACGGTACCGACAGCGGTCTCTTGAACCATGCAAGGCTTAAGTGATAAAAATGCAATCTTAAGCTACTTGAAGGCATGGCAATGAACAAATGCAAGAAGAGATAAACACATGAGTGCACTGGTAAGAAACACACAACAAACAAGGAGTAGAGATATGCATGAGTTGTGTGTGTGCAACTAGATCTCTTCAAAGAAAGTAAGCATAAGTATTTTACCTTTGTTGAGCTTCTTCTTTTGAGGTCTTGAGAGGGCCTTTGTTGTGTATGAGCACCAACAATCAAATGCCTAAGCTACCCTTATATCAAACCCCATATGTGGTTTGTCACCAAAATAAGCCAATTAAACTTTGAGAAACTAATAGCTCTAAATACAAAATCAAAAATGCTAACCCTAAATTTGTTCAATTAAAGGATCCAAGCATATGCCAAGATTATTGATCATAAAATGAATCAATCAAATCACAAATAACCCTAGATATCAAACTAATGACAATACAACTCTCAAACATGTGAAAATCTAGAATCATAGAAAACTAGTTCACATTTGTCACTAATTAAACTTGATTAGGTTTGATTATGAACATATCTTTCTCAATAGCATTCATCATACATACACATACATATAGAAGAAGAAAACCCAAGGTAATTGAAGGTTTAAAAAGAAGGAAACAAAAAGATTGGTCAAATACCTAAGAATCACGAGCTGGTTCAGTTTTGAGGGTAGAGCCACCAGAAAACATGATCAAACAGCTACAAACTCTCTTGGAAAAGGTAGAGGACTTGATTATGAATGTAAGGTCCTCATTTATTGATTGGCTTATTTCGTGGACAATCCACATATTGGGGTTTGATGTAAGGGTAGCTTAGGCTCTCAAGACCTTAAGAGAAAAAACACCAAAGGTAAATTTCTATGTGCTTACTTGCTTTGAAGAGATGTAGTTGCACACACTCACAACTCATGCATATTTCTTGTGTGTTTATATTTGTGTGCATTCATGTTCTTAATAACTCTTCTAGCTTGATTAAATTGATTGCATCTTGTGATTAAAATGCCATGTCATGTTAGGCATTAAGATGCATTCTCTTCACCTTTTTACTCTTGCACAATTTGTGTGTGAGTGTGAAGGAAGTGTGCAGTGCACTGGTCACATTACCCGCGCACAACCAGCGTAGTGCGCTACACATACAATGTCGGGCCAACACCCATACCAGCTCAGCTTCTTCAAAGGTCTGTCGCTGGTCATGTGCAGCCCACACTAACGCAACTTCCTTAGTTGTTTGCCGCTGGTCGTGCGCCCATCATCTACATAGCTCCACCAGCGCATCGTGCAAACATAGGCTGTGTGCTGGTCGTACGCAACTCAACCAGTGCACAAAGCAAAAACTGATGCGATTTTTCCACCTCACTTTGTTTAAGTCATCTATATATATGACTATATGTTCTTAGTTCGTCCCGAGAGTTCCAAAAATCATATTTTTCCCTTAGAACATTTTTCAAGAGAAAAAATTCACAAGAACTCACCTTTAAACACTTAAAGCTTTTCCTTTGTTCATCAAAGATCATCTTGCATCATCTATGACCATATAGAATGCATCCATGCATGGTTTTGCAACATCACATCTTGCTTGGTAAGGTTTTCACTAACTTCATCTAATTTTAGTGTCTTTCTTAATAAGCCGTCTCTTTAATCATTTGTATGCTCTTAAAATATATTCTAGATACAAATAGAGATTGATTGTGGTGTATTGATTGAGTGTTGTATTGTGATAGCTTCATAGGATTGCTTAATCTATGTTTAGCTAAGCTTTATGATATGTCATTTAGCTCTTGATATATAGGATTGTATTAATTGTCATTTTATCATCCTAGATAAGCATCTAAGGTTCTCTAGCTTTGTTTGCTCTTTGAATATCATCATATATTCACATAGGACATATTATCTCTTCATTGAGAAGTAAGACTTGTGTAGCTTCCAGGATTAGGTAGCTTAAATCACAAGCAATTGGACTAGGTTCACTTATACCGGGATTAGGTAGTGGTGGTGGATTATATACCAGGATTAGGTTGTAATTCCTTTACCATTAGTGGATTCGAGGTTCGAGTGTGGCGCACTTATCAGCCTATGGTTTTTCCCGTGAGTTTTTCCACGTATATTTCAAGTGTTATTTAAATTCCGCACATATTACACTTGTTATATTATTGTGACTAGTTAGGAATATTTTCATCAACTTGGCTATTAACGAAAATTGTGTAAAATTGGTTAAAATCTATTCACCCCACCCCCTTCCCTTAGATTAATATTGAACACACCGTAATTTGTTTCAATGAAGATTCTCCAACTTGAATCACTTAATTCGGAGTCTAAATGAGAAAGTTACAGTGTTTGGAAGCTGAGAAAGTTTGGAGAGAAAATTTTGCACTTGTGTTTTTCTAATTTTTCTTCTTTTAAAATGAAATGGGAGGGAAATGAGATATTTAAAAGAGAGAGAGAGAGAAGATTTTCAGTGGCCAATCAGGTGAGGCCACATCACTTGTGAAATTTCCCTTAAGTAGTGCAAAATATACCTGGAGGGGGGGTGAATAGGTATAGGCTCCAAATTCTTCCAATATTAAAAACAATGTGGAATATAACAAAGAAAATGCACACTTGATTAGATTTAACAAATAAATTGATTTCACTAATACAAGAGTTAATCAATTTACAAGAAATGCAATCAATGTAAGATATGGAAGATAAAGGAAAATATAAAACAAAATGAACATAAGTATTTTTACGTGGTAAAACCTCAAAGACGAAACATCCACGGGTTGATACCACAACCACCGGCAAAGCAATCCACTATGTGAAAAAGGACTTACACACTCAAGCTACCAACTCATGATATCCGCTCAAGCTATCAACTCCTAATCTACCCTCGGGCTAGTGAATCACCAAGCCTACTTCCTATCCGAGATGTATCCTACACCTCTAGAAAGCAACTTCCTATCCAAGATGCTCACGTCTCTAGGAAGATTTCTTGCTTACCTATCCGGATCCTCCCGACCCTAGACAAGTCTCTCTTGCTTGATTATCTGAGTCCTCCCGACTCTAATCAAGACTTCCTTGCTCTATCCACAAAGCTTCGCTCACTTTGCTAGAGACTTCAACCTAATGCAAGGCTATGATCTAAGTGATGCAAATGATGCAAACACAATCAAATTAAGCTAGATGATCAATCAAGCTAAATGTACATGTTCAATGATAATCTAGAATATGCTTTTATCAATCAAAACACAAAAGTATCTAGAAATCAAAACATGCAAATCAACAAGAACAAGGTATGAATATTCAATATATCACACTAAAAACCTAGTTCTTAGATCATGAAATTAGACATAGAAAATAACATGAAGCACATCATATATACATTTTCTAGAATCAATTTCATGTTGAATCAAGTTTATCACAAATATGTTCAAGAGAAATCACAAAGCTAAAACTCAATTGACAAATGATCAAACACCCCTAGCATATGATCTAACATACTTCTCAACAAATTTCATCAATCAAATAGTAAGAATCAAGAGATGATCAAAGATGAAATTGAAAAAGAAGAAGTTGAACAAACAACCTAGACCTCGTACTGAAGATCAAGCTGCTGGGAACAATGACGAAGTCAGCTCCCTTTGAAAATACTTGGGGTTTGTAGCTCTTCTCAAGACAAACAATTTTGGCTTTTGAATCGATTGATTTCGAGTTCGTATGAGAAAGTTATGATCAAAATACTAAAACTAAAATTGAAGAATTTCTGCAGAATTTTCTCAAGTGTTCTTTAAAATCTTCAACACATGTGGAGGGAAAAAGAAGAGTTTAAAAGGAGGAGAGAGAAGAGTTTTCAGGGCCAATAAGGGAGGGCCACGTCACCCACCCCGTGGGGGGCGCGTGGGCCTCACGAGGGCAGAGAGCCCCTCTGGCCGTGGGGCCCACGGCCTCCCTCACGGCGTGGCCCACGTGGCCTCTTGGCCACTCTCACCTCTCTCGCGCATTCTCACATTCTTCAGCCGTATCTTGGGCATCCGAACTCCGATTTTGAATCCGTTTTTGGATTACGAACCGTGACTCCCTCACGCACGACGATGACTACACAACTTTGAAAAATGGTTGAGAAATCATCTCGGAAAATGACGATGAAGTCAACTCAACGAATGAGAACGAAAAATAGCGTAGCTACATCGTTTGGACTCGAAACCTTATGAATGAGTAACCGAAACGACCGGAACTCAATAAGGTATCAAATGAGAACATGTTCAAGTCCAAAACACAAAATACACAAATAAATAAACACATATTCACACAAGCATTCCATATCAAAGAGATAGTCACAAAGCATGCAATTCCACAATGTTTATCTATACAAGATCAATGCATGAGCATACTATGAGATGTGTGAATGTGTTATACCAAATGTTTGAACCACGATGCAGGGACACACATGTATGAATTATGTGTGTGTGCGCTAATGCCTTGCAAGAGGATAGAAGTCAAGATATACCTTTGACGCTTTTCACCTCTTGAAGACGACTTTTGCACTAGACGTTGCTCTTCACCTTTTAAGCTTCTTTTCTTCCAAGAATATCCTAAGCAACAACTAATACAAATATAGAGTGTTTTGCAATGGAATCAAGCCAATACAAATCATGAACCTTACAACTTGCCCATGAGAGGTGTGTGAGCCTCACAGGGGAGAGGGGTGTTTGGCCCGTGAGCCTCACACGCCCCTCACTAGGCTCCCCTCAAATGGCCTTTGGCTATTGATTACCTCCCTTGCGCTCTTATCGCATTCTTCCGTCGTATTCGGGCCTCTGAATTCCGAATTCGAATCTGTCTTCAGATTACGAACTGTGACTCCCTCATGCACAAGGACGACTATGAAACATTGATAAAAGGTTGAGAATTTGACACGATACATGACGATGAAGACAACACATCGTATGAGAACGTAAAGCTGCGTACCTTCCTAGTTTGGACTCGAAACCTAATGAGTGAGTAACTAAAATGACCGGGACTCAATAAAGAATCAAATGAGATCATGTTCAAGTCCAAAAATAATAAAACAAAAATAAATAAATACAAAGTCACACAAGTATGCCATTTCCTAGAGATAGTCCTAGAACATGCAATTTCACAATGTTTATAAAATTAAATATAATGCATGTGCATACTTCAACAAGTGTGTGAATGTGTTATACCAATGGTGTACAACTATGCAGGGACACATATGGATGCCATGTGTGTGTGCCTAAGCCTTGTAAGAGGAATGAGGTCTAATATACCTTTGATGAGCAATGTAGCTCATTCCTCTTTGAAGATACCATTTTGCATGGAAAGTTGTCAAGTCTTCTTTGAAGCTTGAATCATCATCAAACTAAGACAACTAAACAATACAAGAGTAACAACGTTTTGATATGGAATTCATGCTAATACAAACCAAAATCCTAACATTAGCTTTTGGCAATTTAACCGTGTTTATATATTCCAGGCGGAATTACTGTAACGGTACTATAGTTGTGAAGCAATTACTGTAGCGGCACTGTAGCAGGAACATAATTAGTGTAGCAGCACTATAGCATCGACATAATTATTGTAGCAGCAACCACTATTCACTTTTTTTTTCTAGCTCTATAAATTTTAAGTCACAAATATCACTATGAATTAAAGCTAGAGATTCTATACTTCTATCAATATAATGGAATGATGTTCTAGTTAGTTTTGCTTCAACACATATTCCACATTGAACATTTGGATCAATGTGAAACTTAGGAATTAATTCAATGTCAATTAATTTTCGTATAGAATCATAATTAACATGGCCTAATCTACCATGCCATATATCAAATGACTCAAGCATATAAGAAGAACTAATATTATTATTAATTATATTTTTTGGTACAACAGTTATTACATTTGAAATTTCCCTTAAGTAGTAGTGAAATATACCTAGAGGGAGGGTGAATAGGTATAGGCTCCAAATTCTTCCAATTAAAAAATAATGTGAAATATATCAATGAAAATACACACTTGATTATATTTGACAAATTAATTGATTTCACTTATACAAGAGTTAATCAATTTACAAGATATGCAATCAATGAAAGATATGGAAGATAAAGAAAAGTAAAAACAAAAATGAACACTATTGTTTTAACGTGGTAAAACCTCAAAGAGGAAACATCCATGGGTTGATACCACAATCACCGGCAAAGCAATCCACTATGTGAAAAAGGACTTACACACTCAAGCTATCACTCATGATATCCGCTCAAGCTATCAACTCCTAATCTACCCTCGGGCTAGTGAATCACCAAGCCTACTTCCTATTCAAGATGTATCCTACACCTCTAGAAAGCAACTTCCTATCCAAGACGCTCACGTCTCTAGGAAGATTTCTTGCTTGCCTATTCGGATCCTCCCGACCCTAGACAAGACTCCCTTGCTTGATTATCCGAGTCCTCCCGACTCTAATCAAGACTTCCTTGCTCTATCCACAAAGCTTCACTCACTTTGCTAGAGACTTCAACCTAATGCAAGGCTATGATCTAAGTGATGCAAGTGATGCAAACACAAACAAATTAAGCTAGATGATCAATCAAGCAAAATGTACATGTTCAATGACAAACTAGAATATGCTTCCAACACACAATCACAAGATTATCTAGAAATCAAGACATGTAAATCAATAAGAACAAAGGTATGAATATTCAATATATCACACTAAAAACCTAGTTCTTAGATCATGAAATAAAACCTAGAAAATAATATGAGACATATCATATAAACATTTTCTAGAATCAATTTCAAACAAAATCAAGTTTAGCACATATATGTTCAAGAGAAATCTCAAAGCTAAAACTCAATTGACAAATGCTCAAACACCCCTAGCATATGATCTAACATACTTCTCAACAAATTTCATCAATCAAATAGTAAGAATCAAGAGATGATCAAAGATGAAATTGAAAAAGAAGAAGTTGAACAATCAACCTTGACCTCGTACTAGAAATCAGGCTGCTGAGAAAAATGACGAAGTCAGCTCCCTCTAAAAATGCTTGGGGTTTGTAGCTCTTCGCAAGACCAACAATTTTGGCTTTTGAATCGATTGATTTCGAGTTCGTATGAGAAAGTTATGATCAAAATAAGAAAATGAAAATTGAAGCAAATGTGCAGAATTTCGTGAAAATCACTTCAAGTTCTTCAACTAGTGTGGAGGGAAGGAGATGGGTTTAAAAAGATGAGAGAGAAGGATTTTAGGGGCCAATTAACATGAGCCATGTCACCCTCCCGTGGGGGGTGCGTGAGGCTCACGGGGGCAGAGAGCCTCTCTGGCCGTGAGCCTCACGGCCTCCCTCACGGCGTGGGCAAGGTGGCTCACGGCCTCCCACACCTCTCTTGCGCACTCTCCCGGTCTTCAGCCATATCTTGGGCATCCGAACTCCGATTTCGAATCCATTTTTGGATTACGAATCGTGACTCCCTCACACACGACTACGACTATGACTATGACTACGACTACAAAACTTTAAAAAATGGTTGAGAAATCATCTCGGAAAACGACGATGAAGTCAACTCAACGAATGAGAACGAAAAGTAGTATAGTCACATTGTTTGGACTCGAAACCTTATGAATGAGTAACCGAAACGACCGGAACTCAATAAGGTATTAAAAAAGAACATGTTCAAGTCCTAAACACAAAATACACAAACAAATAAACACATATTCACACAAGCATGCCATATCAAAGAGATAGTCACAAAGCATGCAATTCTACAATGTTTGTCAATACAAGATCAATGCATGAGCATACTATGAAGTGTGTGAATGTGTTATACCAAATGTTTGAACCACGATGCAGGGACACACATGTATGAATTTTGTGTTTGTGCGTTAACGCCTTGCAAGAGGATAGGAGTCAAGATATACCTTTGACGCTTTTCACCTCTTGAAGACGACTTTTGCACTAGATGTTGCTCTTCACTTTTTAAGCTTCCTTTCTTCAAAGAATATCCTAAGCAACAACTAATATATAATATGGAGTATTTTGCAATGGAATCAAGCCAATACAAATCATAAACCTTACAATCTCCCCCTTTGGCTATTCCATTGGCAAAACCTCAACCTCACCATACAATGTTTCACTCAAATAAACTCAAGATGATAGCATACTCTCAATCTCACATTACAAAGAAATTCCTAGACTAAAAAGTCTTTAAGTCTTCAAGAATTCTTCTTTTGGTCTTCAAAGTACCTATGAGAGAAAATAGCAACCAAACAAGAGATCTTCTCTAAAGAAGAATGGTGAGTTATTAACAATAAACAAATATAGAAGACATCCCTTATCTCATACAAAAAATGCATTATCTCAAGTGATCAAAATATTTTCATGTTAAAGCACTCCCTTTGTTTCCCAATTCCTAAGGACCAACTATCCTTAACATTATCAAGAAAGAATTCTTTCTCCCCCTTAAGACAAAGTCACAATTAAGCACAAAGAGGAATATGATCACACAATTGGAACATTTTTCCACACAAAGTGTGAAGTATACAAAATCTCCCCAATATCAAACATGGTGAGGTATACATTTTCTCCCCCTTTTTGTCAAGGAATAGACAAGGGACACAAGAGATAAAGAACGAGATACAAAGCAAACAAATCGTATAGAGAGCGACGTTGAATAAACTAAAGCTCCCCCTTAACATATGCTCCACATATTATCACCAAGTAGATTTGTTCACAAGGGACATCACACAATCACACAATCACACAATAAGAGAAAATATTTCATAACTTGTCAAAGTCCAAGAGAGAATCATAGATTTTCATTAATCTCTCAAAAATATTCTCACATTGCTAATGAATCAAGCACATAAGCAAAATGTGTGTGTGTGAATGCTTCTCAAATATATAGTAGGAGTAATTGTGATATCAACATGCAAACTCTATCCACACCTATCCATCTAAAGCCTTTCCAAAAATAGGTCAAACCGATATTCATCCGGATTTTTGCTTTTAAAATGAATAGATATCAACATATGAGTGTGTGTGTGCATGTGGCTCGTTTTCCCGTTTCTATTTGTCAACCCGAGCTTTTTCACAATTCTCAACTATACACCAATAAGCCTTTTATTTTTCATTTCTTTTAGGCTTAGAATCAAAGATTTTTTTTTTTTAATGATTCATTTCAACACTTCTTTGATTTTACTAACAAAAACATATACTCCTCATGGCGGCTTTCACTCATCACAATGGCGTAGCCCTTTCCTACATTGGGTGGCTTCACAACCAAGGTGTGTAGCCCTTTCCATGAGGGTGCTCATTAATTACTGTGTAGTGCCGAAGCAAAATGGATACATACCATAGGTCATCTATCATGTACTTAACTATAAACTTCTAGATGCATCCATTATCTACACATATTCAACCACAAAAACTCAAAACTAAAAACATACAAGAGAAGCATTAGTGCACTTTTCAAAAATAATATTTTCAAGCTCAAGTGCATGATCTAGAAACAATAAAAGATATTTGTTAAAGATCATTACTTCTCAAGTGAGTAGCTCTTAAAGTGTTAGGTTGATAATTAGTGTTGGCATTAATTCTATATCAAAACGTGTTTAACTTGTAATGTTTAGTGGTTAGTAATTGAAGAATTTCGAAGACGAAGGACGTCTCAACCATTATTCGTTCAAGTTGCCGGCTTTTGAGAGTTTCGGGCATTATTGGTCTACAAAGGTATTCAAAGACCTCTTATCTCTTACAAAGCTAGGCACACACTCACACATATCATTCTTGTGTGTCCCTTCATGATTTTATTTCATTTACATTTCACTTTCACACACTTGGCAAAATATGCTCATGCATTCACATTTAGTTAATAAACTTTGTGTTTTGCATTTTCTAGGACTATGTCCGGAAACTAGCATATGTGTGTGTATTTGTGTTTGTATGTTTCCGTATTTTGTGTTTAGGACTTGAACATGTTCTTATTCAATGCCTTATTGAGTTCCGGTCGTTTCGGTTACTCATTCATAAGGTTTCGAGTCTAAACAAGTTGACTATGCCACTTTACGTTCTCTTTCATTGAGTTGAATTCATCGATGATTTCCGAGATGATTTCTCAACCATTTTTCAAAGTTGTATAGTTTTCATCGTGCGTGAGAGAGTCACGGTTTGTAATCCGAAAACGGATTCGAATTCGGAGTTCGGACGCCCAAGATACGGGCCGACGAACCGAGGGAGCGCGCGAGAGGACAGCCCAGGCCGTGGGCCACAGGGGCTGGCCGTGGTTGAGGCCGTGGTTGAGGCCTGGAGCAGCCTCTGCTCCCGTGTGAGCCACACGCCCCCCATGGCCAGGGGGTGACGTGGCACCACTTGGTTGGCCGGAATCTTCCCTCTCTCTCTCCTATTTCTTCCCTCTCTCTCTCCATTTTGAAAATTCAAGAAGAAAAATTTCAGTTTCCCGCAATACATTCTCTCCAATTTTTCCAAACTTCAAAACACCATATCTTCCTCATCCGGAGTCGGATTTGAGTGATTCAAGTTGGAGAGTGTTTGTATTTGAGTCCTCTAACATCTCCAAGTGGTTTGGTGGATGTTTGATCGTGATTTCAAGTGGTTGACCACTGATTTCCGAACCAGCTGCAGAATCCGAGGTATGAGTCTCAACTTTGGGATTTCTTGTTATTTGACCTTCCATTTGCTTGGGGTTTCTTCTTCTATATCTATGTTATTGTTTGGTAAAAGCTATTTGGAAAGATAGCTTGATTATCATTCTAATTGAAACTCAATTTGTGGACTAATGTTGACTAGATTTTATGATTCTAGGTTTTACATATGTTTGTGAGTTGTATTGTGATTAGAATGGCATCTTAGGTTGTTTGATACTTAATTAAATTAATTTTGTGTTAAAATGACTTTGAGATTTGATTTGATCCTTTGATTATTAAAATCTAGGATTTGTGTATTTGTTTGTGATTTAGAGAATATAGGTTTTGATTGATGTGAATCTCAAAACCTTGCTCTATATTTTTGTCTAGTATATTGATTGATTTTAATCTCATATATCTAGCTTTTAATTGTATATTGATAGCATCTTGAATTTGTACTTCATGAACATTTTGTGATTCAAGTGTTATGTGTGTGAATGAGACTTTGAGTATATGTGTTAGGTGTTTCACATGCTTAGGTTTCTATTCATGTATTTTTGCATCTAGACTTGATTATTTGTGATATCACATGTTTAGGTCTACTTGTGCCATAGAATGTATTGATCACATGTTCTATGTTGTATTGAATGTTTGCATCATTTGCATTCACATGATCACACTAGGAAGTCCTTGTAAAAGGCATGAAGTGTTGGTTAGAGTCGGGATGACTCGGATAGCCAAGCAAGAAGTCTTGCCTAGAGTCGGGATGACTCGGATAGGTAAGCAAGGAGTCATGGCTAGAGTCGGGAGGACTCGGATAGTCATGCATGGGAGGCTCCCTAGAGGCAAGAGTGCCTTGGATAGGGAGTTGGCTATTGTATTGGTAGGCCTAGGCATATGGTTAGACATAGAGTCCGATAGAGCGGGGTACACGGGAGGTGTATGCACTCTTGAGGAATTTCTAATCTACCATCGATGTTGGTTGTGTGTGTTGTCCAATATATGGTGGTTCCGCATCATTGAGGGATTTCACACTTTCCAATAGGGTTGGGTAGGCTTAGACTTCACTAGGTTGGGTGAGCTAAAGATTGGTCACTTTGTGAATGTTCTATGTTTGCTTTCCAATAATATAGTACCCAATGGTTGTAGTTCAACCCGTGGATGTTTCCTCCTTGGAGGTTTTACCACGTTAAAAAATCCCTTGTGTTAATTCTTCCTATCTCTTTCTCTTATATTTTAATTGTATATTTTATTGTCTTGATTCATAATATTCACTTGTGTTGTATTGTGAACCAAGTCTTTGTATAGTGTGATTAGTGTATTCATTCCTTAGATCAATTTGTATCTTTGATTCTTTTGTATATTGTAATTTTTGTTTAGTGACATTTTGTTCACTCTTGTAACTCATTGAACATCTTATGAAATACAAGCTTATTTTGTTATTATGTTTATTTGCTATTTTACCTCACATAACTTGTTGATATACTTAGACGTTGCTCTTATGATTGTATCATCGTATTGTCTATGTATGTCTTCCTTGGCTTATTATGTTGTGTGTAAGGCTACCTTGAGGGACAAACGAATGTTTGTTCAAGGGTTTGAAAAAGGTGTAAAAACCTATTCACCCCCCCCCCCCCTCTAGGTATGCTTAGGTATTTGCTAGAATGGTTTTCCAAGGTGATGTGATGACGGAAGGGGCTTCGAATTCTAGGCCTCCTCTTCTCAAGGGTCACAACTACGGGTTTTGGAAATTGAGGATGAAGGCTTACATCCGATCTATTGATGAGAGAGCTTGGATGACCGTTGAAGAAGGTTACCTTGCTCCTAACAAGATTAAGGATGGAGTGACCGTTTCCAAGCCTAGGAGTGAGTGGTCTACTAATGAGTTTGAGTTAGCAAAATGGCATCATCGGGCGGTGAATGCTATTTTCGGAGGTGTTGATAGTAGGCAATTTTCCTACATTCAAAACCTAGAAACCGCTAAGGAGGCATGGGAGGCTCTCCAAGTCACCAATGAGGGGACTAAAGCGGTGAAGAAGTCTCGTCTTCAATTGCTCAATTCCCAATTTGAGGTTTTACAAATGGGTGAGGAAGACAAGTTTGTTGACTTCCAAGATAAGCTTCTAGACATCGCCAACCAATGCCAAGCACTTGGTTCTCCTATCTCCGGTGAGAGGCTAAATTGGAAGATTCTTAGATCACTTCCAAAGAGGTTCAAAGCCAAGGTTACCGCCATTGAAGAGAGTAAAGTCATTGATGTCATTAGCATAGATGAATTGCTAGGATCTCTTCAAACTTTTGAGGCGTGTATAAAACCAAAGGCTAAGAACAAGGGTTTAGCTCTCAAGGTTGTCAAGGAAGCTAGTAGTAGCGATGATGATGAGGAGATGGCGTTATTGGTTAGGAAGTTTAGGAAGTTCATGAGGAAAGGTGCCAAGTCAAGTGGCAAGTACTCAAGGGACAAGGAAGTCAAGAAGTCCTTTACTCCACCTCATGAGAGGAGTGGCCATGCTAAGAGAAATAGGAAGGTTCAATGCTTCAAGTGCAAGAAGCTTGGACATTATGCTTCGGATTGTCCTAGTGGTGATTCTAAGAAGGACAAGAAGGGAAAGGCTATGGCGGCTACATGGAGTGAAGATGATGCCTCTAGTGATGAGGAGAGCTCAAGTGATGAGTCTTCTAGTGAAGAAGAGCTAGTAAGCAACTTTGTTGCATTCATGGCTTCTCACTCTACTCTAGAGGATGTTAATCAAGATTTGTTGGATAAGGAGATTGATCAAAGTCATCAAGAGTGTTTAAGTGATAATCCATCCTACATTGATCTTTTGGCTAAGGTGAAGTTTCTTGAGGAGAAGTTGAAATTAGCCTTGAGTGAGATTGATGAGAAGGAGGACTTGATCAAGATTCAAGTGGATGAGTTTATTGCTACAACTCATAGGCTCTTGCGTGAAAAGAATGCTATTGAAAAGAAGCTTTGCGAAGTTGAGGGTATTTTGCTTGAAAAGGATAGGATCATCTCTAATATGAACTTAGAGAGCTCATATGTAGCGGTGGTTGAAGAGAAGCTCATAGAAGCATTACTTCCTACTAGTGAAGCTATCATTGAAGAGAAAGCTCCTAAGAAGAGACGTTCCAAGAAGAAGAACAAATTGAAGAATAAGGTACCCCTTGAAACTCCCATTTGTCCTCCACCACCACTGGAAGGTAAAATCTCTCCTTTTGTTCCCATATGTCATTTTTGCAATACCTTAGGCCATATCAAGCCCAAGTGCTATAAATTCATTGAATATTGCAACTTAGAAAATGCATCTAGGAATAGAGAGATTGGACCTAATTCTATGCATGCTAAAGCTTTTGAATATGGAAAGCATGATAATTTGTCAAAGCATATTAAGAATGTCCGGAAGGTGAAGAATGCATATCCTACAAAATTTGACCATGCATGTGTTGCTAACAATGTTGAGAAAAAGAGTATTAATGATATTATTGTGAATCAAGTTGTGGAAGAACTTTACTCTAGGTTCAACATTGTGGTCAAAGAGAATCTTGATGATGTTCGTGTATGTCCACCCAAGACAAAATTTGTCAAGGGTGAGTGCTCTTACCATTAGTGTAAGTTGCACATGTGAGTTAGCTTTAAGACTAGTGTCGTTGATAAGAAGCTTAGCTTTTTGCTTTGTATCTTTACAACTTGACATGACTTAGCTATCTCACTTTGTTTGTTTTGATAGTCAAAATTTGTTGATTAACTTTTGAGAAGTTTTTTTTTAAATCTATATGATAACATTGTTGTTATGGCTTTTAGAGAAAGTCATTTTTTTTTGTTTGTTTGAGTTGGATTACATTGTCTTTAGTCTCTTGGAATCGACACACCTATAACTTGTAGTCATGAGGACTTACAAGCCAAGAGGACTCATAAAAAGGGTGAAGGCTTTGTATTTGGTGAAAATAGCTTGCGAAGGTATCTCTATATCATATTGCTTGCTTACTTGATTTTTTCATCTATCAACTCATTGTTTGTATCACATTCATGAAGCATGTCATAATTGAGAACTAATATAGTGTTTATATGGTACTCTTTGACATTTGCTAATTTAAGATCTTTTGGTGATAAGTGTTCACATTGATCTTATTTCATGAAGTGTGTTGTTATTTGTATGATTGTTGAGTGGATAATTTTTGAATAATGTGAGCTTCATATTCTTTCATAGCTACTCTCTTGAGAAGTAGAGATCTTAAGTAAGTCTCTTTACTTGCTTCTAGATCATGTGCTTTTAAGCCTTGAAATTGGTTTCAAAAATGCACTTTGCTTCTCTTGTATGTTTTGTTAAGTATGTTGAGCTTGATTGATGATGTTCGCTTTGGATACACCTTGAAGTCCTAAGGACTAGTACATTTAAAAATGACCAATGGTTGGTATCTGATTGGATGATTTACATACCTATTTGAGGTCCCCATTTCCTAGATTTTGTACTCGTTGTCGAGTGTGTTTTTGTATATAATGCATTTTGTGAGCATTGTGTAGGTTATATGCTCTAAAATAAGGTGTTGAGCATAATTGAAGAGTTTTGGAGGTTAAAGGGCTGAAATTGGAAATTTTAGTTCAGAGCTTTCAACTTTTGGGGGCCATATCTCCCTCCTCCGATTGAACTACGTTTTGTATAACCTATTTTCGGAAAGCCCCACGAGTCTACTTTCCAACGCTTTTTACGGATCGCGATTCCAAGTTCTCTAGAGGAAGTTATGGCCATTTTCGTAACGGTGCGCGAAGCTGGAAAACTTCAGAGATGCGAGCCCAAGGCGAGCTCAAGCAGCTCGCCCCTCAAGGTCGCTAATCTCTCGGGTTTTCAACAGTTTTCTTCAACCAAGAGCATCCAAATCACCCCCAGGTCGCCCCAAGCTCGCCCTTTTGCCCAAAATATGTTAAAAATCAAGATTTTACCTCCTTGCCCTTGACCTAATTCATTCCTCTATATAAACCTTTGATATTTTTAAACCACAAAAACTCTCTCACCAAAAAAGAACCCAAGACACCATTTTTACTCTCACCTTCCATCTTCCACAAACCATCTAGCATCCAAATCTCCTTAACATCCAAACACAAACTTCACTTCCACTTTTCCACATCCACCATCACCCCACCTTTTTGGGCAAGAGAGAGTTGAAGAAAGAGAGGAGGAGAAGAAGATCCAAAGAAGAAGAGGAAGCTCTCCATTAGTTTTCTCTACATACTTTCTTCTTTACTCTTTTTCATAGCCATGTATTTATTTGATTTTATCTATGTTATGGCTATTCTTTGTAATATGAGCTAAATATATATTGCTAGGATTTGATGAAACCCCACCCATGACTATATATTAATATTGATTCTTGTTTATCCATTTATGTGCAACTTGTGGTTTGTATGGGTATTTTTGTATGCTTAAAGCTTTCAAGTGATTGATCTCCATTTGAATGAATTATTGTGGTGTGTTATGTACTGACCGGAGACGCACACCACGTGTTCGATAAAATGCCCTCTATGCATGTCTAGAAAAGTACACTCACTTAGGCTAGCGTATAGGATTCGTTTAGTGCGCCAACAAACTTAATGAACTCAATTCGTATATTCCGGGTAATCGAGAGATAGGCTTGGGTACGTTTCGTGTGTAATCTACTTTGCTTGACCAAGATTGTAGGTTAATATTAGGGTGCATGAATCTACAAATTGCATGAGTATGTTTTGGGTGAATAATTGAGTCTAAAACGGAAGTCAATTGAGGGTGGGGTGTAGTCAAGTCCTAGCATGTTTTTCTTCGATATTACACTTGAGTTTATTTTAGTGTTATTTTATTTCTTGCATTAGCATTAGTCATTAGATTAAATTAGTTTAATTTACTTAGTTTAAATATCATTTTTCGCTTGTTTGAATATCATCTAGGCTAATCAATTTCGGTAATCGATCACTCGATCCCTGTGGGAACGAATCTTATTCACCATTGTGCTACTCTCCGACCTCGTGCTATTGCGAGAGTCATAAAAGAGACTAGCCAATTTTTGGCGCCGCTGCCGGGGATTGAGTAGATGATTGATATCGATACTAGTTAGTTTATTGCTAATTTGAACTTTTTAATTTAGTATTTATTTATTATTATTTTTTTTTCAGGATTCTATGGATTTCTTCATGCAAAACTCGAGGCCAAGCTCCCCGCCAATGAGCATGTCATCGGAAGATAAGATAATAGAGCTCTTGCAAGATGCTATAGACTCTCAACCGGAAATCGCACAGAATTTCAATGACAATATGTCACCTAGCTGGCTAGACCAATCAATAGAGACGACATTTGGAAGGAACCTCAACAACTCTTACAACCAAGATTGGAGGATGCACCAAGACTTCTCAATGAGCTATGATGAGACCAATGGCTTTGAAAAACCTACCTCATCGTGCCAACCAATGTTCAAACCATTTGAAAAAGAGAAGAAAGAGTGGCTCAAGGTGTGCGAGAATGTTTTGCATAATAATAGGGTTGTGATGTCTATGCTGGAGGAGTTGAAAGAAAGAAATGCTCAGCTTCAAGAGAAAATAGAGGAAACTTCCCGAGAGAAAGAAGAAATGAGGGAAGAATTTGAGAAGAAGTTGCAGCTAATGAAGAAGGAATTTGAAAGTGAGAGTGCCTTGGAAATGGAAAAGGCAAATAAGCTTCAAGAGCTAAACAAGAAGCTCGTAATTGAAGTAATGGCGCTCAGGGTTGAAAATGGCACACTAAAGAAGATGAATGGCGAAGTCTCCAAACAGAGTAAAGATTTTGAAGAAAAAATTGAGAGACTTGAAGTCGAAAAGTGTGCAACATCGAAGGAATTCGAAGACCTTGCAAAGCTATTTGAAGAATTTGAAGAAGAATGTGCAAGGACGACAAGGAAGTTGCTTATGGAAAAGGAGCAAAAAGTAAAAGCTTTGGAAGAAACAAATGAAGCACTTGGTAGGAAGGATGAAGCCCTCAAAATAGCAAAAGTCAAGGAGTGTGACTACATTGTCTATTTAGACAAGGTGGAAAAAGAGGTCAAAACGCTACAAATGAAGCAACATCAAAGGCTTCATAGTCACCTACCAAGAGGGAGTTTTCTAAACCATCCTCCTACTTGCTATTTTTGCTTTCAAAAAGGGCACTTAAAAGCTCATTGTTTTAAATTCCATAAGCATAAAAAATTGAGAAAATCTAGGAATAGAAAAAAGCCGCCTAGAGTTAAGCAAATTTGGGTAAGAAAAGACTTGGTTAACCAAGTTAGGCCTGAAAGAAAAGAAAAGGGGAAATCAACTCAACTTGTTTGGGTTGTGAAAAAGGATCAATTTCCAAACTTGGTAAAACCTCCTTTAGTTGATGACACCCCTAGCACAAATACATAATTTAGAAAAATTCTTTTTGTGCATTTTATTTTTATGCTTTATTTGTTTAGTTATTTCTTTTGAATAATTGGTGTTCCAAACTCTTGTTGGCAATTGCATGTATTGAGTTTATGTTTATTTGCCGGAACTTTTTAAGGTGCTTAGTGCTTGTGTAGATTTTCTATTGCTTCTTGAGGAAGTATGTTGTGGTGCTTGTGCCTCAAGCAAGGTTCTTTATCTCTTGGGATGAAACAAAGACAACTTGCGAGTCTTGGAGGGACAAGCAAGCCAAGAGTGCTCATAAAAAGGGCGAGGACCTTATCCTAAGGTTGCAACATTTTGGAGTTCGAAGAGCTTGAGCACCATGTCACGTCTAGCCGAGACGTTAAACCAAGCGCTTGGTGGGAGGCAACCCACCTAGGTACATTTTTTTTTTTTTTCTTATTAGTTTATATTTGTTTTTACATTTTTGTTTAGAATAAGTGTGCGGATGGTTTGAGTTGTGATTAGTGCCTAAGAGGTTTATGTTGTTTGTGTCTTGAGTTCTTGCCTCTCATGCTTCGTTTATTCATTGTCCATGCATCTCAATGTCATATAAAAATTGAAGACAATGTTTATATTAGGTTTGGGGGTGTGAATTCATTATTTGAGTCATTTTTCTTTTTAGTTTTTCAAATCTTTCTTTGACCTTTACGAAAGTGCCCTGTTTTGAAATTTTGAGGCCAAATGTTTCATTTAAACTGTACCGTTTGGTGAGGATGAAACTAAATATACCACGGTGTGTATAAAGCTATCTAGAGGGGGGGTGAATAGATTTTACGCTTTTTACCCAATTTTTCGTGTTAGTCAAAATTACGAAATTACCCTCAAGATAATATAAACAAGCAAGTGTAATATGGTGCGGAAATTAAATAAACACTTGAATTTTTACGTGGAAACCCTCACGGGAAAAACCACGGGCTATGTAAGTAAGCCACACTCGAACCTCGAATCCACTAAATGTGCAAACGATTACAACCTAATCCCGGAAGTAATCACACACCTACCTAATCCCGGTATGAGTGAACCTAGTCCAATTTGCTTGTGTTCTAAGCAACCTAATCCCGATTGCTACACACAAGACTTAGCTTCTCTTGAAGAGAATACAACCCTAAGTGAATATATGAAAATATCCAAAATGCAACATAGAGCAAGGGAAACCCTATATGCTTATCTAAGATGATTAATATGCAATTAAGAACAATCCTAGATATCAAAACTAAATGACATGTCAAATAGTTAAGCTAATCAATATCAAGTACAAAACCTAATATGCTAGCACAATACAACTTCTCAAACATACATCATACTAATCTCAATTTTGTATCTAGAGCATACAAAATAACAATCAAGTAATTAATTGAGATTTGCTAGATAAATTAAACACAAAATATGTAAGATATTAGTGAAAAGCTTACCAAGCAAAGTATGATGAAGATTCCATACTAGATGACATCTAGATGATCTATGATGATGCTAGATGATGATTGATGATCATGAAATTGTGTTTGAGTAATTAAAAATGAGTTCTTTGTGTATTTTTCTTCTCTTGAAAAATATCCTAAGTATGAAGCATGAATAAGAACTCTTGTAAATGACCTAAAATCAAGTTAGCATATATATAGAGGCCATAAGTGAAGTGAGGTCGTTTTGAAAACTCGCCAGAAAAATACTCTGTGCGCTGGTGGACCAGCGCAGGACCAGCGCACAAGCCAATTTTGGCTTGAGCGCTGGACGTCAGGCGCTGCCACCAGCGCCAGTCCAGCGGTGCCATACTGGGCGATCGGCGCTGGTGGCCGGCGCTGGTCCACACCAGCGCACGACCAGCGGCGCGCCACTGGGCGATTTGCGCCGGTGAGCGGCGCTGGTCGATCGGCGCTGGTGGACCAGCGCACAGTCCCAAAAATGTATCCCTCAAGCAATTTTGCAAGGGGTACAAAGTCAAACAAGATGCATCTTTAAAGCCTAAATGCTATGATGTTTTCAACACAAGATGCAATCATAAAATCAAGCAAGAAGAGATGTAAATAATCATTTATGCACAACAAAAAGAAACACAACATACAAAGATTAAACATATGCATGAGTTGTGAGTGTGTGCAACTATCTCTTCAAGACAAGAAAGCACTTAGAATATTACCTTTGGTGCTTGTCAATAATGAGGTCTTCAAAGGGCCTAATGCACTAACAACAACATTTAAACTACCCTTACAAAGTATCCCCATTTATGGTTTGATCACGAAATAAGCCAATTAAAAACAACGGGAATCCTTACAATCTCCCCCTTTGGCTATTTCGTGACAAAACCATCACTCACATTAAATCCTCACAACAAAAATAGAAACTACGGGATTATAAAGATATTCTACATTACAAAGAGATAAGAGAATGCAAATTGAAGTCTTCAATCCTCTTGTAGAATTATCAATCCCTGAAAGGAGTTTCTAACAATCCAATTCAAGTAAAGTGTGAGATTAATCATGTGAGAATAATACCAAGCATTTGCATTTTTAGAATTTAGGAACAACATTAGCAAATGTATGCAATGTATGATAAATGCAATGCTCCCCCTCAAAGGGTTACTCCCCCTTAATGTTTTATCTCCCCAAAGTGCACAATAGCTTCTCTATTTTGCAACTCCCCTTACCATTTCCTACTCCCCCTTTTTGTCATGATATAGGCAAAGGAGTAGTCCCCAACCGGGTCACTCAAAGCAACGAGAGATAGAAGCATGCAAGATATGCATATACATATAAGTCACTTTATGCACTTCAATTAATTTGAGAGAAACAAGGAGATTTATTTGAGAAAATGTGTGAATCCAACATGCTTTGCATACAAGACATATAGCATTCAAGTCCAAAGTACAATGGTATTTGGCAAAGCAAATGACAAAGGTTTCTAATTCGAATTCAAACCAATTTCACCAATGTCATGGAAAAAGCAAGGATATAGAGATTATTGATTTTAATTTAAGAGTAACTATATCCAACTTTATAAGCGAAACATGGCATGAGCGACTTTGCACCCTATTAGATTTTTCCGGATAAGATATCCGTATGATAGTAACCATGTTCAACTAATAAAGAAAGAGAGACATTTGGAATTTAAATTCCTTTGAACGGATACAAGATCCTTTATTCATTTTGAGTCTCATAAGCTTTCACACAAGTTTTGCATTTTTAAGAATATGCAATCATCAATTCATGCTTTTCATGTGAGCATGTTGTATGAATTTCATGCTTTTTCATTTAGCATTAGCATGTTATTTAAGAAACATCATGTCATGGAGATAACTATAGGTCATTCACATCATACTTCCTATGTAAATCTCCTAGTCCAAAAATGCATGTTTGAACATAAATATGACATGGATTGTAGACAAGCAAGGTTCACACTTATAGAGTTTGAAAGCATATATACATATGTACAACCAAGCTTACTCAAGCAATCAAAAGAAGAGGCATAAGTTATTTCAAATTTTTTGCAAGTTACATGAATGCAAAATAGCTCTCTTTGCTTGAGTTCCCCATATGGGGTCAATCATAGAACATCACTCCACAAGACATATCCCAATAGATCTACTAAGAGTTTTAAATCGAGTAGCATCTAAGGGTTTAGTAAATAAGTCCGCAAGTTGATCATTAGTACCTACATGTTCAAGTACTATGCATTTATTTTCAACAAGCTCTCTAATGAAGTGATGGCGGATGTCAATATGCTTAGTTCTAGAATGTTGAACCGGATTCTTGGAAATATTAATAGCACTCATGTTATCACAAAAGAGAGTGAGAGTACCTTGGTTGAATCCGTAGTCTACAAGCATTTGTTTCATCCATAGGAGTTGTGTGCATCCACTCCCCGCGGCTATGTACTCGGCCTCGGCCGTGGACAAGGAAATCGAGTTTTGCTTCTTGCAAAACCAAGACACCAAGTTGTTGCCTAGAAAGAAGCAACCGCCCGATGTGCTCTTCCTATCATCACAATTTCCTGCCCAATCCGCATCACTAAAGCCAACTAGACTAGCATTAGTGTCAAAAGAGTACCAAATCCCATAGTTGGATGTCCCATTCACATAGCGAATGATCCTCTTCACGGAAGAGAGGTGGGACTCCTTAGGATCCGCTTGGTACCTAGCACACACACCCACACTAAAAGATATATCGGGCCTACTTGCGGTCAAATAAAGCAAGCTACCTATCATGCCACGATATAGAGTTTGTTCCACACTTTTACCACTAGCATCCTTGCTTAGCTTCAAAGTGGTACTCATGGGTGTATCACAATGTTTGGCTTTCTCTAAACCAAACTTCTTCACTAGGTTCTTAGCATATTTGGCTTGGGTTATGAAAATCCCATCATGCATTTGCCTAATTTGCAAACCTAGGAAGTAACTAAGCTCACCAACAAGACTCATCTCAAATTCAAGAGACATGACATCAACAAATTGTTGGACTTTGGTGTTGTTGGTGGAGCCAAAAACTATATCATCAACATATATTTGAGCTATGAAAAGCTCATCATTGTCTCTCTTGATGAATAGTGTCTTGTCAACACTACCTCTTGTGTAGTTGTTGTCAACAAGAAATTGAGTGAGGCGCTCATACCAAGCCCTCGGTGCTTGTTTCAACCCATAAAGTGCCTTCTTGAGGCGATAGACATGATTGGGGTGGTGTGCATCCACAAACCCCTTAGGTTGTTCAACAAACACTTCCTCTTGCAAGAAGCCATTGAGGAAGGCACTCTTGACGTCCATTTGGTGCAATTTGAACTTGTGCACACAAGAGATGGACAAGAGAAGCCTAATGGACTCTAAGCGGGCAACGGGAGCAAAAGTCTCCTCAAAGTCGATACCCTCAATTTGAGAGTACCCTTATGCTACAAGTCTAGCCTTGTTCCGCACTATGTTGCCATCCTCATCGGATTTGTTCCTAAATATCCATTTGGTGCCTATGACATTAGTGGTCTTAGGCCTAGGAACTAGAGTCCAAACCTCATTCCTTTCGAATTGGCTTAGCTCTTCTTGCATGGCAAGAACCCAAAATTCATCATTTAAGGCTTCTTCAACCTTTTTGGGTTCAATTTGAGAGGTGTAACATGTATAGCTAATAAGATTAGCAAGTTGGCGTCTAGTCCTAACACCCTCATTTACCTCTCCAATGATATCTTCTTTATCATGGAGTTTCCTAACCCATGGAGCGGGTTCTTTAGAGTCCAAGAGAGGAACTCTATCAATAGGTTGTGTGCCATCATTGTTGACATTAGATGTCCCAACATTAGGCGACACCACAACCTCCTCCAAAGGAGAATCATCACTAAAAATAACCTCCTCCTCATGATCATTAGACTTGAGCCTAGTATCATCAAATACGACATTGGATGATTCCATAACACTTAGAGTCTTTAAATTGAAAACTCTATAGGCTCTACTATTTAAGGCATAGCCAATAAAAATACCCTCATCACTCTTAGCATCAAACTTGCCAAGTTGATCACGGTCATTCAAAATGTAGCATTTGCTTCCAAAAGTGTGGAAGTAGCTAACATTTGGCCTCTTGCCTTTCCATAACTCATAGGAGGTGTTTCTAGTACCGGGCCTTAGGAACACTCTATTTCCTATATAGCAAGCCGTGTTAATGGCTTCGGCCCATAGGTTCCTAGGGACATTGTTGCTAAGCAACATCACACGGGCCATCTCTTGGAGGACCCTATTCTTCCTCTCAACAACTCCATTTTGTTGAGGTGTCCTAGGAGCAGAAAATTCATGGGAGATGCCTAAACCATTACAAAAGGTTTCAAAGGTGGCATTCTCAAATTCTCTCCCATGGTCACTTCTAATCCGTTTAATGCTTCTAATGTTAGAATTCATTTCATTTTGCAATTTAGTACAAAGCATTTTAAACTTATCAAAAGTTTCGGATTTTTCTCTAAGAAAATATGTCCATGTAAATCTAGAGAAATCATCAACACAAACAAAAATGTATCTCTTTCCACCCAAACTTTCGGTTTGCATGGGACCCATGAGGTCCATGTGGAGAAGCTCAAGTGGCTCCTTGGTGGTGAGATACTTACCCTTTTTGTGCATGCTTTTGGTTTGCTTTCCTTGTTGGCAAGGTCCACAAATACCATTGGCTTTCTTCCCAAGCTTAGGGAGGCCACGCACACAATTGAACTTTCCAAGGGTCCGTAGATCCCTAAAGTTCATGTGGCCAAGTCTTTCATGCCACAACTCAATTTGCTCATCCTTGGACACATGATTAGATACAATTCTAGCTTCAAGACAATAACAATTGTCGCTAGATCTCATGCCCTTCAACAAGGTTTGTCCATCGGGTTTAAGGATAGAGCAATAATCTTTAGAGAACAAGACGGAATATCCTTCATCACTAAGATGTGAAATGCTAATTAAATTGGCTTTCAAGCCATCAACAAATAAAGCATTGGATAAGGAGGGTAATCCGGGAACGGAAATGGTTCCTTTCCCTACAACATTTCTTTTGGATCCATCACCAAAAGTGACATTTCCACCTTCCTCCATAACAAGAGTCTCGAAGAAACTCTTGTTTCCCGTCATGTGCCTAGAGCACCCACTATCCAAGTACCAAAAATTAGAAGAATTTGCCTTCAAGGCTATTTGTGCAACATGGCAAACATTTTCATTCTTTCTAATCCACTTAGCAACAATTTTAGCTTTCTTAGTGGTCTTTGGTACATGTGCTCTACTATTTCTAGGATCATGCAAATCAATATTTTCTTTCCTAGAAACATGCATCTTGGCTCTATTCTTTCTCTTTTCAATCATGCTTTGTTTTCTACACATTTTAATATATTGAAAGCAATTTGGTCTAATATGACCATCACAACCACAAAAGTGACAAATAGGAATGAAAAAAGGAATCATACCTCGCCTTTGAGTACGTCCATGTCTTTGTGGATAAGTGGGTTCAATCCATTTTCGTTGTTGAACCGGTCTTGGTTGCTTCCAAGCTTGAGGTTGCATGATTGGTCTCTTTCCTTTGTGAGCCAATTTGGGAGGAGTGTTGGCTTGAGGAACCTTAGTAGGTTGAGCTTGAGTTTTCCTTCTTGGCCCCATTTTCACTTGTGCATTAGAACTTTGTCCTATTTCTAACTTTTTCTTAGGAGGTTGCACAAATGAAGTTTCTTCATTCTTCAAGCTCTTGACAAATATGGTCTTGTTAGAGGTTGAGATTTTCTTGCCATCTTCATACCCAAGACCTCTCTTGTCACTTGGACTCTTTCCAACACCAAGTAAATGATCAAGCTTCTTGGTGCTAGAATCTATCCTAGCCAAGGACCCTTTAGCTTCTACAAGTTCCCTCTTCAAGCCTTCTTCACTTCTCTTGGACAAGTCTAACTCCTCAATTAGCTTATCCTCTCTCCTCTTCAATCTTTCCACTTGTTCACTTAAGTGGTCATTGTGAGCCGAAAGTTCAAGGTTTTCTTCTCTCAACCTCTCAATCTTTCTTGTGCTTTTAAGTGCTAAATCATTGAACTCGGCATGGTATTTAGCAAGCACCTTTTGCTCCACAAACTTCTTCTTGGAATTAGAAGAGGAGTCACTTTCTTCTTCACTAGAGTCAATTTCCTCTTGACTCAAATCTTCCTTTTCACTAGCACTTTTGCTCTTGTGAGAAGATGCAAAAGCTAGGAAGTTAGCCATGAGCTCTTCCTCACTTGAAGACTCATCTTCCTCATTGGAACCATCACTACTCCCACTCCATGTGGCGGCCATCACTTTACCCTTCTTCCTCTCATTGTGATTCGCACATTCGGGGGCAAAGTGACCAATCCCACCACACTCAAAGCATCGGACCCCTTTCCTTTCGGTCCTCTCTTGTCTAGGCTCAAACTTCTTGAAGGAACTCTTTTTCTTCAAATCTTGTCCTCTTGACCCAAATCCCTTCTTCTTCTTGAACCCCATAACCTTGTTGAACCGTTTCACAAATAAGGCAAGGTCTTCATCCGATTCATGCTTTGCCTCCTTTTCATCCTTAGATGCTTTCAAAGCTATTCCTTTAGACTTCTTAGGAGGAGTAGTGTTGCTAGGAGCCTTCCTAGACTCATATGCAAGGAGACGCCCAATTACCTCACTTGGCTTCATATCCATGTAGCCACTATTTTCTTCTATGGCCGTCACCTTTGATTCAAACCTATCGGGGAGAGATCTCATAATTTTTTGCTTGACTCTCCTATCCGAATACGGGTCTCCGAGTTGATGGCTTTGATTTACTATGTCCATCAATTTGATTTCGAAGTCGTTGAAGCATTCATCCTCTCCCATCCTAAGTAACTCAAATTGAGTTTGGAGGACTTGAAGCTTGGACTCCTTCACCACCTCGGTTCCCTCATGTGCAACTTGAAGGATGTCCCATGCCACTTTGGCAATTTGAGTATTCTGAATAAGCTTGTACTGATTCTCATCCATGGCACACATAATGGCATGCATCGCCTTCCGATTCCACTTAGAAGCCTCAAACTCTTGCGCGTTCCATTGCGCCTTAGGCTTCAAAACATCTTGTCCTCCACCCGCGGGAGTCATCATAGGGAGATCATATCCGTCTTCCACCGCCATCCATGCACGGTCATGAATTTGGCATATGTAGGATTCCATCTTCCCTTTCCATTGGGAATAGTTCAAACCGGTAAGAAGTGGAGGCCTTGTGCTAGAAGCTCCTTCGTGGCCACCACCATTTCCACCGTTTCCACTCATAGTGTTTATGAATGAATGAAATGAATGCAAATGTATGAATAATCAAAAATCACACAAAATGCAAAACACACCAAAATAAAGCAAGGATCACCTATGTATGTCTAGGAACCCGCTCTGATACCAATTGAAACTAAATATACCACGGTGTGTATAAAGCTATCTAGAGGGGGGGTGAATAGATTTTACGCTTTTTACCCAATTTTTCGTGTTAGTCAAAATTACGAAATTACCCTCAAGATAATATAAACAAGCAAGTGTAATATGGTGCGGAAATTAAATAAACACTTGAATTTTTACGTGGAAACCCTCACGGGAAAAACCACGGGCTATGTAAGTAAGCCACACTCGAACCTCGAATCCACTAAATGTGCAAACGATTACAACCTAATCCCGGAAGTAATCACATACCTACCTAATCCCGGTATGAGTGAACCTAGTCCAATTTGCTTGTGTTCTAAGCAACCTAATCCCGATTGCTACACACAAGACTTAGCTTCTCTTGAAGAGAATACAACCCTAAGTGAATATATGAAAATATCCAAAATGCAACATAGAGCAAGGGAAACCCTATATGCTTATCTAAGATGATTAATATGCAATTAAGAACAATCCTAGATATCAAAACTAAATGACATGTCAAATAGTTAAGCTAATCAATATCAAGTACAAAACCTAATATGCTAGCACAATACAACTTCTCAAACATACATCATACTAATCTCAATTTTGTATCTAGAGCATACAAAATAACAATCAAGTAATTAATTGAGATTTGCTAGATAAATTAAACACAAAATATGTAAGATATTAGTGAAAAGCTTACCAAGCAAAGTATGATGAAGATTCCATGCTAGATGACATCTAGATGATCTATGATGATGCTAGATGATGATTGATGATCATGAAATTGTGTTTGAGTAATTAAAAATGAGTTCTTTGTGTATTTTTCTTCTCTTGAAAAATATCCTAAGTATGAAGCATGAATAAGAACTCTTGTAAATGACCTAAAATCAAGTTAGCATATATATAGAGGCCATAAGTGAAGTGAGGTCGTTTTGAAAACTCGCCAGAAAAATACTCTGTGCGCTGGTGGACCTGCGCTGGTGGACCAGCGCAGGACCAGCGCACAAGCCAATTTTGGCTTGAGCGCTGGACGTCAGGCGCTGCCACCAGCGCCAGTCCAGCGGCGCCATACTGGGCGATCGGCGCTGGTGGCCGGCGCTGGTCCACACCAGCGCACGACCAGCGGCGCGCCACTGGGCGATTTGCGCCGGTGAGCGGCGCTGGTCGACCGGCGCTGGTGGACCAGCGCACAGTCCCAAAAATGTATCCCTCAAGCAATTTTGCAAGGGGTACAAAGTCAAACAAGATGCATCTTTAAAGCCTAAATGCTATGATGTTTTCAACACAAGATGCAATCATAAAATCAAGCAAGAAGAGATGTAAATAATCATTTATGCACAACAAAAAGAAACACAACATACAAAGATTAAACATATGCATGAGTTGTGAGTGTGTGCAACTATCTCTTCAAGACAAGAAAGCACTTAGAATATTACCTTTGGTGCTTGTCAATAATGAGGTCTTCAAAGGGCCTAATGCACTAACAACAACATTTAAACTACCCTTACAAAGTATCCCCATTTATGGTTTGATCACGAAATAAGCCAATTAAAAACAACGGGAATCCTTACAGAGGAAATAAATTATTTCGTCCATGCAGTGTTCTTCTATTTTTCGATACGGTTTCAACGATATAAAGAACGCAAAATTCTGGGTGGGGGTTCAAAAGTTATGAATATTTCTTCGACTAAAGGTCATGGGCGATGCCCTGTTTTGAAAATCTGCACGTGAACCATTTTCGACGTCCGTTTGCACACTTTTCCAATTTGAATTTTTAAATGTTTTCTAAATGAAAAGTGTGCATTTTCATGTCTATTTTCCTGTGCCAAAAGTTTAGAAAGTTTTATTGATTATTTTTGAAAATATGCACTAAAGAGCGGACATAGGTCGATTTCAAAAGTCACTAGTTTTTGGAATTTTATCCTCTATGTTGAGATGGCATTTCGCATTGTGTTTTTTGTGTTTTGTGTCATGTTAGGTACGCGCCGTTACGTCGGACTCTTTTGTTTCCAACATTGGGGACAATGTGGAGTTTTGGTTTGGGGGTGCGGCCTTTCTATGGCCATTTTTGCATGATTGATTTTTGCGTGTGCTTATTTTTGTGAAATTTTTTTCAAATTTTTTGCATGATTGTGTGTGTTTAGAGTCTTGTTCTGTCCGTTCTCCTGTTTTGAGCCAAATTTTGGAGCATTAGCTTGCTTTAATGAGATACTTTTGGGTTGTGCTGTTTGAGGCAATTTTTGCATGTGTTGATTCCCTGAGTCTAAGCAAAGGTTGTGCTAGTTAAAGCTACACCACATTGCTTGCACGTACCCTACCAGACTCGAAAGTGTCTAAGTAATTGGGTATCGCACTTAAGATGTTTAGATCATTAGTGGAGACTACCCGTGTGAGGCCAGAGCCTAAATAGCGTCCTTATGAGTGTGGTTTATTTCATTGTTTCATCTTAAACACTCTTCTTGTAGATAAATAAGCATAAATTAAAAAGGACCTCACTCCATGCTTTGGACATTAAAGAGCGCCATTTTAAGAGCATCACCGTGGTTTTGCCTTTGTTTGCTTGCTTAACTCGTACCTATAGAGATGATGTAGGCAATGTGTGTTAAGTCACTACAAATATCCTAAACACGTCCCATGCCTTGTGTGTGTGCTTAAATGTCCTATCTATGTTGACCTACACACTAAACCCCATCACTATATCCTCCCATATCATACACATCACCATATCTTACATAAACACTAGACCATCCCATTTGCTACGATTATGGCTTGTTATCATATTAAAATGAAGCTCAAGGGAAATCAAAAGGGTAAAATTAGTGTGTACTCAGGCTAGATGTGTAAGTTGTGCAAAGAATAAGGCTCAAAATATATGAAAAATTAAAAGTGCTCAAAAGAAAAAGAATAGCACAAAAAGCCTTCTAAGCTCTAAACTGTAAAAGTTGCTAAAATATAAAGCAACTTAAAAATGAGCACAAGATGATTAATTGAAGAATTCATGCCTAGACGCTTTATTGTGATGAGCGTACCAAAATAGAAGTTAAAGCATAATCGGTTGCTAGCCCATAATCCCGTACCCACCTAGCCTCTCCACCACCATCTCACCATAACATCACTTGAACTTTAAAGAAGTCCTAATTGATCTTTAGGAGGAGTTTAGCTTGTTAACGAAGGCATCAAATGGTGTTTGCTCTTGTTCTTAATGTTCGAATCCGTTCTTGTGGTCCATTTGCATGTAAGCTTTAGCGGTTTTTCAAAATGTGTCATATGCATGTAATTTGAAAATTCTTGTGCTTAATTTCCAACCGCATATGTTAGTTGAGTGAGCCTAGGTTCTGAGTGGTAAAATGAGAGAGATCCGGAAAGGTATAGAGTCGAGGCGAAATGCTATCATAAGACTCTTGTGTTCGATGCTTTTTGAAGCTTTGTTCACTAAGAAGTATGGAATTGCAATCTCTCTTGTTGTAGCACCTTAGCTTGCATAACCCAAGCTTTTTCTTAGGGGTCTTAGCATGTATATGCCTCAATTCGGTCCGCCCCTTATTGCATCTCTGTCTATAGTTGGCTCAACATGAAAGACGTTTGTGGGTGTCGTACTGTAAACCCTCACGAGACTTCACTCGTCCCACTAGGGATCGCCTAGGGGTTTAAAAGACTTATCATGTGCGTTTTATTTCTTTATGTTTTTTTACTTTCTTTTGTTTTATTTTTCTTTTTGTTTGTTTGTTTGTTTTGGTTTTGCTCGAGGACGAGCAAAAGATAGGTTTGGGGGTATTTGATTGGATGATTTACATACCTATTTGAGGTCCCCATTTCCTAGATTTTGTACTCGTTGTCGAGTGTGTTTTTGTATATAATGCATTTTGTGAGCATTGTGTAGGTTATATGCTCTAAAATAAGGTGTTGAGCATAATTGAAGAGTTTTGGAGGTTAAAGGGCTGAAATTGGAAATTTTAGTGCAGAGCTTTCAACTTTTGGGGGCCATATCTCCCTCCTCCGATTGAACTACATTTTGTATAACCTATTTTCGGAAAGCCCCACGAGTCTACTTTCCAACGCTTTTTACGGATCGCGATTCCAAGTTCTCTAGAGGAAGTTATGGCCATTTTCGTAACGGTGCGCGAAGCTGGAAAACTTCAGAGATGCGAACCCAAGGCGAGCTCAAGCAGCTCGCCCCTCAAGGTCGCTAATCTCTCGGGTTTTCAACAGTTTTCTTCAACCAAGAGCATCCAAATCACCCCCAGGTCGCCCCAAGCTCGCCCTTTTGCCCAAAATATGTTAAAAATCAAGATTTTACCTCCTTGCCCTTGACCTAATTCATTCCTCTATATAAACCTTTGATATTTTTAAACCACAAAAACTCTCTCACCAAAAAAGAACCCAAGACACCATTTTTACTCTCACCTTCCATCTTCCACAAACCATCTAGCATCCAAATCTCCTTAACATCCAAACACAAACTTCACTTCCACTTTTCCACATCCACCATCACCCCACCTTTTTGGGCAAGAGAGAGTTGAAGAAAGAGAGGAGGAGAAGAAGATCCAAAGAAGAAGAGGAAGCTCTCCATTAGTTTTCTCTACATACTTTCTTCTTTACTCTTTTTCATAGCCATGTATTTATTTGATTTTATCTATGTTATGGCTATTCTTTGTAATATGAGCTAAATATATATTGCTAGGATTTGATGAAACCCCACCCATGACTATATATTAATATTGATTCTTGTTTATCCATTTATGTGCAACTTGTGGTTTGTATGGGTATTTTTGTATGCTTAAAGCTTTCAAGTGATTGATCTCCATTTGAATGAATTATTGTGGTGTGTTATGTACTGACCGGAGACGCACACCACGTGTTCGATAAAATGCCCTCTATGCATGTCTAGAAAAGTACACTCACTTAGGCTAGCGTATAGGATTCGTTTAGTGCGCCAACAAACTTAATGAACTCAATTCGTATATTCCGGGTAATCGAGAGATAGGCTTGGGTACGTTTCGTGTGTAATCTACTTTGCTTGACCAAGATTGTAGGTTAATATTAGGGTGCATGAATCTACAAATTGCATGAGTATGTTTTGGGTGAATAATTGAGTCTAAAACGGAAGTCAATTGAGGGTGGGGTGTAGTCAAGTCCTAGCATGTTTTTCTTCGATATTACACTTGAGTTTATTTTAGTGTTATTTTATTTCTTGCATTAGCATTAGTCATTAGATTAAATTAGTTTAATTTACTTAGTTTAAATATCATTTTTCGCTTGTTTGAATATCATCTAGGCTAATCAATTTCGGTAATCGATCACTCGATCCCTGTGGGAACGAATCTTATTCACCATTGTGCTACTCTCCGACCTCGTGCTATTGCGAGAGTCATAAAAGAGACTAGCCAGTATCCATTTGCTTCGGCAACATAGAACCCAACGAGCACCCTCATGGAAAGGGCTACACACCTTGGTTGTGAAGCCACCCAATGTAGGAAAGGGCTACGCCATTGTGATGAGTGAAAGCCGCCATGAGGTGTATATGTTTATGTTAGAAAAATCAAAGAAGTGTTGAATTGAATCATAAAAAAAAAAAATCTTTGATTCAAGCCTTAATAAAAAAAAATAATAATAATAAATAAATAAAAGGCTTTTGGAGTATAGTTGAATAATCAAATGAGCTCGGGTTGACAAATAGAAATGGGTTGACGAGCCACATGCACACACACGCTCACATGTTGAAATCTATTCTCTTTATAAGCAAAATTTCGGATGATAACCGGTTTGACCTTTTTATGGAAAGGCCTAAGATGAATAGATGTTGAAATTGTATGCATGCTTGATTATCAAACTACTTCTTTTCATATACTTGAAGCAAAATCTTCACACACTCACGTTTGCTTAATTAGTATTTTTGATACTTTAGCAATTTTTGATGACATATGAGAGTGATTGAAAATCTTGATGTAACTCTCTTAGATATGTGAAGCTTATTTGCAAATCTAATAAAATTGCTTGTGATGTGATTGTGTAGTGATTTTTGTGAACATTTGTCTATCTTGATTTTAGATAAGGCACTTGTCAAGGGGGAGCATAATATGCTAAATTCTTGTTCTCTTTTATGACATGTTCACATGTTCTTCAAGGTTGTTAATTGTTGGCATTATTCTTACTTTTGATAAATCATGAAGATGCTATGATAAATTCTTCTTTGCATGATGATTTATTAAATATAGTGTTTTGTCTTTGTATATGTTTATTGGTTTCTTATTTGTTTCTTTGTTTCCTCTCACTTTGGTTTTTAGTTTATTTTGTGTTGCAAGATTATGGATAAAGCAAAGAAGGTTGGTGGAAACACTTCTTCAACTCCCATTGCCAAGTCCAAACCTACCATTTCTTCCAAAATTTCCAAAGGTAACAAAGTTGATGAATTGGGAATTTTTGGTTGCAAAAAGATAATTCAAGAAAGAGGTATTGACTTGGACTCTTGTGTTGGATCTTATGTTTATGATGTGCTTAAGAGTAGAAATTGGATTTCATGGGTGAACATGTTAGGAATCTCAAATGAGACCGTTGTTAGAGAATTTTATCATGCTTACAAATCCGGTTCTACTGTAACTAGTGCTACTCTAAGCATAAGGAAAGTTGTCCTTAGAGTTTGCCCTAGGAAGGTTAATGAATTTCTTAACTTGCCCGATGATATTGAATCGGAATTCCTTGATGTTGATATCTTGGAAAACCTTGATTTAATGGGTAAGACTCTATGTGATGATGATGATTTTGTGTGGGGGAAACGTGCTTTTATTAGACAAGGTGAGCTAACAAAAATTAGTGCATTTTGGCATTTATTTGTATGCTCCAATCTTGTTGTTTCTACTAATGCTTCGGAGCTTAATAGAGACAAGATTAAGATTGTATATGCCTTGGTAACTAACCAACCTATAAACCTTGGTGAATTGCTTGTGGAGCAAATTGAAATTGCGGCTTGTACTAGTCGTTTGGACAAGAAATTGGCTTTTCCGGGGTTTATAACTCAATTGTGCTTAGCTAAAGGTGTGAGGAATCTTGATGGTGATGTTATGCTTCCTCCCTTAGAGAAGTTGAGTGAGAAACGTATGGCAACCATGTCGTACAAGGACAAGGGAAAGTCTAATGATGTACTTAGGCTTTTTGGTGATTCTCTTGATTCTAACCATGTCCCTAACTCACCCGCTCTTCCTAGTTAGGCTTTAAAATTGAGGAAAGAGGTTGAAGAATCTCATAGGTTGATTGAGGCGTCACAAAGGAAGATTGAAGACCTTAGTGCAAAGCTTGTTGCTCAAGATGAGAGGATCAAAGAGTTGGAAGGAAAATCAACTCCAACAAGGCAATATGTGAGATCCGCACACCGTTCTTCTTTCCTTGGTGGCACAAGTTGCTAGAGAGCTTCATGAGTTATATTTTCTTACTCTTTCCCTTTGGCTTCATATCATGTCAAAAAGGGGGAGAAATATGAGAAACACATGGGAGAAATCTAGCTTCTTATGTTAGTTGTTTTATATTTTTGTATATTTGGTATCTAGCTTGAACTATATGGCATGTAATATTTTTTGTTGAATCTTGGCTTAGAATATATTGATGGATAGTATGTATTAAGGGGGAGCATACTTGATCCATTTGAACTTATATGTTACTATTTTCTTGCCTAAGATTGGATATTGCCATACTTGTTATCTCTTGGATATTCTTGTGCTTTCAAGTTCTTTTTAGGTGATATCAAGAGAAGACCAAGATGAAGTTCAAGACTTGTTGTTATAATTTGTGTCTATATGTGTAACTCATTGTACTCATTGTGACCAAATTTTCTTTGTAATTGTTTTAGTGTTTGTTTAGGGGTTTTGTCATGGAATTTGCCAAAGGGGGAGATTGTTAGATTGATAATTAGTGTTGGCATTAATTCCATATCAAAACGTGTTTAACTTGTAATGTTTAGTGGTTAGTAGTTGAAGAATTTCGAAGACGAAGGACGTCTCAACCATTATTCGTTCGAGTTGCCGGCTTTTGAGAGTTTCGGGCATTATCGGTCTACAAAGGTATTCAAAGACCTCTTATCTCTTACAAGGCTAGGCACACACTCACACATATCATTCTTGTGTGTCCCTTCATGATTTTATTTCATTTACATTTCACTTTCACACACTTGGCAAAATATGCTCATGCATTCACATTTAGTTAATAAACTTTGTGTTTTGCATTTTCTAGGACTATGTCCGGAAACTAGCATATGTGTGTGTATTTGTATTTGTATGTTTCCGTATTTTGTGTTTAGGACTTGAACATGTTCTTATTCAATGCCTTATTGAGTTCCGGTCGTTTCGGTTACTCATTCATAAGGTTTCGAGTCTAAACAAGTTGACTATGCCACTTTACGTTCTCTTTCGTTGAGTTGACTTCATCGATGATTTCCGAGATGATTTCTCAACCGTTTTTCAAAGTTGTATAGTCGTCGTCGTGCATGAGAGAGTCACGGTTCGTAATCCAAAAACGGATTTGAATTCAGAGTTCGGACGCCCGAGATACGGGCCGACGAACCGAGGGAGCGCGCGAGAGGACAGCCCAGGCCGTGGGCCACAAGGGCTGGCCGTGGTTGAGGCCGTGGGCCCCACGGCCTGGAGCAGCCTCTGCTCCCGTGTGGGCCACGTGCCCCCCATGGCCAGGGGGTGACGTGGCACCACCTGGTTGGCCGGAATCTTCCCTCTCTCTCTCCTATTTCTTCCCTCTCTCTCTCCATTTTGAAAATTCAAGAAGAAAAATTTCAGTTTCCCGTTATACATTCTCTCCAATTTTTCCAAACTTCAAAACACCATATCTTCCTCATCCGGAGTCGGATTTGAGTGATTCAAGTTGGAGAGTGTTCGTATTTGAGTCCTCTAACATCTCCAAGTGGTTTGGTGGATGTTTGATCGTGATTTCAAGTGGTTGACCACTGATTTCCGAACCAGCTGCAGAATCCGAGGTATGAGTCTCAACTTTGGGATTTCTTGTTATTTGACCTTCCATTTGCTTGGGGTTTCTTCTTCTATATCTATGTTATTGTTTGGTAAAAGCTATTTGGAAAGATAGCTTGATTATCATTCTAATTGAAACTCAATTTGTGGACTAATGTTGACTAGATTGTATGATTCTAGGTTTTACATATGTTTGTGAGTTGTATTGTGATTAGAATGGCATCTTAGGTTGTTTGATACTTAATTGAATTAATTTTGTGTTAAAATGACTTTGAGATTTGATTTGATCCTTTGATTATTAAAATCTAGGATTTGTGTATTTGTTTGTGATTTAGAGAATAGGTTTTGATTGATGTGAATCTCAAAACCTTGCTCTATATTTTTGTCTATTATATTGATTGATTTTAATCTCATATATCTAGCTTTTAATTGTATATTGATAGCATCTTGAATTTGTACTTCATGAACATTTTGTGATTCAAGTGTTATGTGTGTGAATGAGACTTTGAGTATATGTGTTAGGTGTTTCACATGCTTAGGTTTCTATTCATGTATTTTTGCATCTAGACTTGATTATTTGTGATATCACATGTTTAGGTCTATTTGTGCCATAGAATGTATTGATCACATGTTCTATGTTGTATTGAATGTTTGCATCATTTGCATTCACATGATCACACTAGGAAGTCCTTGTAAAAGGCATGAAGTGTTGGTTAGAGTCGGGATGACTCGGATAGCCAAGCAAGAAGTCTTGCCTAGAGTCGGGATGACTCGGATAGGTAAGCAAGGAGTCATGGCTAGAGTCGGGAGGACTCGGATAGTCATGCATGGGAGGCTCCCTAGAGGCAAGAGTGCCTTGGATAGGGAGTTGGCTATTGTATTGGTAGGCCTAGGCGTATGGTTAGACATAGAGTCCGATAGAGCGGGGTACACGGGAGGTGTATGCACTCTTGAGGAATTTCTAATCTACCATCGATGTTGGTTGTGTGTGTTGTCCAATATATGGTGGTTTCGCATCATTGAGGGATTTCACACTTTCCAATAGGGTTGGGTAGGCTTAGACTTCACTAGGTTGGGTGAGCTAAAGATTGGTCACTTTGTGAATGTTCTATGTTTGCTTTCCAATAATATAGTACCCAATGGTTGTAGTTCAACCCGTGGATGTTTCCTCCTTGGAGGTTTTACCACGTTAAAAAATCCCTTGTGTTAATTCTTCCTATCTCTTTCTCTTATATTTTAATTGTATATTTTATTGTCTTGATTCATAATATTCACTTGTGTTGTATTGTGAACCAAGTCTTTGTATAGTGTGATTAGTGTATTCATTCCTTAGATCAATTTGTATCTTTGATTCTTTTGTATATTGTAATTTTTGTTTAGTGACATTTTGTTCACTCTTGTAACTCATTGAACATCTTATGAAATACAAGCTTATTTTGTTATTATGTTTATTTGCTATTTTACCTCACATAACTTGTTGATATACTTAGACGTTGCTCTTATGATTGTATCATCGTATTGTCTATGTATATCTTCCTTGGCTTATTATGTTGTGTGTAAGGCTACCTTGAAGGACAAACGAATGTTTGTTCAAGGGTTTGAAAAAAGGTGTAAAAACCTATTCACCCCCCCCCCCCCCCCCCCCCCCCCTCTAGGTATGCTTTAAGCAATTTAACTTCGTTTGTGTACATTCATAAAGACAATGATACTCAATTAAAGTTTTGCTCATCAAGCCACTCACAATCACACAAAGACATCAATCAACACAAATCATGCCAATGGACATTCTAAGAGTTTTAAACCTCTCTTTGTCCAAGGGCTTTGTGAACAAGTCCGCAAGTTGATTTTTAGTAGGCAAATGCTTTAGAGTAACAATAGAATGTTCAACTAGATCTCTAATGAAATGATGCCTAATGTCTATGTGTTTTGTAAGGGAGTGTTGAACCGGATTTTTAGAGATGTTAATGGCACTTAAGTTATCACAATAAAGTGTCATTTTTCCTTGTTCTACCTCATAATCCTTAAGGATTTGTTTCATCCAAAGTAATTGTGTGCAAGCACTTCCGGCCGCAATGTATTCGGCTTCGGAAGAGGAAAGGGAAACCGAATTTTGTTTCTTACTTGACCAAGAAACCAAGTTATTACCAACATAAAAGCAACTGCCCGATGTGCTTTTACGGTTATCTACGTTTCCCGCCCAATCGGCATCACAATAGCCTACAAGGATATCATTGGTATCAAATGAATAGAATAGACCAAGACTATGAGTTCCTTTGACGTACCTAATGATCCTCTTGACGGCTTTTAAGTGAGATTCCTTAGGATTTGCTTGGAATCTAGCACACAAGCCTACACTAAAGCAAATGTCGGGTCTACTAGCCGTTAGGTAAAGTAGACTACCTATCATGCTTCTATAAAGGCTTTGGTCAACACTTTTCCCTTTTTCATCTTTGTCAAGTTTTAAAGTGGTGCTCATGGGAGTTTCAAAATCTTTTCCATTTTCTAGGCCAAATCTCTTACCTAGATTTTTAGCATATTTGGATTGATTCAACATTATGCCCATGCTAGTTTGCTTTACTTGCATTCCTAGAAAATAATTCAACTCATCCACCATACTCATTTCAAATTCACTTGACATAACACTAACAAATTCATCAACCTTGGTTTTATTAGTAGACCCTAAAACAATGTCATCAACATATATTTGTGCAACAAAAATATCATGATCATGATGTTTGATAAACAAAGTTCTATCAATGCCACCTCTCCTATATTGGTTGTCAATAAGATATTGAGTCAACCTATCATACCAAGCTCTTGGAGCTTGTTTAAGGCCATAGAGAGCCTTTTTCAATTTAAAACATGATTAGGAGAGTGTGGGTCTACAAAACCCTTAGGTTGTTCAACATACACTTCTTCTTGAAGGTATCCATTGAGGAAAGCACTTTTGACATCCATTTTGTAAGGTTCCCAATTGTTGATTGGCTAATTTCGTGGACAAATCACATATTGGGGTACTTTGTAAGGGTAGCTTAGGTATTGGTTTTATTGTTCAAAGCCCTTTGAAGACCTTGTGTTGATAAGCACCGAAGGTAATTTTCTTTGTGCTTGCTTGACTTGAAGAGATAGTTGCACACACTCACAACTCATGCATATGTCTTATCTTTGTATGTTGTGTTCATTTGTGTTATGCATTAATGCCTATTTTCATCTCTTCTTGCATGTTAAATGATTGCATCTAGCTTATTAATTGCCATATCTTGTTAAGCATTAGGTTGCATTGTTTTCACACTCACACGTGCACTTATTGCATGTTTCTTTTGTGTGAAGTGGCTTAGAAGGCTTGCCCTTCTTGTGCCGCAGTTGTGCTGCCGCGGTTGCCTAATTTTGGCATACCGCGGCATGCAAGCGACAGAGACTTCCATGTCTCTGCCGCGGTTCATCTGCCGCGGTGCCTCAACCGCGGCAGTCGAGCGACAGCAATGTCTTTGCTATGCCGCGGTTATAGTGCCACGGTTGAGCAACCGCGGCGGGCGAGCCACAGAGATATTTTTGGTGCATTTTTTCAAAACGACCACACTTCACTTATGGCCCATATATATATAACACTTTGACTTTAGGTCAGCCAAGAGAGTTCATATCAGATTTCATACTTAGTATATTTTTCAAAGAGAAGAAAAATTCCAAGAACTCATTTTTAATCACTCAAACACTTTTTCATGATTATCAATCATCATCTAGCATCATCTTTGATCATCTAGATGTCATCTAGCATGGATTATTCATAATACTTTGCTTGGTAAGTTTTTCACTAATATCTTACATATTTTGTGTCTTTCTTAACTAAGAAATCTCAATTAATTACTTGTATGTTATTTTATATACTTTGAATACAAGTTTGAGATAAGTATGATGTATGTTTGAGAAGTTGTATTGCGCTAGCTTATTAGGTTTTGTGCTTAATATTGTTTAGCTAAACTAATTGACATGTCATTTAGTTTTGATATCTAGGATTGTTCTTAATTGCATATTAAACATCTTAGATAAGCATATAGGGTTTCCCTTGCTCTATGTTGCATTTTGGATATTCACATATATTCCCTTAGGGTTGTATTCTCTTCATAGAGAAAGTAAGTCTTGTGTGTAGCATCCGGGATTAGGTTGCTTAGATCGCAAGCAAAATTGGACTAGGTTCACTCATACTGGGATTAGGTAGGTGTGTGATTACTTTCGGGATTAGGTTGTAATCGTTTGCACATTTAGTGGATTCGAGGTTCGAGTGTGACTTACTTACATAGCCCATGGTTTTTCCCGTGAGGGTTTCCACGTAAAAATCAAGTGTTGTTTTAATTTCCGCACCATATTACACTTGCTTATTTATATTATCTTAAGGGCATTTTCGTAATTTTGACTAACACGAAAAATTGGGTAAAAAACGTAAAATCTATTCACCCCCCCTCTAGATAGTTTTATACACACCGTGCAATAATTAGTTTCAATTGGTATCAGAGCGGGTTCCTAGACATACTTAGGTGATCCTTGCTTATTTTGGTGTGTTTTGCATTTTGTGTGATTTTTGTTCATTCATACATTTGCATTCATTTCATTCATTCATAAACACTATGAGTGGAAACGGTGGAAATGGTGGTGGCAACGAAGGTGCTTCTAGCACAAGGCCTCCACTTCTTATCGGATTGAACTATTCCCAATGGAAAGGGAAGATGGAATCCTACATATGTCAAATTCACGACCGTGCATGGATGGCGGTGGAAGACGGATATGATCTCCCTATGATGACTCCCGTGGGTGGAGGAGAAGATGTTTTGAAGCCTAAGGCGCAATGGAACGCGCAAGAGTTTGAGGCTTCAAAGTGGAATAGGAAGGCGATGCATGCCATCTTGTGTGCTATGGACGAAAATCAATACAAGTTGATTCAAAATACTAGGATAGCTAAGGAAGCATGGGACATCCTAGAGATTGCACATGAGGGAACCGAAGTGGTGAAGGACTCTAAGCTTCAAGTCCTCCAAACTCAATTCGAGATGCTCAAGATGGAGAAGAATGAGTACTTCAACGACTTCGAGATCAAGTTGATGGATATAGTCAACCAAAGTCATCAACTTGGTGATCCATATTCGGATAGGAGAATCAAGCAAAAGATTATGAGATCTCTACCCGATAGGTTTGAATCTAAGGTGACGGCTTTAGAAGAAAATAGTGGATATAAGGATATGAAGCCGAGTGAGGTGATTGGGAGACTTCTAGCTTATGAGTCTAGGAAGGGGCCTATCTCCACACCCACTAAAAAGCAAAAAGGAATTGCTTTAAAAACCTCTAAGGATGAAAAGGAGGAAAAGAAGGTTGACTCGGATGAAGACCTTGCCTTGTTTGTAAAAAGGTTCAACAAGGTTATGAAGTTTAGAAGAAAGAGCTTTGGATCAAAAGGACAAGATTTGAAGAAAAAGGGCTCTTTCAAGAAGTTTGAACCTAGGAAAGAGAGGACCGAAAGAAAAGGGGTCCGATGTTTCGAGTGTGGTGGCATAGGTCACTTTGCCCCCGAATGTGCAAATCACAATGAGAGGAAAAAGGGAAAAGTGATGGCCGCCACTTAGAATGGAAGTAGTGATGACTCCATTGAGGAAGATGAGTCTTCGGATGATGAAGAGCTCATGGCTAATCTCCTTGCTTTTGCCTCCTCCCATAAGAGCAAAAGTGGTAGTGAGAGAGAGGAAATGAGTCAAGAGGAAAATGACTTAAGTGATGTAGAAAGTGATTCCTCTTCTAACTCCATGAATTGATTTGTGGAGAAAAAGGTGCTTGCTAAATATCATGCCGAATTTAATGATTTAGCAATCAAGAGCACAAGAAAGATCAAGATGTTGAGAGAAGAAAATCTTGAGCTTGCATCTCATAATGACCACTTAAGTGAACAAGTGGAAAAATTCAAGAAGATGGAATATAAGCTAAAAGAGGAGTTAGTCTTATCTAGGAGGAATGAAGATAGCCTAAAGAGGGAGCTTGAAGAAGTTAGAGAATCTATGACTAGGATGGATTCTAGCACCAAGAAGCTTGACCATATGCTTGGTGTTGGAAAGAGTCCATGTGACAAGAGGGGTCTTGGGTATGAAGATGGCAAGAAGATCTCAACCTCTAACAAGACCGTGTTTGTCAAGAGTTTAAGGAAAGAAGAAACTTCATTTGTGCAAATTCCTAGGAAGAAATTAGAAGTAGGACAATGCTCAAATGCACAAGTGAAGATGGGGCCAAGAAGGCAACCTCAAGCTCAACCCCCTAGGGTCCCTCAAGCCAACATTCCTCCTCAAATGGCTCACAAAGGAAAGAGGCCTATCATGCAACCTCAAGCTTGGAAGCAACCTAGACCGGTTCGACAACGAAGACGCATTGAACCCTTTCATCCACAAAGACAAGGACAAGGTATGATTCCCTATTTTAGTCCTATTTGTCACTTTTGTGGATTTGATGGTCATATTAGACCACATTGCTTTCGCTATATAAAAATGTGCAAAACTAGAAGCATGATAGAGAAGAAAAAGAAAAGAGCCATGATGCATGTTCTTAGGAATGATAATATTGATTTGCATGATCCTAGGAATAGTAGAGCACATGTACCAAAGACCACTAAGAAAGCTAAAATTGTTGCTAAGTGGATTAGAAAGAATGAAAATGTTTGCCATGTTGCACAAATAGCCTTGAAGGCAAATTCTTCTAATTTTTGGTATCTGGATAGTGGGTGCTCTAGGCACATGACGGGAAATAAGAGTTTCTTCGAGACTCTTGTTATGGAGGAAGGTGGATATGTCACTTTTGGTGATGGATCCAAAAAGAAGGTTGTAGGGAAAGGATCCATTTCCGTTCCCGGTTTACCCTCCTTATCCGATGCTTTATTTGTTGATGGCTTGAAAGCCAATTTAATAAGCATTTCACATCTAAGTGATGAAGGATATTCCGTCTTGTTTAGTAAAAATGATTGCTCAATCCTAAAGCCCGATGGACAAACCTTGTTGAAAGGTATGAGATCTAGTGACAATTGTTATTGTCTTGAAGCTAGAATAGTCTCAAACAATGTGTCCATGGATGAGTAAGTTGAGTTGTGGCATGAAAGACTTGGCCACATGAACTTTAGGGATTTAAGAACCCTTGGAAAGTTCGAGTGTGTGCGTGGCCTCCCTAAGCTTGGGAAGAAAGCCAATGGTATTTGTGGACCTTGCCAACAAGGAAACAAACCAAAAGCATGCACAAAAAGGGCAAGTATCTCTCCACCAAGGAGCCCCTAGAGCTTCTCCACATGGATCTCATGGGTCCTATGCAAACCGAGAGTTTAGGTGGAAAGAGATACATTTTTGTTTGTGTTGATGATTTCTCTAGATTTACATGGACATATTTTCTTAGAGAAAAATCCGAAACTTTTGATAAGTTTAAAATGCTTTGTACTAAATTACAAAATGAAATGAAATCTAACATTAGAAGCATTAAACGGATTAGAAGTGACCATGGGAGGGAATTTGAGAATGCATCTTTTGAAAGCTATTGTGATAGTTTAGGCATCTCCCATGAGTTTTCGGCTCCTAGGACACCTCAACAAAATGGAGTTGTTGAGAGGAAGAATAGGGTCCTCCAAGAGATGGCCCGAGTAATGTTGCTTAGCAACAATGTCCCTAGGAACCTATGGGCCGAAGCCGTCAATACGGCTTGCTATATAGGGAATAGAGTTTTCCTAAGGCCCGGATCTAGAAACACCTCCTATGAGCTATGGAAGGGTAGGAAGCCAAATGTTAGCTACTTCCACACATTTGGAAGTAAATGCTACATTTTAAATGACCGTGATCAACTTGGCAAGTTTGATGCTAAGAGTGATGAGGGTATCTTTATTGGCTACACCTTGAATAGTAGAGCCTATAGAGTTTTCAACTTGAAGACTCGAACCGTCATGGAATCATCAAATGTGGTCATTGATGATACTAGGCTCAAGTCTAATGACCATGAGGAGGAGGATGTTTTAGAGGATGACTCTCCTTTGGAGAGGGTTGTGGTGACTCCCAATGTTGGGACATCTAATGAAGTCACACAACCTATTACTAGAGTTCCTAACTTGGACTCTAATGAACCCGCTCCATGGGTTAGAAGACTCCATAACAAAGAGGATGTTATTGGAGATGTTAATGAGGGTGTTAGGACTAGGCGTAAAATAGCTAATCTAATTAGCTTTACATGCTACACCTCTCAAATAGAACCCAAAAAGGTTGATGAAGCCTTGAATGATGAATTTTGGGTTCTTGCCATGCAAAAAGAGCTAAACCAATTCGAAAGGAATGAGGTTTGGACTCTAGTTCCTAGGCCTAAGACCACTAATGTCATAGGCACTAAATGGTTATTTAGGAACAAATCCGATGAGGATGGCAACATAGTGCGAAACAAGGCTAGACTTGTAGCACAAGGGTACTTCCAAATTGAGGGTATCGACTTTGAGGAGACTTTTGCTCCCGTTGCCCGCTTAGAGTCCATTAGGCTTCTCTTGTCCATCTCTTGTGTGCACAAGTTCAAATTGCATCAAATGGACGTCAAGAGTGCCTTCCTCAATGGCTTCTTGCAAGAGGAAGTGTTTGTTGAACAACCTAAGGGGTTTGTGGATGCACACCACCCCAACCATGTTTATCGCCTCAAGAAGGCACTATATGGGTTGAAACAAGCACCGAGGGCTTGGTATGAGCGCCTCACTCAATTTCTTGTTGACAATAACTACACAAGAGGTAGTGTTGACAAGACACTTTTCATCAAGAGAGACAATGATGAGCTTTTCATAGCTCAAATATATGTTGATGACATAATGTTTGGCTCCACCAACAACACCAAGGTCCAACAATTTGTTGATGTCATGTCTCATGAATTTGAGATGAGTCTTGTTGGTGAGCTTAGTTACTTCCTAGGTTTGCAAATTAGGCAACTAGATGATGGGATTTTCATAACCCAAGCCAAATATGCTAAAAACCTAGTGAAGAAGCTTGGTTTAGAGAATGCCAAACATTGTGATACACCCATGAGTACCACTTTGAAGCTAAGCAAGGATGCTAGTGGTAAAAGTGTGGAACAAACGTTATATCGTGGCATGATAGGTAGCTTGCTTTATTTGACCGCAAGTAGGCCCGATATCTCCTTTAGTGTGGGTGTGTGTGTGCTAGGTACCAAGCGGATCCTAAGGAGTCCCACCTCTCTTCTGTAAAGAGGATCATTCGCTATGTAAATGGGACATCCAACTATGGGATTTGGTACTCTTTTGACACTAATGCTAGTCTTGTAGGCTTTAGTGATGCAGATTGGGCAGGAAATTGTGATGATAGGAAGAGCACATCGGGCGGTTGCTTCTTTCTAGGCAACAACTTGGTGTCTTGGTTTTGCAAGAAGCAAAACTCGATTTCCTTGTCCACGGCCAAGGCCGAGTACATAGCCGCGGGGAATGGATGCACACAACTCCTATGGATGAAGCAAATGCTAGTAGACTACGGATTCAACCAAGGTACTCTCACTCTCTTTTGTGATAACATGAGTGCTATTAATATTTCCAAGAATCCGGTTCAACATTCTAGAACTAAGCATATTGACATCCGCCATCACTTCATTAGAGAGCTTGTTGAAAATAAATGCATAGTACTTGAACATGTAGGTACTAATGATCAACTTGCGGACCTATTTACTAAACCCTTAGATGCTACTCGATTTAAAACTCTTAGTAGATCTATTGGGATATGTCTTGTGGAGTGATGTGTTCTATGATTGACCCCATATGGGGAACTCAAGCAAAGAGAGCTATTTTGCATTCCTGTAACTTGCAAAAAATTTGAAATATCTTATGCCTCTTCTTTTGATTGCTTGAGTAAGCTTGGTTGTACATATGTATATATGCTTTCAAATTCTATAAGTGTGAACCTTGCTTGTTTACAATCCATGTCATATTTATGTTCAAACATGCATTTTTGGACTAGGAGATGTACATAGGAAGTATGATGTGAATGACCTATAGTTATCTCCATGACATGATGATTCTTTTATAACATGCTAATGTCAAATGAAAAAGCATGAAATTCATATAACATGCTCACATGAAAAGCATGAATTGATGATTGCATATTCTTAAAATGCAAAACTTGTGTGAAAGCTTATGAGACTCAAAATGAATAAAGGATCTTGTATCCGTTCAAAGGAATTTATATTCCAAATGTCTCTCTTTCTTTATTGGTTGAACATGGCTACTATCATACGGATATCTTATCCGGAAAAGTCAAATAGGGTGCAAAGTCGCTCATGCCATGTTTCGCTTATAAAGTTGGATATAGTTACTTTCAAATTAAAATCAATAATCTCTATATCCTTGCTTTTCTCATGACATTGGTGAAATTGGTTTGAATTCTAATTAGAAACCTTTGTCATTTGCTTTGCCAAATACCATTGTATTTTGGACTTGAATACTATATGTCTTGTATGCAAAGCATGTTGGATTCACACATTTTCTCAAATAAATCTCCTTGTTTCTTTCCAATTAATTGAGGTGCATAAAGTGACTTATATGTATATGCAAATATCTTGCATGCTTCTATCTCTCGTTGCTATGAGTGACCCGGTTGGGGACTACTCCTTTGCCTATATCATGACAAAAATGGGGAGTAGGATAGGGTAAGGGGAGTTGCAATATAGAAGCTATTGTGCATATTGGGGAGAACATTCATTGAGGGGGAGTAACCCGTTGAGGGGGAGCATTGCATACACATACATTGCATAATGTTGTGCCTATTTTTTTTAATGCAAATGCTTGGTATTGTTCTCACTTGATTAATCTCACACTTTTCTTGTATTGGAAATGTTAGAAGCTTTCTTTTCAGGGCTTGATTATTCTACAAGAGATTGAAGACTTGAAGTTTTATTTTCTTATCTCTTTGTATTGTAGAATATCTTAGTTGTCCCGTAGTTTCTATTTTTTTTGTGAGGAATCAATGTGAGTGGTGGTTTTGTCACGAAATAGCCAAAGGGGGAGATTGTAAGGTTCCCAATTGTTGATTGGCTAATTTCGTGGACAAATCACATGTTGGGGTACTTTGTAAGGGTAGCTTAGGTATTGGTTTTATTGTTCGAAGCCCTTTGAAGACCTTGTGTTGATAAGCACCGAAGGTAATTTTCTTTGTGCTTACTTGACTTGAAGAGATAGTTGCACACACTCACAACTCATGCATATGTCTTATCTTTGTATGTTGTGTTCATTTGTGTTGTGCATTAATGCCTATTTCATCTCTTCTTGCATGTTAAATGATTGCATCTAGCTTATTAATTGCCATATCTTGTTAAGCATTAGGTTGAATTGTTTTCACACTCACACGTGCACTTATTGCATGTTTCTTTTGTGTGAAGTGGCTTAGAAGGCTTGCCCTTCTTGTGCCGCGGTTGTGTTGCCGCGGTTGCCTAATTTTGGCATACCGTGGCATGCAAGCGACAGAGACTTCCATGTCTCTGCCACGGTTCATCTGCCGCGGTGCCTCAACCACGGCAGTCGAGCGACAGCAATGTCTTTGCTGTGCCGCGGTTATAGTGCGCGGTTGAGCAACCGCGGCAGGCGAGCCACAGAGATATTTTTGGTGCGTTTTTTCAAAACGACCACACTTCACTTATGGCCCATATATATATAACACTTTGACTTTAGGTCAGCCAAGAGAGTTCATATCAGATTTCATACTTAGGATATTTTTCAAAGAGAAGAAAAATTCCAAGAACTCATTTTTAATCACTCAAACACTTTTTCATGATCATCAATCATCATCTAGCATCATCTTTGATCATCTAGATGTCATCTAGCATGGATTCTTCATCATACTTTGCTTGGTAAGTTTTTCACTAATATCTTACATATTTTGTGTCTTTCTTAACTAAGAAATCTCAATTAATTACTTGTATGTTATTTTATATACTTTGAATACAAGTTTGAGATAAGTATGATGTATGTTTTAGAAGTTGTATTGTGCTAGCTTATTAGGTTTTGTGCTTAATATTGTTTAGCTAAACTAATTGACATGTAATTTAGTTTTGATATCTAGGATTGTTCTTAATTGCATATTAAACATCTTAGATAAGCATATAGGGTTTCCCTTGCTCTATGTTGCATTTTGGATATTCACATATATTCACTTAGGGTTGTATTCTCTTCATAGAGAAAGTAAGTCTTGTGTGTAGCATCCGGGATTAGGTTGCTTAGATCGCAAGCAAAATTGGACTAGGTTCACTCATACCGGGATTAGGTAGGTGTGTGATTACTTCCGAAATTAGGTTGTAATCGTTTGCACATTTAGTGGATTCGAGGTTCGAGTGTGGCTTACTTACATAGCCCGTGGTTTTTCCCATGAGGGTTTCCACGTAAAAATCAAGTGTTGTTTTAATTTCCGCACCATATTACACTTGCTTATTTATATTATCTTAAGGGCATTTTCGTAATTTTGACTAACACGAAAAATTGGGTAAAAAGCGTAAAATCTATTCACCCCCCCCCCCCCCCCCCCCCCCTCTAGATAGTTTTATACACACCGTGCAATAATTAGTTTCACATTTGAAATAATTTGAACTTTTTGATGCATGCAATGGACAACAAAAGTCTAATGGACTCGAGACGAGCAACCGGGGCAAACGTCTCATCAAAGTCAACACCCTCCACTTGAGTGTAACCTTGAGCCACTAGTCTAGCTTTATTCCTCACAATCTTGCCACTTTCATCGGTCTTATTCCTAAACACCCATTTAGTGCCAATTACATTTATATCTTTGGGTCTAGGAACTAAGGACCACACTTTATTCCTCTCAAATTGATTAAGTTCATCTTGCATAGTCCCAACCCAATATTCATCAACAATTGCTTTATTAATATTTTTGGGTTCAATTTGAGAAATATAGCAAGCATAGGATATTTGGTTAGCAATTTGATTTCTTGTTCTAACCCCTTCATTTAAATCACCTATGATGTCTTCTTGATAGTGTAAGTTTCTAAGTCTTGGGTGAGAATGTTCAACAACTTTGTCATTTTGTTGATTATCATTTAAAGCATTTTCCAACCCTTGACTTTCAACTTCATGACTATCATTTTCATCATCTTGACTAGAAACACTACTAGCCACATCAATAGGTGTTTTAGTGTCATTCAACATGTTTTCTTTAGGTTCATTGACACCATTATCATCACACAAATTAAGTATGCTAAGATCATCTATCTTCACATTGATAGACTCCATGATAGTCTTAGTAGTCAAATTAAAGACTCTATATGCACGACTATTAATAGCATACCCAAGAAAGAGACCAACATCACTTTTTGCATCAAACTTTCCTAAGTGATCTCTATCATTCAAAATATAACATTTACTCCCAAAAGTGTGGAAGTAACTCACATTAGGCTTCTTGCCTTTCCAAAGCTCATAGGACGTTTGTTTTGTGCCGGGCCTCTTAAAAACACGATTTGACACATAACAAGCGGTATTGACCGCCTCGGCCCATAGGTTTCTAGGGACTTTCTTGCTATTGAGCATGACCCTAGCCATCTCTTGCAAGACACGGTTTTTCCTCTCAACAACACCATTTTGTTAAGGAATTCTAGGTGCGGAGAACTCATGAGAAATCCCTAAACTATCACAAAACTCACTAAATTTTGCATTTTCAAATTCTGTCCCATGATCACTCCTAATGCGACATATTTTCTTGATATCAAGACCTTTTTCATTTTGAACTTGATTACAAAACTTTTTAAAGTAATCAAAAGCCTCGGTCTTGTTTCTAAGAAAATAAACCCAAGTAAACCTAGAGAAGTCATCAACGCATACAAAAATGTAATTTTTGCCATTAATGCTCTCGTTTTGAATTGGCCCCATTAGGTCCATATGCACAAGCTCTAAAGGTCTCTTGGTAGCTATGTAAGAATTTTTCTTATGAGACACTTTGGTTTGCTTACCTAATTGGCAAGGTTCACAAACCACATCAAGCTTTTTACCAAGGTTAGGAAGACCTCTAACAATGCCATGTTTTTCAAGCTTTTTCAAATCTTTAAAATTCATGTGACCCAAACGTTGATGCCACAAATCAAGCTTGTTGCACTCATGTGCCATGTTTCAAGTTAGAGGATCTATCTCAAGACAATAGCAATTGTCTATAGACCTTTTGACACTTAGGACAACATTGCCCTTTTTATCAATTATAGTGCACACATCTTTGTTAAAGCTAACTTCTTTAAAAATTTCACACAAGTGAGTAATGCTTATCAAGTTAGCTTGTAACCCATCAACATACAAAGTATTGCGAAGTTTAGGCAATCCGGGGATACAAATTGTTCCCTTGCCAAGAACTTGCTTTTTGGTACCATCACCAAAAGTAACCCAACCTCCATCCTTTAAAACAAGATTCTTAAAGAACTCTTTGTTCCCGGTCATGTTCCTAGAGCAATCGCTATCTAGGTACCAAGAATAGGAGGAGTTGGCACGTAAATCATATTGTGCAACATGACATTTAGATGTGTCTTTTCTAATCCACACATTTTTCACAACATGCTTCTCACTCTTACTTCTAACATGCTTTGACTCAATGTTAGGCTTTTTAACATGCACCTTGACCTCATTGGTCACATTTTCAAAAATATCAAACAAAGCATTATCAACTTTCTTATGCATAGTAGAGTGAGGCACAACACAAGATTTAGCAAGCAAGTCATCAACAACTTTTTCAACAACATGCTTTTCCAAGGTCTTCCTAGGTCTATTTCTATATCCATACATGGATGATTGCCTAGGTCCATTCAAAGACATATCATGAAAAGCATTATCAAGTTTGCATTTTCGAATATACTCAAAGCATCTAGGTTGAATATCTCCTATCATATTACAATGATGACAAATAGGAATAAATTTGAGAAATTTACCATTTGCATTTGCTTTCAACTCCTTTGGACTTCTCATAATTTTTCCTCTTTGATGTGCAACCCTTGATGCTCCACCTCTTGCATTTGAGGTTGATGCTCCTTGATGTTTATGTTGTTGTGTTCTTCCATTGAACATCCTTGTTGATGAAGAGGCACCTCCGGTAGCTTTCATAGCTTTACCTTGAGAGAGTGTACCTACATTTGATTCAATGCTTGCTTTGACAAAAGTAGATTTGTTAGATGAAGGAGTCTCCTTCTCATTGATATAACCCAAACCTCTTTTGTCACATGGATGCTTTCCACTTTTAATGAGGGTTTCAACTTTGTTGGAACTAGATGACATCTTGCTAATCACCCTATTAGCCTCATCAAGTTTCTCACGAAGCATCCTAAGTTCAATGGCATATTTTTCCGCTATGTCATCACTAAACATAACATCTTTACGTGATTTATCAAGCCATTGTTCATACTTTTTCTCTTGATTTAAATGCTCATTAAGTTTAGATTTAAGCACATTTTCAAGTTTCTTAGCATTAACAAGAGAACAATCTCTTTGCTCAATTTCTTGCTTCAAGATACCAAGTCTATCATTGCTATCTTTTAGATTCAATTCTAGACTTAGGATCTTGTCTTTTAGTTCATTGAACTCCTTTGAGCCAAGATCATGATTCTCTAACTTCTTGTTGAGGGACATATTGACTTTGGATAAACGTTCATTTTCAAAAGTAAGATCATTGATCTTTTTCTCATCTAAGTCAATATGTTCAACAAAAGAAGCCACATAGGAATGCACTTCCTTAATCATGATTATCACAAACAAAAACACAAAACACTACAAAGAAAGGATCTATCTAAGTACGTCTAGACACCCGCTCTGATACCAAATGAAATTTCCCTTAAGTAGTAGTGAAATATACCTAGGGGGGTGAATAGGTATAGGCTCCAAATTCTTCCAATTAAAAATAATGCGGAATATATCAATGAAAATACACACTTGATTATATTTGACAAATTAATTGATTTCACTTATACAAGAGTTAATCAATTTACAAGATATGCAATCAATGAAAGATATGGAAGATAAAGAAAAGTAAAAACAAAAATGAACACAAGTGTTTTAACGTGGTAAAACCTGAAAGAGGAAACATCCACGGGTTGATACCACAACCACCGGCAAAGCAATCCACTATGTGAAAAAGGACTTACACACTCAATCTATCACTCATGATATCCGCCCAAGCTATTAACTCCTAATCTACCCTCGGGCTAGTGAATCACCAAGCCTACTTCCTATCCGAGATGTATCCTACACCTCTAGAAAGCAACTTCCTATCCAAGACGCTCATGTCTCTAGGAAGATTTCTTGCTTGCCTATTCGGATCCTCCTGACCCTAGACAAGACTCCCTTGCTTGATTATCCGAGTCCTCCCGACTCTAATCAAGACTTCCTTGCTCTATCCACAAAGCTTCACTCACTTTGCTAGAGATTTCAACCTAATGCAAGGCTATGATCTAAGTGATGCAAGTGATGCAAACACAAACAAATTAAGCTAGATGATCAATCAAGCAAAATGTACATGTTCAATGACAAACTAGAATATGCTTCCAACACACAATCACAAGATTATCTAGAAATCAAGACATGTAAATCAATAAGAACAAAGGTATGAATATTCAATATATCACACTAAAATCTAGTTCTTAGATCATGAAATAAAACCTAGAAAATAATATGAGACATATCATATAAACATTTTCTAGAATCAATTTCAAACAAAATCAAGTTTAGCACATATATGTTCAAGAGAAATCTCAAAGCTAAAACTCAATACACCCCTAGCATATGATCTAACATACCTCTCAACAAATTTCATCAATCAAATAGTAAGAATCAAGAGATGATCAAAGATGAAATTGAAAAAGAAGAAGTTGAACAATCAACCTTGACCTCGTACTAGAAATCAGGCTGCTGAGAAAAATGACAAAGTCAGATCCCTCTAAAAATGCTTGGGGTTTGTAGCTCTTCTCAAGACCAACAATTTTGGCTTTTGAATCGATTGATTTCGAGTTCGTATGAGAAAGTTATGATCAAAATAAGAAAATGAAAATTGAAGAAAATGTGCAGAATTTCGTGAAAATCACTTCAAGTTCTTCAATTAGTGTGGAGGGAAGGAGATGGGTTTAAAAAGAGGAGAGAGAAGGATTTCAGGGGCCAATTAACATGAGCCACATCACCCTCCCATGGGGGGCGCGTGAGGCTCACGGGGGCAGAGAGCCCCTCTGGCTGTGAGCCTCACGGCCTCCCTCACGGCGTGGGCAAGGTGGCTCACGGCCTCCCACACCTCTCTCGCGCACTCTCCGGTTCTTCAACCATATCTTGGGCATCCGAACTCTGATTTTGAATCCGTTTTTGGATTACGAATTGTGACTCCCTCACGCACGACTACAACTACAAAACTTTGAAAAATGGTTGAGAAATCATCTCAGAAAATGATGATGAAGTTAACTCAACGAATGAGAACAAAAAGTAGCATAGTCACATTGTTTGGACTCGAAACCTCATGAATGAGTAACCGAAATGACCGGAACTCAATAAGGTATTAAACAAGAACATGTTCAAGTCCTAAACACAAAATACACAAACAAATAAACACATATTCACATAAGCATGCCATATCAAAGAGATAGTCACAAAGCATGCAATTCTACAATGTTTGTCAATACAAGATCAATGCATGAGCATACTATGAAGTGTGTGAATGTGTTATACCAAATGTTTGAACAATGATGCAGGGAAACACATGTATGAATTGTGTGTGTGTGCGCTAACGCCTTGCAAGAGGATAGGAGTCAAGATATACCTTTGACGCTTTTCACCTCTTGAAGACGACTTTTGCACTAGATGTTGCTCTTCACTTTTTAAGCTTCCTTTCTTCAAAGAATATCCTAAGCAACAACTAATACATAATATGGAGTGTTTTGCAATGGAATCAAGCCAATACAAATCATAAACCTTACAACATTTATCTTGAATAAACCATCACTTAGGTACCCTTTCCCCACATACATACCATTCTTAATAAGTACAAACTGGTTTGACTCAAACACTAATTTATAGCCATTCCTACTCAACAGAGATCTAGAAACTAAGTTCTTTCAGATGTTAGGAACATAGAGCACATTGTTGAGGGTGAGTTCTTTGCCATACGTCATCTTCAGGACAACCTGGCCTTGACCTTCAACCTTAGAGGTAGAAGAATTCCCCATGAACAGTTTCTCTCCATCCAATTCTTGATAAGTAACAAACATCTTTCTATCAACAAATACATGACGAGTAGCCCCAATGTCCACCCACCATTCCTTGGTGTTTCCAACCAAATTTATCTCAGAGACAACTACCGATAGATTTATATCAGGTAAATCATTTAAGATATTGTCTTCTTTTGTCATATTTGCCTCATTTGCCTTGCTTTTCTTCTTTGAGTTGCCTTTACCCTTGCCATTCTTACATTCCTTTACCCTCATCTTCCATTTGTATGAGACAGATGTTTCAACGGCATCACACCAGAATCTTAAGGGCATATTTGCTTGTGCAAGGAGTGTAAGTCCCATCTCTACTAAATGCCTGTGCTTTCTTTCTACTCTTCCATTTTGGGCAGAAGTGTGTGGGCATGAGTGTCTAAAGGCGACTCCATGTTGTTTAAGGTAATTTGAGAAAGCTTGATATTCCCAACCAATATTAGATTGAACACACTTTATTTTTCTTTCAAATTTGTTCTCAACTAGTATTTTGAATTGTATGAAAGCATTCAATGCATCTGACTTAAATTTGAAGGGGTAAAGCCATGTGAATCTACTAAAATCATTTATAAAGTGAATGTAAAATTTGTAGCCAAATGATGAAGTTATGGGAGCTGGTCCCCAAACATCAGTATGCATAAGATCAAGGTAGTTTTTGGTACAATTTTCTGAGGTTTTGAAAGGCAAACAATGGCATTTACCATTCTGGCAAGCATCATAGAAAGCTAAGTTTTCATTAATCTGAATTTTTTCATTATAAGAGTTCATAACTGATTCAACACATGGATAGATGGGTGGCCTAGTTTTCTATGATATAACTCTTTGATTGAAAAAGAAGACTCAACAAGACTGGGACTCGACTCTATTTGACTAGAAAATAAGGACTTGACACTAGAAACATTGAGATTTGGTTTGAAGGCACACTCTAAATTGGATTTACGAGTCTTTGATGAACAGATAGGCTTAAGGCTTGAAGGTTCCAACTGGTACAACCCATCACAAAGTGTCCCTTACAGCACCATCTTCCATGTTTATTTGTCCTTCATAAGACAACGATCAACATGAAATTCAACACAGATGTAAGTTCCTCAAGTTTGATTGACTTATTTCAGTGACAAACCATATTGGAGTTTGAAATGTAAAGGGCAGCTTAGGTGTTGGTGATCAAGCTCAAAGGCCCTTCTCAAGACCTCAAGTTGATAAGCACTCCAAAGGTATATCTTGTTCTTAGTTTTCATTGAAGAGATCTAGTTGCACACACACACTTCTCATGCTTTCATATATGTTCATTGCTCTTGTGTGCATTCTCTTCACATTTCACACTTGCACTTCATTGTTGTATCTTGTTAGTGTGTCTAGTAATTCGTTTCCTGAAGTATGTTCGGAAATGTCCGTGCATGCACGTTGTGTGCTTAGTCTAATGTGAGGATCGCCTTAGGAGAATGCTCTTGGCTTCTCCTTTGGTTTCACCACAATTGGTGAAACGACGGTTTGATCGGTGGCCATGACCGCCGAATGAAATCGCCATTCAATTCCAGTAGCCTCTAGAATGATTCTACGGTTATGATCAGCGGCCATGACTGCTGTTTGAAACTGCCGTTCGAAACCGCCGTTTAAACCTGATCGATTTTTATCTCTTAGGTTATTTTTGCGGTTGTGATCGGTGGTTATGAAACCGCTGCTGATCCTTATTCTCTCGGAATTCAATTCGGCGGTTGGATCGGTGGTTTAGAAACCTTCGAATGAAATTGCTAATTGGCGCGTTTCAAGGGCAAACTTGTCTTTTCACCAAGCCTTTTGTTGCTCTCTATAAATACACCATTATGTCACTCTCTTTCACTCAGCTCTTTGAACATCAAGAACCCTAAAGAGATATTGAGAGAGACTTGAGAGAAAAATCATAAATATTGCATCTTTAATTCTCTAAACACTTTTTCATATGCATAAATCATCATCTAAGCATCATCTAGGACCATCTAGTATGTGCTAATGCATGGGTCTTCTTCAACACACATGTTATGGTAAGTTGAACACTAATTTCATCTAATCTTAGTGTTTTTACTTAGCAATTTATCTCATTTATAACTTATATGTTCTTAAATTAATTTCTTCTTACAAGATTGAGATTATGTGTTGAATATTTGAGTGTTGTTTTGTGATAGTTATAACCTAAGATTGCTTTATCTTACATAGCTATGCTTTATGCCATGACATATAGCAATTAATAACTAGGATTGATTTAATTGACATCTTATAATCCTAGATAAGCATTTAGTATAACCTAGCATTAATTGCATATTTGGATATCTTTGCATATTCATATAGGTTGTTTAATCTCTTCATAGAGAAGTATGCCTTGTGGCTAAGGTTGTTTAGGCCGCAAGCAAATTGATTTAGGTCCACTTTTAAAGGCCCGCGGGTAGTAGTGGTGGGTTAGTGATCGTGTAGGATTTGATATGGTCAACCTAGGTTGTGGACACCATTACAATTAGTGGATTCGAGGATTGTGTGTGGCACACATAACAGCCCGTGGTTTTTTCCTTGTTGAAGGTTTCCACATAAAAATCAAATTTCATTTAAATTCCACATTTTACACTTGATTTATTACTTTGACAAGATTGAGGTTATTTTCGTAAAATTGACTAATTGCGAAAATTTGGTAATAACCAGATTAAAATCTATTCACCCCCCTTATAGATAGTTTTATACACACCTATATTTGTTTCAATAGACATTATTATCAAAGGTAAGTTTTCAAACACTTATTAAATTCTTGGTTATGGAGGACACATGAAATATTTGTTTTAAGTTTTAGAGAACTGCCATTCTGTGACTTCATCAAGCTACTTCCAATATTATAAATTCTCAATTACTTACCATTACCGACTATAAGAGAGTCATTACCACTGTATTCAGTCTTTTGGCTCAAGTTGTTTTGGTCTGCTATGACATGGTTGCTGGCTCAACTGTCAACATACCATCCTTCATCATTAACACTCTCAGGTGTGGCCATTAACACTTTCCGGTGTGGCCACAAATGCTGAGGGTTGTCCCTTCTTTCCTTGGCTAGGCTAAGAACCCATGTAAGTCTCATCGTACCTATTGTAGCAATGGGCAGCTAAGTGACCATACTTGCCCCATGTAGTGGTCAAAAAACTGGCCTATGACCCAGTAATCGAGCCCACTAAACAAAAGGCCCAAACGAGGTTCAAGACACCTATTGGGTGCAAACACCCATGTAGAAATGGGCTCAAAGTCTGACCCAACCCATCATAGCATCAGGGCAACCGAAAGCATGGTCAAACGAATCATTAAATAGCCTAGACCACACATTTTTCATGTGTCGAAGGTTGCACGAATCACAAATACAGACAAGAGCCATCATAGCCCTTATATTGCCAGATTGGTTAGAATCAAAATGGAGATCCACACCCTCACGTAAATAGGATGGACATTGAAGGCTCCAAGTCTACAATGGCTATGTTTTACAATTCATACACGCGAAGCCATTGCTCCACAAATCTCTCTTCACATTTAATTCATTTAGCTCAACGCTTGGCTAGTCGACCTACTATATTGTTCAAACCAAATCAAACCCAGCCCTTGATGAACCTTCGAACAAAACCAACAGTAATCCCAGTGCTTGCTTGCCATTAACCTCGTCGATACTAAGCATCAAACTCAATGCTCGAACGAGAGAATGAGAATGACTGAAGTAACCAACTACATGGATGTCGAGACCCAACTGGCACTTTTGGTGTCCTAGATGGCTGAAAACACTTATAAGTTGCATTCGCTTGAGGAGGAGAATGCAACCGTTCGAGCCCAAAACCTGGAATTGCAAAACAAGGTGGATTCCCTGTCAAACAATGTAGCACCGACCTTAAAGCAAGCATCACTCGATCCGTTGCTCGAACAAGGCGAACGATAGGATAATCGATCTACCTTAGTGGAAATCGAGCTCCCAACCTCAGCGAACCAATACTAGCGACTGACTCGAATGCTATATAAGCAAATCTGTCGACCCCGTCTGGAACTCAAAGGGACTTGAATCGGAATGCACTGGACCAAGATATTCCTGCGAAACTCCAATATCGAATGACAAGGTAAGAACGCTTCATTTTCTGACACTGATGTCACTCGCAGGTTCGTAGAGATGGAGGCAATGATCCAAAAGGATCTCTGGGATGCCTGTGCCAATCAAGTGAAGTGCAGTCAACAGCTTTGCAGATTCACCTTTCATGGATGAGATCACGATGGTTTACATGCCTTGAGAGTTTAGCTTCCCCAACTTGAAGCAGTATAATGTATGATGGAACAACTGACCCAAACGATCACATCGCACAATATAAGCTACGAATGTTCATTGCAACTAATCTTTGAGATCAGAAGGAAGCATGCATGTGCAAAGGGTTCGGTTCAACTCTCATGGGCCCAACTCTCTAGTGTTATACCAACCTGCCTACGTATCGATAAGCTCGTTTGCTCAATTGATCGATACCTTCGTCGAGCAGTTTGTGAGTAGTAGAAAGTTGGAGAAGCTATCAGACGACCTCTACACCATCACTCAACGTAGAGGAGAATGATTACGTGACTTCATAGGTCGTTTCAACAAAGTTTAAACTTGGAAATCTGTCTTGATTGAAACTTGTAAAAATCTATCTTGATTTTAGATCGTGTCTTGATTCGAGGGAACACCCTTGGGATTGTCCTCACTAGTATGGCTTTCAACTACCCCATTCACCATCTCCTTCTCTTTCTCCTCCTCCACTGCATTCTGCTTCTCCTTCTCTGTATCGACTTCTAAATCCTTATCCCTATCAAGAGGCTCCTCATCGTCTTTATCACCCTTGAGCGCCTTCAGCTCTTTCCACTGCTCCCAGATCTTGATATCCTTGTCTGGATCCCAAAAGTCAGTGTTGCCAAGTCAGTTCTCTAGCATAAGCTTGCCTCAAGTTTCGATCACGGCCTTATTAGCAGCCTTATCAAGCCTGTAAGGTTGATAATTAGTGTTGGCATTAATTCCATATCAAAACGTGTTTTACTTGTAATGTTTAGTGGTTAGTAAATGAAGGATTTCGAAGACGAAGGACGTCTCAACCATTATTCGTTCAAGTTGCCGGCTTTTAAGAGTTTCGAACATTATCGGTCTACAAAGGTATACATGACCTCTTATCTCTTACAAGGCTAGGCACACACTCACACATATCATTTTTGTGTGTCCCTTCATGATTTTATTTCATTTACATTTCACTTTCACACACTTGGCAAAATATGCCCATGCATTCACATTTAGTTAATAAACTTTGTGTTTTGCATTTTCTAGGACTATGTCCGGAAACTAGCATATGTGTGTGTATTTGTGTTTATATGTTTCCGTATTTTGTGTTTAGGACTTGAGCATGTTCTTATTCAATGCCTTATTGAGTTCCGGTCGTTTCGGTTACTCATTCATAAGGTTTCGAGTCCAAACGTGTTGACTATGCCACTTTACGTTCTCTTACGTTGTGTTGACTTCATCGATGATTTCCGAGATGATTTCTCAACCGTTTTTCAAAGTTGTATAGTCGTTTTTGTGTGTGAGAGAGTCACGGTTCGTAATCCGAAAACAGATTCGAATTCAGAGTTCGGACGCTCGAGATACGGGCCGACGAACCGAGAGTGCGCGGGGGAGGACAGCCCAGGCCGTGGGCCACATGGGCTGGCCGTGGTTGAGGCCGTGGGCCCCACGGCCTGGGGGTGACGTGACACCACATGATTGGTCAAAAAGACCTCTCTCTCTCCTCCTATTTCTTCCCTCTCTCTCTCATTTTTGAATTTCCAAGAAGAAAATTTCAGAATTCCCGTCTAGAGTTCTCTCCAATTTTTCCAAACTTCAAAACACCATATCTTCCTCATCCGGAGTCGGATTTGAGTGATTCAAGTTGGAGAGTGTTCGTATTTGAGTCCTCTAACATCTCAAAGTGATTTGGTGGCTGATTGATCGTGATTTCAAGTGGTTGGACACTGAAATTCGCACCAGCTGCAGAATTCGAGGTTTGAGTCTCAACTTTGGGATTTCTTGTTATTTCACCTTCCATTTGCTTGGGGTTTCTTCTTCTATATATATGTTATTGTTTTATGAAAGCTATTTGAAAAGGTAGCTTGATTATCATTCCAATTGAAACTCAATTTGTGGACTTATGTTGACTAGATTTTATGATTCTAGGTTTTACATTTGTTTGTGAGTTGTATTGTGATTAGAATGGCATCTTAGGTTGTTTGATACTTAATTGAATTAATTTTGTGTTAAAATGACTTTGAGATTTGATTTGGTCCTTTGATTGAAGAAATCAAGGATTTGTGTATTTGTTTGTGATTTAGAGAATATAGGTTTTGATTGATGTAAATCTCAAAACCTTGCTCTATATTTTTGTCTAGTATATTGATTGATTTTAATCTCATATATCTAGACTTTGATTGTATATTGATAGCATCTTGAATTAGGACTTAATGAACATTTTGTGATTCAAGTGTTATATGTGTGAATGAGACTTTGAGTATATGTGTTAGGTGTTTCACATGCTTAGGTTTCTATTCATGGATTTTTGCATCTAGACTTGATTAATTGTGTTTTCACATGTTTAGGTCTATTTGTGCCATAGAATGTATTGATCACATGTTCTATGTTGAAATGAATGTTTGCATCATTTGCATTCACATGATCACACTAGGAAGTCCTTGTAAAAGGCATGAAGTCTTGGTTAGAGTCGGGATGACTCGGATAGCCAAGCAAGAAGTCTTGCCTAGAGTCGGGATGACTCGGATAGGTAAGCAAGAAGTCATGGCTAGAGTCGGGAGGACTCGGATAGTCATGCATGGGAGGCTCCCTAGAGGCAAGAGTGCCTTGGATAGGGAGTTGGCTAACATATTGGTAGGCCTAGGCGTATGGTTAGACATAGACTCCGATAGAGTGGGGTACACGGGATGTGTATGCACTCTTGAGGAATTTCTAATCTACCATCGATGTTGGTTGAGTGTGTTGTCCAATATATGGTGGTTCCGCATCATTGAGGGATTTCATACTTTCCAATAGGGTTGGGTAGGCTTAGACTTCACTAGGTTGGGTGAGCTAAAGATTGGTCACTTTGTGAATGTTCTATGTTTACTTTCCAATAATATAGTACCCAATGGTTGTAATTCAACCCGTGGATGTTTCATCCTTGGAGGTTTTACCACGTTAAAAAATCCCTTGTGTTAATTCTTTCTATCTCTTCTCTTATATTTTAATTGTATATTTTATTGTCTTGATTCATAATATTGACTTGTGATGTATTTTGAACCAAGTCTTTGTATAGTGTGATTAGTGTATTCATTCTATAGATCAATTTGTATCTTTGATTCTTTTGTATATTGTAATATTTGTTTAGTGACATTTTGCTCACTCTTGTAACACATTGAACATCTTATGAAATACAAGTTTATTTTGTTGTTATGATTATTTGATATTTTACCTCACATGACTTGTTGATATACTTAGACATTTCAATTATGATTGTGTCATCATATTGTCTATGTATGTCTATCTTGGATTATAGTGTTGTGTGTAAGGCTACCTTGAGGGACAAACGGATGTTTGTTCAAGGGTTTGAAAAAAAGGTGTAAAAACCTATTCACCCCCCCCCCCCCCCCCCTCTAGGTATGCTTTAAGCAATTTAACTTCGTTTGTGTACATTCAATTGGTATCAAAGCGGGTCGTCGGACGGCACTCGGTGAGATCCGGTTTACACTTACGAGTGGATTGCTTAGGTATTTGCTAGAATGGTTTTCCAAGATGATGTGATGACCGAAGGGGCTTCGAATTCTAGGCCTCCTCTTCTCAAGGGTCACAACTACGGGTTTTGGAAATTGAGGATGAAGGCTTACATCCGATCTATTGATGAGAGAGCTTGGATGACTGTTGAAGAAGGTTACCTTGCTCCTAACAAGATTGTGGATGGAGAGACCGTTTCCAAGCCTAGGAGTGAGTGGTCTACTAATGAGTTTGAGTTAGCAAAATGGCATCATCGGGCGGTGAATGCTATTTTCGGAGGTGTTGATAGTAGGCAATTCTCCTACATTCAAAACCTAGAAACCGCTAAGGAGGCATGGGAGGCTCTCCAAGTCACCAATGAGGGGACTAAAGCGGTGAAGAAGTCTCGTCTTCAATTGCTCACTTCCCAATTTGAGGTTTTGCAAATGGGTGAGGAAGACAAGTTTATTGACTTCCAAGATAAGCTTCTAGACATCGCCAACCAATGCCAAGCTCTTGGTACTCCTATCTCCGGTGAGAGGCTAAATTGAAAGATTCTTAGATCACTTCCAAAGAGGTTCAAAGCCAAGGTTACCGCCATTGAAGAGAGCAAGGACGTTGACGTCATGAGCATAGATGAGTTGCTAGGATCTCTTCAAACTTTTGAGGCGTGCATGAAACCAAAGGCTAAGAACAAGGGTTTAGCTCTCAAGGTTGTCAAGGAAGCTAGTAGTAGCGATGATGATGAGGAGATGGCGTTATTGGTTAGGAAGTTTAGGAAGTTCATGAGGAAAGGTGCCAAGTCAAGTGGCAAGTACTCAAGGGACAAGGAAGTCAAGAAGTCCTTTACTCCACCTCATGAGAGGAGTGGCCATGCTAAGAGCAATAGGAAGGTTCAATGCTTCAAGTGCAAGAAGTTTGGACATTATGCTTCGAATTGTCCTAGTGGTGATTCTAAGAGGGACAAGAAGGGAAAGGCTATGGCGGCTACATGGAGTGAAGATGATGCCTCTAGTGATGAGGAGAGCTCAAGTGATGAGTCTTCTAGTGAAGAAGAGCTAGTGAGCAACTTTGTTGCATTCATGGCTTCTCACTCTACTCTAGAGGATGTTAATCAAGATTCATTGGATAAGGAGATTGATCAAAGTCATCAAGAGTGTTCAAATGATAATCCATCCTACATTGATCTTTTGGCTAAGGTGAAGTTTCTTGAGGAGAAGTTGAAATTAGCCTTGAGTGAGATTGATGAGAAGGAAGACTTGATCAAGATTCAAGTGGATGAGTTTGTTGCTACAACTCGTAGGCTTTTGCGTGAAAAGAATGCTATTGAAAAGAAGCTTTGCGATGTTGAGGGTATTTTGCTTGAAAAGGATAGGATCATCTCTAATATGAACTTAGAGAGCTCAAGTGTAGCGGTGGTTGAAGAGAAGCTCATAGAAGCATCACTTCCTACTAGTGAAGCTGTCATTGAAGAGAAAGCTCCTAAGAAGAGACGTTCCAAGAAAAAGAACAAATTGAAGAATAAGGTACCCCTTGAAACTCCCACTTGTCCTCCACCACCACCGGAAGGTAAAATCTCTCCTTTTGTTCCCATATGTCATTTTTGCAATACCTTAGGCCATATCAAGCCCAAGTGCTATAAATTCATTGAATATTGCAACTTAGAAAATGCATCTAGGAATAGAGCGATTGGACCTAATTCTATGCATGCTAAAGCTTTTGAATATGGTAAGCATGATAATTTGTCAAAGCATGCTAAGAATATCCGGAAGGTGAAGAATGCATATCCTACAAAGTTTGACCATGCATGTGTTGCTAACAATGTTGAGAAGAAGAGTATTAATGATATTATTGTGAATCAAGTTGTGGAAGAACTTTACTCTAGGTTCAACATTGTGGTCAAAGAGAATCTTGATGATGTTCGTGTTTGTCCACCAAAGACAAAATTTGTCAAGGGTGAGTGCTCTTACCATTAGTGTAAGTTGCACATGTGAGTTAGCTTTAAGACTAGTATCGTTGATAAGAGGCTTAGTTTTTTGCTTTGTATCTTTACAACTTGACATGAACTTAGCTATCTCACTTTGTTTGTTTTGATAGTCAAAATTTGTTGGTTAACTTTTGAGAAGTTTTTTTTTGGAATCTATATGATAACATTATTGTTATGGCTTTTAGAGAAAGTCATTTTTTTTTGTTTGTTTGAGTTGGATTACATTGCCTTTAGTCTCTTGGAATCGACACACCTATAACTTGTAGTCATGAGGACTCACAAGCCAAGAGGACTCATAAAAAGGGTGAAGGCTTTGTATTTGGTGAAAATAGCTTGCGAAGGTATCTCTATATCATATTGCTTGCTTACTTGATTTTTCATCTATCAACTCATTATTTGTATCACTTTCATGAAGCATGTCATAATCGAGAACTAATATAGTGTTTATATGGTACTCTTTGACATTTGCTAGTTTAAGATCTTTTGGTGATAAGTGTTCACATTGATCTTATTTCATGAAGCGTGTAGTTATTTGTATGATTGTTGAGTGGCTAATATTTGAATAATGTGAGCTTCATATTCTTTGATAGCTACTCTCTTGAGAAGTAGAGATCTTAAGTAAGTCTCTTTACTTGCTTTTAGATCATGTGCTTTTAAGCCTTGAAATTGGTTTCAAAAATGCACTTTGCTTCTCTTGTATGTTTTGTTAAGTATGTTGAGCTTGATTGATGTTCGCTTTGGATACATCTTGAAGTCCTAAGGACTAGTACATTTAAAAATGACCAATGGTTGGTATCCATTTGCTTCGGCAACATAGAACTCAACGAGCACCCTCATGGAAAGGGCTACACACCTTGGTTGTGAAGCCACCCAATGTTGGAAAGGGCTACGTCATTGTGATGAGTGAAAGCCGCCATGAGGTGTATATGTTTATGTTAGAAAAATCAAAGAAGTGTTGAATTGAATCATAAAAAAAAATTCTTTGATTCAAGCCTTAAAAAAAAAAAATATAAAAAAAAAATAAATAAATAAAAGGCTTTTGGAGTATAGTTGAATAATCAAATGAGCTCGGGTTGACAAATAGAAATGGGTTGACGAGCCACATGCACACACACGCTCACATGTTGAAATCTATTCTCTTTATAAGCAAAATTTCGGATGATAACCGGTTTGACCTTTTTATGGAAAGGCCTAAGATGAATAGATGTTGAAATTGTATGCATGCTTGATTATCAAACTACTTCTTTTCATATACTTGAAGCAAAATCTTCACACACTCACTTTTGCTTAATTAGTATTTGTGATACTTTAGCAATTTTGATGACATATGAGAGTGATTGAAAATCTTGATGTAACTCTCTTAGATATGTGAAGCTTATTTGCAAATCTAATAAAAAATTGCTTGTGATGTGATTGTGTGGTGATTTTTGTGAACATTTGTCTATCTTGATTTTAGATGAGGCACTTGTCAAGGGGGAGCATAATATGCTAAATTCTTGTTCTCTTTTATGACATGTTCACATGTTCTTCAAGGTTGTTAATTGTTGGCATTATTCTTATTTTTGATAAATCATGAAGATGCTATGATAAATTCTTACTTGCATGGTGATTTATTAAATATAGTGTTTTGCCTTTGTATATGTTTATTGGTTTCTTATTTGTTTCTTTGTTTCCTCTCACTTTGTTTTTAGTTTGTTTTGTGTTGCAAGATCATGGTAAAGCAAAGAAGGTTGGTGGAAATACTTCTTCATCTCCCATTGCCAAGTCGAAACCTACAATTTCGTCCAAAATTTCCAAAGGTAACAAAGTTGATGAATTAGGAATTTTTGGGTGCAAAAAGATAATTCAAGAAAGAGGTATTGACTTGGACTCTTGTATTGGATCATATGTCTATGATGTGCTTAAGAGTAGGAATTGGATTTCATGGGTCAACATGTTAGGAGTATCTAATGAGACCATTGTTAGAGAATTTTATAATGCTTACAAATCCGGTTCTACTGTGACTAGTGCTACTCTTAGCATAAGGAAAGTTGTATTTAGAGTTTGCCCTAGGAAGGTTAATGAATTTCTTAACTTGTCCGATGACATTGAATCGGATTTCCTTGATGTTGATGTCTTGGAAAACCTTGATTTAATGGGTAAGACTCTTTGTGATGATGATGATTTTGTGTGGGGGAAACGTGCTTTTATTAGGCAAGGTGAGCTAACAAAAATTAGTGCATTTTGGCATTTATTTGTATGCTCCAATCTTATTGTTTCTACTAATGCTTCGGAGCTCAATAGAGACAAGATTAAGATTGTGTATGCCTTGGTTACTAACCAACCTATAAACCTTGGTGAATTGCTTGTGGAGCAAATTCAAAGTGCGGCTTGTACTAGTCGTTTGGACAAGAAATTGGCTTTTCCGGGGTTTATAACTCAATTGTGCTTAGCTAAAGGTGTGAGGAATCTTGATGGTGATGTTACGCTTCCTCCCTTAGAGAAGTTGAGTGAGAAACGTTTGGCAACCATGTCATACAAGGACAAGGGAAAGTCTAATGATGTACTTAGGCTTTTTGGTGATTCTCTTGATTCTAACCATGTCCCTAACTCACCCGCTCTTCCTAGTTGGGCTTTAAAATTGAGGAAAGAGGTTGAAGAATCTCATAGGTTGATTGAGGCGTCACAAAGGAAGATTGAAGACCTTAGTGCAAAGCTTGTTGCTCAAGATGAGAGGATCAAAGAGTTGGAAGGAAAATCAACTCCAACAAGGCAATATGTGAGATCCGCACACCGTTCTTCTTTCCTTGGTGGCACAAGTGGCTAGAAAGCTTCATGAGGTATAATTTCTTACTCTTTCCCTTTGGCTTCATATCATGTCAAAAAGGGGGAGAAATATGAGAAACACATGGGAGATATCTAGCTTACTTAGCCTTATGTTAGTTGTTTTTGTATATTTGGTATCTAGCTTGAACTATATGACATGTAATATTTTTTGTTGAATCTTGGCTTAGAATATATTGATGGATAGTATGTATTAAGGGGGAGCATACTTGATCCATTTGAACTTATATGCTATTATTTTCTTGCCTATGATTGGATACTTGGATATTGCCATACTTGGTGTCTCTTGGATATTCTTGTGCTTTCAAGTTTTTTTTTAGGTGATATCAAGAGAAGACCAAGATGAAGTTCAAGACTTGATTTATAATTTGTGTCTATATGTGTAACTCATTGTACTCATTGTGACCAAATTTTCTTTGTAATTGTTTTAGTGTTTGTTTAGGGGTTTTGACATGGAATTTGCCAAAGGGGGAGATTGTAAGGTTGATAATTAGTGTTGGCATTAATTCCATATCAAAACGTGTTTTACTTGTAATGTTTAGTGGTTAGTAAATGAAGGATTTCGAAGACGAAGGACGTCTCAACCATTATTCGTTCAAGTTGCCGGCTTTTAAGAGTTTCGAACATTATCGGTCTACAAAGGTATACATGACCTCTTATCTCTTACAAGGCTAGGCACACACTCACACATATCATTTTTGTGTGTCCCTTCATGATTTTATTTCATTTACATTTCACTTTCACACACTTGGCAAAATATGCTCATGCATTCACATTTAGTTAATAAACTTTGTGTTTTGCATTTTCTAGGACTATGTCCGGAAACTAGCATATGTGTGTGTATTTGTGTTTATATGTTTCCGTATTTTGTGTTTAGGACTTGAGCATGTTCTTATTCAATGCCTTATTGAGTTCCGGTCGTTTCGGTTACTCATTCATAAGGTTTCGAGTCCAAACGTGTTGACTATGCCACTTTACGTTCTCTTACGTTGTGTTGACTTCATCGATGATTTCCGAGATGATTTCTCAACCGTTTTTCAAAGTTGTATAGTCGTTTTTGTGTGTGAGAGAGTCACGGTTCGTAATCCGAAAACGGATTCGAATTCGGAGTTCGGACGCTCGAGATACGGGCCGACGAACCGAGAGTGCGCGGGGGAGGACAGCCCAGGCCGTGGGCCACATGGGCTGGCCGTGGTTGAGGCCGTGGGCCCCACGGCCTGGAGCCCCTTCTACTCCCGTGTGGGCCACGCGCCCCCCACGGCCTGGGGGTGACGTGGCACCACATGATTGGTCAAAAAGACCTCTCTCTCTCCTCCTATTTCTTCCCTCTCTCTCTCATTTTTGAATTTCCAAGAAGAAAATTTCAGAATTCCCGTCTAGAGTTCTCTCCAATTTTTCCAAACTTCAAAACACCATATCTTCCTCATCCGGAGTCGGATTTGAGTGATTCAAGTTGGAGAGTGTTCGTATTTGAGTCCTCTAACATCTCCAAGTGATTTGGTGGCTGATTGATCGTGATTTCAAGTGGTTGGACACTGAAATTCGCACCAGCTGCAGAATTCGAGGTTTGAGTCTCAACTTTGGGATTTCTTGTTATTTCACCTTCCATTTGCTTGGGGTTTCTTCTTCTATATATATGTTATTATTTTATGAAAGCTATTTGAAAAGGTAGCTTGATTATCATTCCAATTGAAACTCAATTTGTGGACTTATGTTGACTAGATTTTATGATTCTAGGTTTTACATTTGTTTGTGAGTTGTATTGTGATTAGAATGGCATCTTAGGTTGTTTGATACTTAATTGAATTAATTTTGTGTTAAAATGACTTTGAGATTTGATTTGGTCCTTTGATTGAAGAAATCAAGGATTTGTGTATTTGTTTGTGATTTAGAGAATATAGGTTTTGATTGATGTAAATCTCAAAACCTTGCTCTATATTTTTGTCTAGTATATTGATTGATTTTAATCTCATATATCTAGACTTTGATTGTATATTGATAGCATCTTGAATTAGGACTTAATGAACATTTTGTGATTCAAGTGTTATATGTGTGAATGAGACTTTGAGTATATGTGTTAGGTGTTTCACATGCTTAGGTTTCTATTCATGGATTTTTGCATCTAGACTTGATTAATTGTGTTTTCACATGTTTAGGTCTATTTGTGCCATAGAATGTATTGATCACATGTTCTATGTTGAAATGAATGTTTGCATCATTTGCATTCACATGATCACACTAGGAAGTCCTTGTAAAAGGCATGAAGTCTTGGTTAGAGTCGGGATGACTCGGATAGCCAAGCAAGAAGTCTTGCCTAGAGTCGGGATGACTCGGATAGGTAAGCAAGAAGTCATGGCTAGAGTCGGGAGGACTCGGATAGTCATGCATGGGAGGCTCCCTAGAGGCAAGAGTGCCTTGGATAGGGAGTTGGCTAACATATTGGTAGGCCTAGGCGTATGGTTAGACATAGACTCCGATAGAGCGGGGTACACGGGATGTGTATGCACTCTTGAGGAATTTCTAATCTACCATCGATGTTGGTTGAGTGTGTTGTCCAATATATGGTGGTTCCGCATCATTGAGGGATTTCATACTTTCCAATAGGGTTGGGTAGGCTTAGACTTCACTAGGTTGGGTGAGCTAAAGATTGGTCACTTTGTGAATGTTCTATGTTTGCTTTCCAATAATATAGTACCCAATGGTTGTAATTCAACCCGTGGATGTTTCATCCTTGGAGGTTTTACCACGTTAAAAAATCCCTTGTGTTAATTCTTTCTATCTCTTCTCTTATATTTTAATTGTATATTTTATTGTCTTGATTCATAATATTGACTTGTGATGTATTTTGAACCAAGTCTTTGTATAGTGTGATTAGTGTATTCATTCTATAGATCAATTTGTATCTTTGATTCTTTTGTATATTGTAATATTTGTTTAGTGACATTTTGCTCACTCTTGTAACACATTGAACATCTTATGAAATACAAGTTTATTTGTTGTTATGATTATTTGATATTTTACCTCACATGACTTGTTGATATACTTAGACATTTCAATAATGATTGTGTCATCATATTGTCTATGTATGTCTATCTTGGATTATAGTGTTGTGTGTAAGGCTACCTTGAGGGACAAACGGATGTTTGTTCAAGGGTTTGAAAAAAAGGTGTAAAAACCTATTCAACCCCCCCCCCCCCCCCCCCCCCCTCTAGGTATGCTTTAAGCAATTTAACTTCGTTTGTGTACATTCAAAGCCTCTCCATCACTGTTGCTAGGTTTTCATCGATCCAGGCCAACTTCTCCTCTTTCGACTTAAAAGACTTGGTTAAAAAAATGACCTATTTCTCGACTTTAGCAAGCTTGCCTGATGCTTCCTTCGACACCATTTTAGCCTCGATCTCAGAGTTCTAACTCTTTCTTCAATTTCGAGTTTGAAGAAGTCAAGGTGGATACTCTCTTAGCATAAGTCTTCAGCTTCTTCTTCAAGAATAACTGAGATTGGAAAGCCTAACACAAAGAAAGAAGTTAAGATCGACAACACAAACCGACCTAATAAAGTTTCCTTACAAGAAAGACAAGCTAACCTGAAAAACACCATTTAACCCCCAGTCGGTGACATAAGAAGGACCTATCTTGGAGAGGGGAGCATCATCCTTTGGAAATAACAGCTAATCAGCATGCTTTAATACGGTTTCAGCATCCAAGTAGGTTGACACGTCAGCTGGAAATTTAATTGAAATGTTGTCATCAGAGTCATCCTCCTCTGAGCGAGGACGCTTCCTCGACACCTTTTTAGTAAGAGCATCATTAGCTGGTTCAGTCTTATAAGCATAGACCTCACTTGCCTCCTCAATTCGTACGACAAGCGCATTAAGTGCCTTATTCCCTTTTTTTCTTCTTATTCCTCTCCATCTGGCGCTTTAGGGCCTCCTCAGATGAAAGCAGCCTTAATTTTGACATCGACTCGGCTGCGAAAGCTCGCTCAACGTCAGTCACGGGTTTGAGGAACCGAGTTCTGCACAAGGTTTCGAACCCGTTCTTTATCAGGGTGTACGTAACCAAATCTTTGAAAAGAGAATAAGAGTTACCTGACTGGCTGTCCACAAGCTACTTGACCTCAAATTGTCCTCACTCGGGAGTTTTTTACAACTTCTCTCCTCAGGGTCTATTAAAAAGATCTTTTGGGTTGTCTCTCCCCTAGATCGATTTAGCCTTATCAGCCAAAACCACTGAAAACAGAAAAGGAGAAAGCAAATTAGCGACAAAACTCGAAACAAAAATCATAACCCTAATGGGTTACAGACACCAACCAATAGTGTTCCAAGTCAATCTTACACCATCAACCATATCTCCTTGGGCAAAGAAGAATCTAGAATTCTAGTGGGGGGTCATTAGTGGTGAGGTGGGAAATGAGGTGGTCACGATTTTGGCAAGCAGCTATTAGATGTCTACCACAATCACTATCTTGCTCTGATAGGTGATAAGTGTACATCAAGTTCTCAAAAGAGAACTCTAACCCCCTCTTCTCAACCAGCACTTCAATAGATATCATGATCCTCCAACCATTGGACATCAACTGACTAGGAGCAATATCGAAGAAATTCAACAGTTGCTGAGCAGGAGGTGGAATGAGAAAACAAAGCCCAGGTTTAAAGGGCAGCAAATAAAAACAGGTTCATCCTTTGATTGACCAATCTACGCGCTTGAAAAACTTAGCTGCACGAAGCTTAATCGACTCCAGCATTCCAAACTGGAATTGAAGCATCTTGACCTTCGAAGGCGTCAACTTGGACTCCGGATTGTCAATCAAAAACCTAGACGCTCCACCTTCTAAAGTCGAAGGATTCTATTTGCCCTAAAGCTCTAGCTCGACTGCCCTTCCCACTACAAGAGTCATTTGAAATTCGACTCCGACCTCTCTAACCTGAGATTTAGCAGGAAGACCAGCAACTAGAGGTGGGCACGGTTCGGTTCGGTTCGGTTTTAGCCAAAACCATATTGAACCGTTATATTTTCAGTTTTTGAAAACTTGAATCGGTTTAAACCGTATTGGACCATGAAACCGAATTGAACCGAACACCTTTATCTCGGTTCGGTTCAATTCGGTTTTGGGCCTATTAGGCCTATTGGGCTTTGGGGTTTTTTTAATATAATTTTTCAATTTTTGTATCCTTAGCTATTTTATATTTGGACCTTTGGACAATCAATTTTGGGCTGTTGTTTTTAACAACCCCTAACATTCAAAACACATCTAAATAGACCACATTAATCAAATTTAATCCAAATCAATCACCATTATATATATATATATACTTGCTGTCTTGCTCAATAGCTACCACCATTCTATCAAATTCAGTCCATATAACTTCAATTACACAATGATAGAAGTCCAAAATGCAGTCCAAAATACAGTCCAAAATAAAATAAGATCATACATAAATAATACAACATACAATCCAATTCATAATAAAATTAAACTTCAAATCATGTCTTTCTTCCACTTCAAATCTTCACCTATACAAAAGGAAAATAAATTAACTAATAGAAACAAAACACATAATTATAAATAGAGAAAATACAAAACTAAACAAGCAAATACGAAATAAAATATTTCAATCAGTTGAACAAATTGTTGATTCAAACATCTCTCTTATTATGATAACCTGTTCATGATTTCAGAACATAATCAAGCATTTCCCTATTACCTGTGGACTACAATCTTTTAACAAAATCATGTAGGGAAAAATACCAAAAGAAGTACACGCAGCGGAAGCGATACTAAAAATGAGATTTAGTGACTTTTAAAATTTTTTCCTTTATGAACCTTAAACCCTTTAATTAATTAAACATACATATACAATAACAAAAAGTAGAATACCTTTTGTCGCGTGATCCGATTGACTTACGTCGATGGTAATCCGCAAGATCTTCAATCCTAGCACGAACGTGGATCACCTAGGAGCATGGTCTCCCTTTTCTTTGAATTGCAAACCTGTGAATGGACAAAACAAACTTTTCTTTTCTTTGTTAGTCACAAAAACAATCAAAAGAATGACTAAGATTATTCCGGTCACTTTTGAGTTCTCAATCTAATGATCAAAACTCGCGTGAACCTAGATCGATATCGTATACACAAGCTTATTGATGATTAAGCAAATAGTATACTATCAAAGAATAATCTAACACTCCTTTTTGTTTTAGTAGAATAAAAAGCTCTCTATGAATTAAGAAGAAGAAGAAGAAAAAATAAAATCTCAAGCACAATTTCTTGTGGTGGCCGAAATCTATAAGTGTACTTATATAGGTGGCCAAATTTTCTTCCTTCTTTCCTTATAGGGTGGCCGAATTCTTCATATGCTTTTGCCTAGGGTTGCCGCAATTTTCCTCTACAAAAGAGGAGTTGTATTGCACCCAAAAAACACATGTCTTTTAAGACTTCAAACCCTAATCCAACTCCTTGATTTTTATTCTTTTATTTTGACTAAATAAAAAGACTCCTTATTTGATTAAATAAATAAAACTAATTTATTTATTTACTTATCAAACAAGTCTTTTACTTTTAGGAAAGATTTGTTTCTTTAATTAAACAATTAATCAATAAATTAATTAATTCTTATTTAATTAAAACAAATGAAACAAAATAATATTTTAGGTTAAAACATTAACCTTGCCGCCCCACTTGTATAAGATTGGGCCTAATATTATTTTCTTATTTCATTTAATCCATTGGACTTTAAATAAAAAGCCCACATGTGAACCAGACCCATTCTTACTAAAAGAAACAAGCCCACATGTCTTTCATTAATATATTAATATAATTGAGCAGCCCATTACTTAAATAATGTGCAAATTATATTCTTAATATATTAAATGCAATTCTAGATGGACCCTTAAATTGGTCCGGTAGAATATATCAAGTGATCCATGCAAGTCCGTGTGGATTGGGGATCTTGGCGGGCCATCTAAATTTAAGCTTCAATAGACATAACCTAATCACAATCAACAAATGATTCACTTAGGTCCGATCCATTAATTTTAACTCATTCCACTAAAGAGCTAAAACTGAACTCTTAAATAAAGATAGAAAAGGAAGATGCTCCTCATTCATACCCTAGACAATCATATTGGAGATAGTGTATCCTCGTGATTAATATCAGTAATCGCCAAGAGTTCATAGACTGCCTATAACTCTCCAAGTTACCATATTTACTCATATGACCACGTTCTGAACTTGGATATTTTGACTTGTCCAGAAGCCATGTTTTCAATAGACACTATCGAAAACTCAACGTTGAGATTTAATATCCAATTACCTCAAAACATCCATATGATGATATTATACTCTCATTTGATAAATGGAGCCACGATGTCCATATCTATAAATGAAGTCCTCTATCGATTAACAAATGAATATCACCAAACTATCGAGGATAGACTATGCGATATAATCGTACTCATTGATAACTCAAATGATATCACTTGCAACCATAAGTCCATCATTTATCTCAGGATTAAGATAGACTCTCCGATTGTCCTGATAATGAAAAGACTATTATCTATTGACGGTTCTAGATAAAGCTTTTCATTGTGACCCAGTTCAATGCACCCAGTGCACTAGATCCTTTTGCTCGAAGACACTCCGATGATTTTAGACTCATCATATCTCATTTGATCCCACTCAAATGCTAGCAAAAGAATTCTACAACTTTAACAAGATAAAGGTGCCCAACCTTTAACTTAAGTTGTGAACATTATTCAAGACTAACTAAAGAATTGTGTCTACCACATACATATCCAGATGTACGAACAATTCTTCTTTTCCCATAGTCTTTAGACCTTATGATTATTTACTTTGACAATTATAATATAAACTATAAATGCTATACGATTTGTTAAACCAGAAATCTCTTTATTAATATGAAAAAGATTGTTAATTACAACATTACACTCTTGCTATTGAGCATAATCCTAACAAATCACCTATCCAAACAAGAGATGACCATGTACAAATACTGAATCTGAACAAAACACACCAAGCACCCAAAAATCTTAACAAACAAGCATAAAATGTTAAGTCCTAATCAATTCATTTATTGTTAAGGGTAATCAACAAACAAATAATATTGGAAGATATTCTTTAGTGTTCAAATGGCCTATAGAATAAAGACAACCAGAACTATCCAACACAATATTCTCCAAATTACACAAAAGATGAACAAATAAAAGTAACAAAAATACTGATACCAGAACTAAAATCAATATCAAAAAGAATATACTCAATACAATAAAGCAAACAAAATTAATAAAAAGTATAAAACAGCTTTCATTTCAATTTTGAAATTAGAAAATCTTACAACACAAAATGACTTGGTATATGACAAAGAACGATCCAAGCATAAAAATCATGACCATATAACATGATTCAAATCAGTGATGCAAATCCATCAAATATTTAAATTAAACATATTAAAAATAAAATAAAATACCTTATACACCCATAAAATAAAGAAACATCAAACACCCATAAACTGATAAACAGCCATAAGCAAAACAGAATAGCATGAAGAAGAAGAAGAAAATACCTTGACGTTGTGTAGCGGAGCCGCGGAAGAGAGACGTCAGGCGTGTGCAGCAGAGCCAGAGAAAAGAACCAGCCAGAGACGTTGTGAGAGAATAAAGATGATGCGAGGGAAGAGAGATGGAGCAGGTATGAGAGAAAACAGAGAGATAACAGATAGAGAGACGACTTGCAGCAGAACAACAGAGATAGGGTCTGATGGGAAAATTAGAAAAGTAAAATTAGGTGTTTTTTTTTTTTTTGTATTTAATGGTCAGTTCATCGGTACGGTTCGGTTTTGGAAGGTCCAAAACCAAAACCGAGCCATATTCAATGTGGTTCATTCGGTTCGAACCAAATTGACAAGGTGAACCGAACCAAACACCTTATTTCGACTCGGTTCGGGTCGATTCAGTTCGGGTCAATGAACCGTGCCCACCCCTACCAGCAATGATCACCTCATCAATGTTTTTTGAGTCAGACCCTAGATCAGACTCAGAAAGATCGATGTTGCTTGGATCGCCCTGACAGTTATCGATCATCTTCTCCCATGACAGGTTCGACGAGTCATCGTTTCGACTCGACATAGCTCCAATTGCTGTCGAACAGAAAAACCCAGTTTAGCATGAAAGATCGATCCACCAATCCTAGAGGGAGCGACCTCGACACCAAACATCGACCAATCAAACCTATTAGTAAGATCTACGTTAAGCTAAAATCTAAGGTCGATAGCCTATATCGAACACATATTCCATTTCCTTTAAACATCTTAAAATGAAATTTTACATGTAAAACGGATCGAACATGATAAAATCGACACTATTCATTGAAGATTACCAGGAACACGAATAACATGCACTGAAAATTAAAAAATTTCACAAGAACATACAAATTTCATGTTGAAACAAAGAGAAATATAAGAAATCAAGCAAAACAAAAGAAAAGATGACTTGAACTTACTAGAAGAATCTCTAAAAGATTAAGGAAAAGATCAGGAAAAAGTTTAAGCAAATGCAGCAACTGTTCAAGCGCAACAACTGTTCTTCTTCTTCAAAACGAATTCTCCCCAACAAAATGAGGCAAAAATGAGAATTCAAACTATTTAAATCCATCAAGGGATACATGTCGTTCTGCCATTAGACACGTCATGTTAGGTTGACGTCACTTGATAAGACTCTTGCTTACCCAAAAACCCAAGTGGTGCCAATTCGAAATTTGAAACAGTTCTAACCACATTAGCAAACGCACCAATAAATGCTCTTGCCACGTTAGCCTTAAAGAGTCAATATCGCAACGACAGCCAAGAGTGGGATCATGAGATTCACCATTCGAGCTCGACAATTCATACCAACTGAAAATTAGTACTCAACGTGAAATGTCGGCCAGACTCAAAGGAAAGTAATGCCGCTAGTCATGTTCGCTCATAGCAAAGAGCAATCAATCCTCCCTTTTTTTCTCTGTTTGACACCTATAATCAACCTTGAATTTAACACATCAACTCTCTAACTTGAGAACCTCAAGCTCAAAGAGTGGGGAACAAACTGTAGTGGTCAAAAAACTATCATACGGCCCAATAATCGAGCAAAAGGCTCTGAAAGACGTTTAAGACACCCACTGGGTGCAAAAACCCATGTACAATCGAGCCTAAAGCCTGGCCCGACCGATCATAGCATCAGGGCAACCAAAACTGTGGTCAAACAAATCATTAAATAGCCTTTACCACACATTTATCATGTGTCGGATGTTGCACGAATCACAATGCCAAACAAGAGCCATCATGGCCGTTATTTCCAAATTCATTAGAATCAAAATGGGCAATTAAATGCCCGAGATTCACGCTCTCATGTAAATGAGATGGATATTGAAGGCTCCAAGCCTTCACTATAAATATCATACCCCTTCTCAGAGAAAAGGGTCCTGCTTTTTACAATTCATACACGCGAAGCCATTGCTCCGTAAATCTCTCTTCTCATTTAATTCATTTAGCTCGATGCTTGGCTAGTCGACCTACAATCTTGTTCAAACCAAATCAAGCCTAGCCTTTAACGAACCTTCGAACAAAATGAACAGCAGTCCCAGGGCCTACTGAACATCGACCTCGTCGATACTAAACATCAAACTCCATGCTCGACAAGAGACGTCGAACCCACATTTTGCCTGTCTTTATTTCAATTCTATTTGATTTTGAAACTAATTATAGCACGGTGTGTATAAAACTATCTAGAGGGGGGGTGAATAGATTTTACGCTTTTTACCCAATTTTTCGTGTTAGTCAAAATTACGAAATTACCCCTAAATAGATAAAGCAATAAATCAAGTAAAATATGCGGAAAATAAATAACACTTGATTTTTACGTGGAAACCCTCACGGGAAAAACCACGGGCTAGTAAGTAAGCCACACTCGAACCTCGAATCCACTAAATGTGAAACTAATTATAGCACGATGTGTATAAAACTATCTAGAGGGGGGGTGAATAGATTTTACGCTTTTTACCCAATTTTTCGTGTTAGTCAAAATTATGAAATTACCCTCAAGATAAAATAAACAAGCAAGTGTAATATGGTGCGGAAATTAAATTAACACTTGATTTTTACGTGGAAACCCTCACGGGAAAAACCACGGGCTATGTAAGTAAGCCACACTCGAACCTCGAATCCACTAAATGTGCAAACGATTACAACCTAATCCCGGAAGTAATCACACACCTACCTAATCCCGGTATGAGTGAACCTAGTCCGATTTTGCTTGCGATCTAAGCAACCTAATCCCGATTGCTACACACAAGACTTACCTTCTCTTGAAGAGAATACAACCCTAAGTGAATATATGAAAATATCCAAAATGCAACATAGAGCAAGGGAAACCCTATATGCTTATCTAAGATGATTAATATGCAATTAAGAGCAATCCTAGATATCAAAACTAAATGACAAGTCAATTAGTTTAGCTAATCAATATCAAGCACAAAACCTAATATGCTAGCACAATACAACTTCTCAAACATACATCATACTAATCTCAATCTTGTATTCAACAAATATAAAATCACATACAAGTAATTAAATTGAGATTGCTAGATAAGAGAAACACAAAATATGTAAGATATTAGTGAAAAGCTTACCAAGCAAAGTATGATGAAGATTCCATGCAAGATGACATCTAGATGATCTATGATGATGCTAGATGATGATTGATGATCATGAAATTGTGTTTGAGTAATTAAAAATGAGTTCTTTGTGTATTTTTCTTCTCTTGAAAAATATCCTAAGTATGAAGCATGAATAAGAACTCTAGTAATTGACCTAAAGTCAAAGTGGCATATATATAGGGGGGCCAAATTGAAGTGAGGTCGTTTTGATAAGTTGGCCAGAATTTGCCTTGGCCGCTGTTCACCCGCTGTACGTAGGGCGGGTGTACAGCGGTTCACCTGGGATTGTGAAGAACATGTTCTTCGTGACCGCCCTACGTAGGGCGGATTCCAGGCGACCTAGGGGCGGTTGCTCTCGGGTCTGGAGAACCGCCCTTCACCCGCTGTTCGTAGGGCGATATTTGGGCGGACCATCAGGTGTGAAAAAACATCACCAGTGGCACCGCTGTTCGTAGGGCGCCTGTAGGGCGATTTGTGGGCGGACCATCAGGTGTGAAAAACATCACCAGTGGCACCGCCGTTCGTAAGGCGCCTGTAGGGCGGTTGAACAGCGCCCATTCTTTTACATAATGCATCCTAGTTCTAAACATGTCATGGCTATAGGCAATGCAAGATGCAATCAACCTAACATGCAAGAAGAGATGTTAATGAGCATTAAAGCACACAAATAAGACACACAACATACAAGGATTAAACATATGCATGAGTTGTGAGTGTGTGCAACTATCTCTTCAAGACAAGTAAGCACTTAGAGTATTACCTTTGGTGCTTGTCAATAGTGAGGTCTTCAAAAGGGCCTAAGCAATAACAACAACATATAAGCTACCCTTACAAAGCATCCCCACATAAGGTTTGATCACGAAATAAGCCAATTAAAAACAACGGGAATCCTAACAATCTCCCCCTTTGGCTATTTCGTGACAAAACCACCACTCACATTGATTCCTCACATAGAATTAGAAACTACGGGACTACAATGATTATCTACATTACAAAGAGATAAGAAAATAAAAACTTCAAGTCTTCAATCTCTCGTAGAACAATCAAGCCCTGAAAATAAAGTTTCTAGCATTTCCAATACAAGTAAAGTGTGAGATTAATCATGTGAGAACAATAACAAGCATTTGCATTTACAATTTAGGCACAACATTATGAAATGTATGTGTATGCAATGCTCCCCCTCAACGGGTTACTCCCCCTCAATGTATGTTCTCCCCAAAGTGCACAATAGCTTCTATATTTTGCAACTCCCCTTACCATATCCTACTCCCCCTTTTTGTCATGATATAGGCAAAGGAGTAGTCCCCAACCGGGTCACTCATAGCAACGAGAGATAGAAGCATGCAAGATTTGCATATACATATAAGTCACTTTATGCACTTCAATTAATTTGAGAGAAACAAGGAGATTTATTTGTGAAAATGTGTGAATCCAACATGCTTTGCATACAAGACATATAGCATTCAAGTCCAAAATACAATGGTATTTGGCAAAGCAAATGACAAAGGTTTCTAATAAGAATTCAAACCAATTTCACCAATGTCATGGGAAAAGCAAGGATATAGAGATTATTGAAACTAAATATACCACGGTGTGTATAAAGCTATCTAGAGGGGGGGTGAATAGATTTTACGCTTTTTACCCAATTTTTTCGTGTTAGTCAAAATTACGAAATTACCCTCAAGATAAAATAAACAAGCAAGTGTAATATGGTGCGGAAGTTAAATTGACACTTGATTTTTACGTGGAAACCCTCACGGGAAAAACCACGGGCTATGTAAGTAAGCCACACTCGAACCTCGAATCCACTAAATGTGCAAACGATTACAACCTAATCCCGGTAGTAATCACACACCTACCTAATCCCGGTATGAGTGAACCTAGTCCAATTTGCTTGCGATCTAAGCAACCTAATCCCGATTGCTACACACAAGACTTAGCTTCTCTTGAAGAGAATACAACCCTAAGTGAATATATGAAAATATCCAAAATGCAACATAGAGCAAGGGAAACCCTATATGCTTATCTAAGATGATTAATATGCAATTAAGAACAATCCTAGATATCAAAACTAAATGACATGTCAATTAGTTTAGCTAATCAATATCAAGCACAAAAACCTAATATGCTAGCACAATACAACTTCTCAAACATACATCATACTAATCTCAATCTTGTATTCAACAAATATAAAATCACATACAAGTAATTAAATTGAGATTGCTAGATAAGAGAAACACAAAATATGTAAGATATTAGTGAAAAGCTTACCAAGCAAAGTATGATGAAGAATCCATGCAAGATGTCATCTAGATGATCTAAGATGATGCTAGATGATGATTGATGATCATGGAAAAGGTGTTTGAGTAATTAAAAATGAGTTCTTGGAATTTTTCTTCTCTTTGAAAAATATCCTAAGTATGAAATCTGAATATGAACTCTTGTGATTGACCTAAAGTCAAAGTGGCATATATATAGGGGGCCAAAACAAAGTGTGGTCGTTTTGATAAGTTTGCCCACTATTTGCCATGGGCGCTGTACGTAGGGCGCCCTTGTACAGCGCCTGTACAGCGCCCTTGCTCTGTTTTCACGAGGAAACAGAGTGGCGCTGTTCGTACAGCGCTTTGTACAGCGCCACGTACAGCGCCCCAACAGCGACCCAACAGCGACCGATTAAATCGATCAGGTCTGAACAGCGCTCAATGGGCGCTGTTCGTACAGCGCTTCTGAACAGCGCTTTTGGGGGCGCCCAATGCAAAAAAGCAATCCTAAGTCTAAGCATGACAAGGCAATTGGATATGCAAGATGCAATCAAACTAACATGCAAGAAGAGATGTTAATGAGCATTAAGGCACACATAAAAGACACACAACATATAAGGATTAAACATATGCATGAGTTGTGAGTGTGTGCATCTATCTCTTCAAGACAAGTAAGCACTTAGAATATTACCTTTGGTGCTTGTCAATAGTGAGGTCTTCAAAAGGGCCTAAGCAATAACACAACATCTAAGCTACCCTTACAAAGCATCCCCACATGTGGTTTGATCACGAAATAAGCCAATTAAACACAACGGGAATCCTAACAATCTCCCCCTTTGGCTATTTCGTGACAAAACCACCACTCACATAGATTCCTCACATAGAATTAGAAACTACGGGACTACAATGATTATCTACATTACAAAGAGATAAGAAAGTAAAAACTTCAAGTCTTCAATCTCTTGTAGAACAATCAAGCCCTGAAAATAAAGTTTCTAGCATTTCCAATACAAGTAAAGTGTGAGATTAATCATGTGAGAACAATGTCAAGCATTTGCATTTTTTTGAATTTAGGCACAACATTAGCAAATGTATGCAATGAATGATAAATGCAATGCTCCCCCTCAAAGGGTTACTCCCCCTCAATGTATGTTCTCCCCAAAATGCACAAAAGCTTCTATATTTTGCAACTCCCCTTACCATTTCCTACTCCCCCTTTTTGTCATGATATAGGCAAAGGAGTAGTCCCCAACCGGGTCACTCAAAGCAACGAGAGATAGAAGCATGCAAGATATGCATATACATATAAGTCACTTTATGCACTTCAATTAATTTGAGAGAAACAAGGAGATTTATTTGAGAAAATGTGTGAATCCAACATGCTTTGCATACAAGACATATAGCATTCAAGTCCAAAATACAATGATATTTGGCAAAGCAAATGACAAAGGTTTCTAATTTGAATTCAAACCAATTTCACCAATGTCATGGGAAAAGCAAGGATATAGAGATTATTGATTTCAATTTTAAGAGCAACTATATCCAACTTTATAAGCGAAACATGGCATGAGCGACTTTGCACCCTATTTGATTTTTCCGGATAAGAAATCCGTATGATAGTAACCATGTTCAACTAATAAAGAAAGAGAGACATATGGAATGTAAATTCCTTTGAACGGATACAAGATCCTTTATTCATTTTGAGTCTCATTAGCTTTCACACAAGTTTTGCATTTTTAAGAATATGCAATCATCAATTCATGCTTTTCATGTGAGCATGTTGTATGAATTTCATGCTTTTTCATTTAGCATAAGCATGTTATTTAAGAAACATCATGTCATGGAGATAACTATAGGTCATTCACATCATACTTCCTATGTAAATCTCCTAGTCCAAAAATGCATGTTTGAACATAAATATGACATGGATTGTAGACAAGCAAGGTTCACACTTATAGAATTTGAAAGCATATATACATATGTACAACCAAGCTTACTCAAGCAATCAAAAGAAGAGGCATAAGTTATTTCAAAAATTTTTTTTTTGCAAGATACAAGAATGCAAAATAGCTCTCTTTGCTTGAGTTCCCCATATGGGGTCAACATAGAACATCACTCCACAAGACATATCCCAATAGATCTACTAAGAGTTTTAAATCGAGTAGCATCTAAGGGTTTAGTAAATAAGTCCGCAAGTTGATCATTAGTACCTACATGTTCAAGTACTATGCATTTATTTTCAACAAGCTCTCTAATGAAGTGATGGCGGATGTCAATATGCTTAGTTCTGGAATGTTGAACCGGATTCTTGGAAATATTAATGGCACTCATGTTATCACAAAAGAGAGTGAGAGTACCTTGGTTGAATCCGTAGTCTACTAGCATTTGCTTCATCCATAGGAGTTGTGTGCAACCACTCCCCGCGGCTATGTACTCGGCCTCGGCCGTGGACAAGGAAATCGAGTTTTGCTTCTTGCAAAACCAAGACACCAAGTTGTTGCCTAGAAAGAAGCAACCGCCCGATGTGCTCTTCCTATCATCACAATTTCCTGCCCAATCCGCATCACTAAAGCCAACTAGACTAGCATTAGTGTCAAATGAGTACCAAATCCCATAGTTGGATGTCCCATTCACATAGCGAATGATCCTCTTCACGGAAGAGAGGTGGGACTCCTTAGGATCCGCTTGGTACCTAGCACACACACCCACACTAAAAGATATATCGGGCCTACTTGCGGTCAAATAAAGCAAGCTACCTATCATGCCACGATATAGAGTTTGTTCCACACTTTTACCACTAGCATCCTTGCTTAGCTTCAAAGTGGTACTCATGGGTGTATCACAATGTTTGGCTTTCTCTAAACCAAACTTCTTCACTAGGTTCTTAGCATATTTGGCTTGGGTTATGAAAATCCCATCATCCATTTGCCTAATTTGCAAACCTAGGAAGTAACTAAGCTCACCAACAAGACTCATCTCAAATTCAAGAGACATGACATCAACAAATTGTTGGACTTTGGTGTTGTTGGTGGAGCCAAAAACTATATCATCAACATATATTTGAGCTATGAAAAGCTCATCATTGTCTCTCTTGATGAATAGTGTCTTGTCAACACTACCTCTTGTGTAGTTATTGTCAACAAGAAATTGAGTGAGGCGCTCATACCAAGCCCTCGGTGCTTGTTTCAACCCATAAAGTGCCTTCTTGAGGCGATAGACATAATTGGGGTGATGTGCATCCACAAACCCCTTAGGTTGTTCAACAAACACTTCCTCTTGCAAGAAGCCATTGAGGAAGGCACTCTTGACGTCCATTTGGTGCAATTTGAACTTGTGCACACAAGAGATGGACAAGAGAAGCCTAATGGACTCTAAGCGGGCAACGGGAGCAAAAGTCTCCTCAAAGTCGATACCCTCAATTTGAGAGTACCCTTGTGCTACAAGTCTAGCCTTGTTCCGCACTATGTTGCCATCCTCATCGGATTTGTTCCTAAATATCCATTTTGTGCCTATGACATTAGTGGTCTTAGGCCTAGGAACTAGAGTCCAAACCTCATTCCTTTCGAATTGGTTTAGCTCTTCTTGCATGGCAAGAACCCAAAATTCATCATTTAAGGCTTCTTCAACCTTTTTGGGTTCTATTTGAGAGGTGTAGCATGTCAAGCTAATTAGATTAGCTATTTGACGCCTAGTTCTAACACCCTCATTAACATCTCCAATAACATCCTCTTTGTTATGGAGTCTTCTAACCCATGGAGCGGGTTCATTAGAGTCCAAGTTAGGAACTCTAGTACTAGGTTGTGTGACTTCATTAGATGTCCCAACATTGGGAGTCACCACAACCCTCTCCAAAGGAGAGTCATCCTCTAAAACATCCTCCTCCTCATCATTTTTGGACTTGAGCCTTGTATCATCAATGACAACATTTGATGATTCCATGACGGTTCGAGTCTTCAAGTTGAAAACTCTATAGGCTCTACTATTCAAGGCATAGCCAATAAAGATACCCTCATCACTCTTAGCATCAAACTTGCCAAGTTGATCACGGTCATTTAAAATGTAGCATTTGCTCCCAAATGTGTGGAAGTAGCTAACATTTGGCCTCTTGCCTTTCCATAATTCATAGGAGGTGTTTCTAGTACCGGGCCTTAGGAACACTCTATTTCCTATATAGCAAGCCGTGTTGATGGCTTCGGCCCATAGGTTCCTAGGGACATTGTTGCTAAGCAACATCACACGGGCCATCTCTTGGAGGACCCTATTCTTCCTCTCAACAACCCCATTTTGTTGAGGTGTCCTAGGAGCGGAAAACTCATGGGAGATGCCTAGGCTATCACAATAGCTTTCAAAAGAGGCATTCTCAAACTCCCTCCCATGGTCACTTCTAATCCGTTTAATGCTTCTAATATTAGAATTCATTTCATTTTGCAATTTAGTACAAAGCATTTTAAACTTATCAAAAGTTTCGGATTTTTCTCTAAGAAAATATGTCCATGTAAATCTAGAGAAATCATCAACACAAACAAAAATGTATCTCTTTCCACCTAAGCTCTCGGTTTGCATAGGACCCATGAGATCCATGTGGAGAAGCTCTAGGGGCTCCTTGGTGGAGAGATACTTGCCCTTTTTGTGCATGCTTTTGGTTTGTTTTCCTTGTTGGCAAGGTCCACAAATACCATTGGCTTTCTTCCCAAGCTTAGGGAGGCCACGCACACACTCGAACTTTCCAAGGGTTCTTAAATCCCTAAAGTTCATGTGGCCAAGTCTTTCATGCCACAACTCAACTTGCTCATCCATGGACACATTGTTTGAGACTATTCTAGCTTCAAGACAATAGCAATTGTCGCTAGATCTCATACCTTTCAATAAGGTTTGTCCATCGGGCTTTAGGATTGAGCAATCATTTTTACTAAACAAGACGGAATATCCTTCATCACTTAGATGTGAAATGCTTATTAAATTGGCTTTCAAGCCATCAACAAATAAAGCATCGGATAAGGAGGGTAAACCGGGAACGGAAATGGATCCTTTCCCTACAACCTTCTTTTGGATCCATCACCGAAAGTGACATATCCACCTTCCTCCATAACAAGAGTCTCGAAGAAACTCTTGTTTCCCGTCATGTGCCTAGAGCACCCACTATCCAAATACCAAAAATTAGAAGAATTTGCCTTCAAGGCTATTTGTGCAACATGGCAAACATTTTCATTCTTTCTAATCCACTTAGCAACAATTTTGGCTTTCTTAGTGGTCTTTGGTACATGTGCTCTATTATTCCTAGGATCATGCAAATCAATATCATTATTCCTAGGAACATGCATCATGGCTCTTTTCTTTTTCTTCTCTATCATGCTTCTAGTTTTGCACATTTTTATATAGCGAAAGCATTGTGGTCTAATATGACCAACAAATCCACAAAAGTGACAAATAGGAGTAAAATAAGGAATCATACCTTGTCCTTGTCTTTGTGGATGAAGGGGTTCAATGCGTCTTCGTTGTTGAACCGGTCTAGGTTGCTTCCAAGCTTGAGGTTGCATGATAGGCCTCTTTCCTTTGTGAGCCATTTGAGGAGAAATGTTGGCTTGAGGAACCCTAGGGGGTTGAGCTTGAGGTTGCCTTCTTGGCCCCATTTTCACTTGAGCATTTGAACTTTGTCCTATTTCTAACTTCTTTCTAGGAAGTTGCACAAGTGAAGTTTCTTCTTTCTTCAAGCTCTTGACAAATATGGTCTTGTTAGAGGTTGAGATCTTCTTGTCATCTTCATACCCAAGACCCCTCTTGTCACATGGACTCTTTCCAACACCAAGCATATGGTCAAGCTTCTTGGTGCTAGAATCCATCCTAGTCATAGATTCTCTAACTTCTTCAAGCTCCCTCTTTAGACTATCCTCATTCCTCCTAGATAAGACTAACTCCTCTTTTAGCTTATCTTCCATCTTCTTGAATTTTTCCACTTGTTCACTTAAGTGGTCATTTTGAGATGCAAGTTCAAGATTTTCTTCTCTCAACATCTTGATCTTTCTTGTACTCTTGATTGCTAAATCATTAAATTCGGCATGATATTTAGCAAACTCCTTTTTCTCCATAAATCCATTCATGGAGTTAGAGGAGGAATCACTTTCTACATCACTTGAGTCATTTTCCTCTTGACTCATTTCCTCTCTCTCACTAGCACTTTTGCTTTTATGGGAGGAGGCAAAAGCTAGGAGATTAGCCATGAGCTCTTCATCATCCGAAGACTCATCTCCCTCATAGGAGTCATCACTACTTCCACTCCAAGTGGCGGCCATCACTTTCCCCTTTTTCTTCTCAACATGGTTTGCACAATCGGGGGCAAAATGACCTATGCCACCACACTCGAAACAACGGACCCCTTTCCTTTCGGTCCTTTCTTGCCTAGGTTCAAACTTCTTGAAAGAGCCCTTTTTCTTCAAATCTTGACCTTTTGACCCAAAGCTCTTCCTTCTAAACTTCATAACCTTGTTGAACCTTTTTACAAACAAGGCAAGGTCTTCATCCGAGTCAACCTTCTTTTCCTCCTTTTCATCCTTGGAGGTTTTTAAAGCAATTCCTTTTTGCTTTTTAGTGGGTGTGGAGATAGGCCCTTTCCTAGACTCATAAGCTAGAAGTCTCCCAATCACCTCACTCGGCTTCATATCCTTATAACCACTATTTTCTTCTAAAGCCGTCACCTTCGATTCAAACCTATCGGGTAGAGATCTCATAATCTTTTGCTTGATTCTCCTATCCGAATATGGATCACCAAGTTGATGGCTTTGGTTGACTATATCCATCAACTTGATCTCAAAGTCGTTGAAGCACTCATTCTCCTCCATCTTAAGCGTCTCGAATTGAGTTTGGAGGACTTGAAGCTTGGAGTCCTTCACCACTTCGGTTCCCTCATGTGCAATCTCTAGGATGTCCCAAGCCTCCTTAGCTATCCTAGTATTTTGAATCAACTTGTATTGATTTTCGTCCATGGCACACAAGATGGCATGCAACGCCTTCCTATTCCACTTTGAAGCATCAAACTCTTGCGCGTTCCATTGCGCCTTAGGCTTCAAAACATCTTCTCCTCCACCCGCGGGAGTCATCATAGGGAGATCATATCCGTCTTCCACCGCCATCCATGCACGGTCATGAATTTGGCATATGTAGGATTCCATCTTCCCTTTCCATTGGGAATAGTTCAATCCGGTAAGAAGTGGAGGCCTAGTGCTAGAAGCTCCTTCGTGGCCACCACCATTTCCACCGTTTCCACTCATAGTGTTTATGAATGAATGAAATGAATGCAAATGTATGAATGATCAAAAATCACACAAAATGCAAAACACACCAAAATAAGCAAGGATCACCTATGTATGTCTAGGAACCCGCTCTGATACCAATTGAAACTAAATATACCACGGTGTGTATAAAGCTATCTAGAGGGGGGGTGAATAGATTTTACGCTTTTTACCCAATTTTTTCGTGTTAGTCAAAATTACGAAATTACCCTCAAGATAAAATAAACAAGCAAGTGTAATATGGTGCGGAAGTTAAATTGACACTTGATTTTTACGTGGAAACCCTCACGGGAAAAACCACGGGCTATGTAAGTAAGCCACACTCGAACCTCGAATCCACTAAATGTGCAAACGATTACAACCTAATCCCGGTAGTAATCACACACCTACCTAATCCCGGTATGAGTGAACCTAGTCCGATTTTGCTTGCGATCTAAGCAACCTAATCCCGATTGCTACACACAAGACTTAGCTTCTCTTGAAGAGAATACAACCCTAAGTGAATATATGAAAATATCCAAAATGCAACATAGAGCAAGGGAAACCCTATATGCTTATCTAAGATGATTAATATGCAATTAAGAACAATCCTAGATATCAAAACTAAATGACATGTCAATTAGTTTAGCTAATCAATATCAAGCACAAAAACCTAATATGCTAGCACAATACAACTTCTCAAACATACATCATACTAATCTCAATCTTGTATTCAACAAATATAAAATCACATACAAGTAATTAAATTGAGATTGCTAGATAAGAGAAACACAAAATATGTAAGATATTAGTGAAAAGCTTACCAAGCAAAGTATGATGAAGAATCCATGCAAGATGTCATCTAGATGATCTAAGATGATGCTAGATGATGATTGATGATCATGGAAAAGGTGTTTGAGTAATTAAAAATGAGTTCTTGGAATTTTTCTTCTCTTTGAAAAATATCCTAAGTATGAAATCTGAATATGAACTCTTGTGATTGACCTAAAGTCAAAGTGGCATATATATAGGGGGCCAAAACAAAGTGTGGTCGTTTTGATAAGTTTGCCCACTATTTGCCATGGGCGCTGTACGTAGGGCGCCCTTGTACAGCGCCTGTACAGCGCCCTTGCTCTGTTTTCACGAGGAAACAGAGTGGCGCTGTTCGTACAGCGCTTTGTACAGCGCCACGTACAGCGCCCCAACAGCGACCCAACAGCGACCGATTAAATCGATCAGGTCTGAACAGCGCTCAATGGGCGCTGTTCGTACAGCGCTTCTGAACAGCGCTTTTGGGGGCGCCCAATGCAAAAAAGCAATCCTAAGTCTAAGCATGACAAGGCAATTGGATATGCAAGATGCAATCAAACTAACATGCAAGAAGAGATGTTAATGAGCATTAAGGCACACATAAAAGACACACAACATATAAGGATTAAACATATGCATGAGTTGTGAGTGTGTGCATCTATCTCTTCAAGACAAGTAAGCACTTAGAATATTACCTTTGGTGCTTGTCAATAGTGAGGTCTTCAAAAGGGCCTAAGCAATAACACAACATCTAAGCTACCCTTACAAAGCATCCCCACATGTGGTTTGATCACGAAATAAGCCAATTAAACACAACGGGAATCCTAACAATTATTGATTTCAAATTTTAGAGAACTATATCCAACTTTATAAGCGAAACATGGCATGAGCGACTTTGCACTCTATTTGATTTTTCCGGATAAGATATCCGTATGATAGTAACCATGTTCAACCAATAAAGAAAGAGAGACATTTGGAATATAAATTCCTTTGAACGGATACAAGATCCTTTATTCATTTATGAGTCTCATAAGCTTTCACACAAGTTTTGCATTTTAAGAATATGCAATCATCAATTCATGCTTTTCATGAGAGCATGTTATGCTTTTTCATTTATCATTAGCATGTTATAAAGAATCATCATGTCATGGAGATAACTATAGGTCATTCACATCATACTTCCTATGTAAATCTCCTAGTCCAAAAATGCATGTTTGAACATAAATATGACATGGATTGTAATCAAGCAAGGTTCACACTTATAGAATTTGAAAGCATATATTCATATGTACAACCAAGCTTACTCAAGCAATCAAAAAAAGAGGCATAAGTTATTTCAAATTTTTTGCAAGTTACAAGAATGCAAAATAGCTCTCTTTGCTTGAGTTCCCCATATGGGGTCAATCATAGAACATCACTCCACAAGACATATCCCAATAGATCTACTAAGAGTTTTAAATCGAGTAGCATCTAAGGGTTTAGTAAATAAGTCCGCAAGTTGATCATTAGTACCTACATGTTCAAGTACTATGCATTTATTTTCAACAAGCACTCTAATGAAGTGATGGCGGATGTCAATATGCTTAGTTCTAGAATGTTGCACCGAATTCTTGGAAATATTAATAGCACTCATATTATCACAAAAGAGAGTGAGAGTACCTTGGTTGAATCCGTAGTCTACTAGCATTTGCTTCATCCATAGGAGTTGTGTGCATCCACTCCCCGCGGCTATGTACTCGGCCTCAGCCGTGGACAAGGAAATCGAGTTTTGCTTCTTGCAAAACCAAGACACCAAGTTGTTGCCTAGAAAGAAGCAACCGCCCGATGTGCTCTTCCTATCATCACAATTTCCTGCCCAATCCGCATCACTAAAGCCAACAAGGCTAGCATTAGTGTCAAAAGAGTACCAAATCCCATAGTTGGATGTCCCATTCACATAGCGAATGATCCTCTTTACGGAAGAGAGGTGGGACTCCTTAGGATCCGCTTGGTACCTAGCACACACACCCATACTAAAGGATATATCGGGCCTACTTGCGGTCAAATAAAGCAAGCTACCTATCATGCCCCGATATAGAGTTTGTTCCACACTTTTACCACTAGCATCCTTGCTTAGCTTCAAAGTGGTACTCAGGGGTGTATCACAACGTTTGGCATTCTCTAAACCAAACTTCTTCACTAGGTTCTTAGCATATTTGGCTTGGGTTATGAAAATCCCATCATTCATTTGCCTAATTTGCAAACCTAGGAAGTAACTAAGCTCACCAACAAGACTCATCTCAAATTCATGAGACATGACATCAACAAATTGTTGGACCTTGGTGTTGTTGGTGGAGCCAAAAACTATATCATCAACATATATTTGAGCTATGAAAAGCTCATCATTGTCTCTCTTGATGAATAGCGTCTTGTCAACACTACCTCTTGTGTAGTTGTTGTCAACAAGAAATTGAGTGAGGCGCTCATACCAAGCCCTCGGTGCTTGTTTCAACCCATAAAGTGCCTTCTTGAGGCGATAAACATGGTTGGGGTGGTGTGAATCCATAAACCCCTTAGGTTGTTCAACAAACACTTCCTCTTGCAAGAAGCCATTGAGGAAGGCACTCTTGACGTCCATTTGGTGCAATTTGAACTTGTGCACACAAGAAATGGACAAGAGAAGCCTAATGGACTCTAAGTGGGCAACGGGAGCAAAAGTCTCCTCAAAGTCGATACCCTCAATTTGAGAGTACCCTTGTGCTACAAGTCTAGCCTTGTTCCGCACTATGTTGCCATCCTCATCGGATTTGTTCCTAAATATCCATTTTGTGCCTATGACATTAGTGGTCTTAGGCCTAGGAACTAGAGTCCAAACCTCATTCCTTTCGAATTGGTTTAGCTCTTCTTGCATGGCAAGAACCCAAAATTCATCATTCAAGGCTTCATCAACCTTTTTGGGTTCTATTTGAGAGGTGTAGCATGTAAAGCTAATTAGATTAGCTATTTGACGCCTAGTCCTAACACCCTCATTAACATCTCCAATAACATCTTCTTTGTTATGGAGTCTTCTAACCCATGGAGCGGGTTCATTAGAGCCCAAGTTAGGAACTCTAGTACTAGGTTGTGTGACTTCATTAGATGTCCCAACATTGGGAGCCACCACAACCCTCTCCAAAGGAGAGTCATCCTCTAAAACATCCTCCTCTTCATGGTCTTTGGACTTGAGCCTTGTATCATCAATGATAACATTCGATGATTCCATAACGGTTCGAGTCTTCAAGTTGAAAACTCTATAGGCTTTACTATTCAAGGCATAGCCAATAAAGATACCCTCATCACTCTTAGCATCAAACTTGCCAAGTTGATCACGGTCATTTAAAATGTAGCATTTGCTCCCAAAAGTGTGGAAGTAGCTAACATTTGGCCTCTTGCCTTTCTATAACTCATAGGAGGTGTTTCTAGTACCGGGCCTTAGGAACACTCTATTTCCTATATAGCAAGCCGTGTTGATGGCTTCGGCCCATAGGTTCCTAGGGACATTGTTGCTAAGTAACATCACACGGGCCATCTCTTGGAGGACCCTATTCTTCCTCTCAACAACTCCATTTTGTTGAGGTGTCCTAGGAGCGGAAAACTCATGGGAGATGCCTAAGCTATCACAATAGCTTTCAAAAGAGGCATTCTCAAACTCCCTCCCATGGTCACTTCTAATCCGTTTAATGCTTCTAATGTTAGAATTCATTTCATTTTGCAATTTAGTACAAAGCATTTTAAACTTATCAAAAGTTTCGGATTTTTCTCTAAGAAAATATGTCCATGTAAATCTAGAGAAATCATCAACACAAACAAAAATGTATCTCTTTCCACCCAAACTTTCGGTTTGCATGGGACCCATGAGGTCCATGTGGAGAAGCTCAAGAGGCTCCTTGGTGGAGAGATACTTGCCCTTTTTGTGCATGCTTTTGGTTTGTTTTCCTTGTTGGCAAGGTCCACAAATACCATTGGCTTTCTTCCCAAGCTTAGGGAGGCCACGCACACACTCGAACTTTCTAAGGGTTCTTAAATCCCTAAAGTTCATGTGGCCAAGTCTTTCATGCCACAACTTAACTTGCTCATCCATGGACACATTGTTTGAGACTATTCTAGCTTCAAGACAATAACAATTGTCACTAGATCTCATACCTTTCAACAAGGTTTGTCCATCGGGCTTTAGGATTGAGCAATCATTTTTATTAAACAAGACGGAATATCCTTCATCACTTAGATGTGAAATGCTTATTAAATTGGCTTTCAAGCCATCAACAAATAAAGCATCGGATAAGGAGGGTAAACTGGGAACGGAAATGGATCCTTTCCCTACAACCTTCTTTTTGGATCCATCACCAAAAGTGACATATCCACATTCCTCCATAACAAGAGTCTCGAAGAAACTCTTGTTTCCCGTCATGTGCCTAGAGCACCCACTATCCAAATACCAAAAATTAGAAGAATTTGCCTTCAAGGCTATTTGTGCAACATGGCAAACATTTTCATTCTTTCTAATCCACTTAGCAACAATTTTAGCTTTCTTAGTGGTCTTTGGTACATGTGCTCTACTATTCCTAGGATCATGCAAATTAATATTATCATTCCTAGGAGCATGCATCATGGCTCTTTTCTTTTTCTTCTCTATCATGCTTCTAGTTTTGCACATTTTTATATAGCGAAAGCATTGTGGTCTAATATGACCAACAAATCCACAAAAGTGACAAATAGGAGTAAAATAAGGAATCATACCTTGTCCTTGTCTTTGTGGATGAAACGGTTCAATGCGTCTTCGTTGTTGAACCGGTCTAGGTTGCTTCCAAGCTTGAGGTTGCATGATAGGCCTCTTTCCTTTGTGAGCCATTTGAGGAGAAATGTTGGCTTGAGGAACCTTAGGGGGTTGAGCTTGAGGTTGCCTTCTTGGCCCCATCTTCACTTGAGCATTTGAACTTTGTCCTATTTCTAACTTCTTCCTAGGAGGTTGCACAAATGAAGTTTCTTCTTTCTTCAAGCTCTTGACAAATACGGTCTTGTTAGAGGTTGAAATCTTCTTGCCATCTTCATACCCAAGACCCCTCTTGTCACATGGACTCTTTCCAACACCAAGCATATGGTCAAGCTTCTTGGTGCTAGAATCCATCCTAGTCATAGATTCTCTAACTTCTTCAAGCTCCCTCTTTAGACTATCCTCATTCCTCCTAGATAAGACTAACTCCTCTTTTAGGTTATCTTCCATCTTCTTGAATTTTTCCACTTGTTCACTTAAGTGGTCATTATGAGATGCAAGCTCAAGATTTTCTTCTCTCAACATCTTGATCTTTCTTGTGCTCTTGATTGCTAAATCATTAAATTCGGCATGATATTTAGCAAACTCCTTTTTCTCCATAAATCCATTCATGGAGTTAGAAGAGGAATCACTTTCTACTTCACTTGAGTCATTTTTTCTTGACTCATTTCCTCTTTCTCACTAGCACTTTTGCTTTTATGGGAGGAGGCAAAGGCTAGGAGATTAGCCATGAGCTCTTCATCATCCGAAGACTCATCTCCCTTATAGGAGTCATCACTACTTCCACTCCAAGTGGCGGCCATCACTTTCCCCTTTTTCTTCTCAACATGATTTGCACAATCGGGGGCAAAATGACCTATGCCACCACACTCGAAACATCGGACCCCTTTCCTTTCAGTCCTCTCTTGCCTAGGTTCAAACTTCTTGAAAGAACCCTTCTTCTTCAAATCTTGTCATTTTGATCCAAAGTTCTTTCTTCTAAACTTCATAACCTTGTTGAACCTTTTTACAAACAAGGCAAGGTCTTCATCCGAGTCAACCTTCTTTTCCTCCTTTTCATCCTTGGTGGTTTTTAAAGCAATTCCTTTTTGCTTTTTAGTGGGTGTGGAGATAGGCCCCTTCCTAGACTCATAAGCTAGAAGTCTCCCAATCACCTCACTCGGCTTCATATTCTTATAATCACTATTTTCTTCTAAAGCCGTCACCTTCGATTCAAACCTATCGGGTAGAGATCTCATAATCTTTTGCTTGATTCTCCTATCCGAATATGGATCACCAAGTTGATGGCTTTGGTTGACTATATCCATCAACTTGATCTCGAAGTCGTTGAAGCACTCATTCTCCTCCATCTTAAGCGTCTCGAATTGAGTTTGGAGGACTTGAAGCTTGGAGTCCTTCACCACTTCGGTTCCCTCATGTGCAATCTCTAGGATGTCCCAAGCCTCCTTAGCTATCCTAGTATTTTGAATCAACTTGTATTGATTTTCGTCCATGGCACACAAGATGGCATGCATCGCCTTTCTATTCCACTTTGTAGCATCAAACTCTTGCACGTTCCATTGCACCTTAGGCTTCAAAACATCTTCTCCTCCACCCACAGGAGTCATCATAGGGAGATCATATCCGTCTTCCACCGCCATCCATGCACGGTCATGAATTTGGCATATGTAGGATTCCATCTTCCCTTTCCATTGGGAATAGTTCAATCCGGTAAGAAGTGGAGGCCTTGTGCTAGAAGCACCTTCGTTGCTACCACCATTTCCACCGTTTCCACTCATAGTGTTTATGAATGAATGAAATGAATGCAAATGTATGAATGATCAAAAATCACACAAAATGCAAAACACACCAAAATAAGCAAGGATCACCTATGTATGTCTAGGAACCCGCTCTGATACCAATTGAAACTAATTATAGCACGGTGTGTATAAAACTATCTAGAGGGGGGGTGAATAGATTTTACGCTTTTTACCCAATTTTTCGTGTTAGTCAAAATTACGAAATTACCCTCAAGATAAAATAAACAAGCAAGTGTAATATGGTGCGGAAATTAAATTAACACTTGATTTTTACGTGGAAACCCTCACGGGAAAAACCACGGGCTATGTAAGTAAGCCACACTCGAACCTCGAATCCACTAAATGTGCAAACGATTACAACCTAATCCCGGAAGTAATCACACACCTACCTAATCCCGGTATGAGTGAACCTAGTCCGATTTTGCTTGCGATCTAAGCAACCTAATCCCGATTGCTACACACAAGACTTACCTTCTCTTGAAGAGAATACAACCCTAAGTGAATATATGAAAATATCCAAAATGCAACATAGAGCAAGGGAAACCCTATATGCTTATCTAAGATGATTAATATGCAATTAAGAGCAATCCTAGATATCAAAACTAAATGACAAGTCAATTAGTTTAGCTAATCAATATCAAGCACAAAACCTAATATGCTAGCACAATACAACTTCTCAAACATACATCATACTAATCTCAATCTTGTATTCAACAAATATAAAATCACATACAAGTAATTAAATTGAGATTGCTAGATAAGAGAAACACAAAATATGTAAGATATTAGTGAAAAGCTTACCAAGCAAAGTATGATGAAGATTCCATGCAAGATGACATCTAGATGATCTATGATGATGCTAGATGATGATTGATGATCATGAAATTGTGTTTGAGTAATTAAAAATGAGTTCTTTGTGTATTTTTCTTCTCTTGAAAAATATCCTAAGTATGAAGCATGAATAAGAACTCTAGTAATTGACCTAAAGTCAAAGTGGCATATATATAGGGGGGCCAAATTGAAGTGAGGTCGTTTTGATAAGTTGGCCAGAATTTGCCTTGGCCGCTGTTCACCCGCTGTACGTAGGGCGGGTGTACAGCGGTTCACCTGGGATTGTGAAGAACACGTTCTTCGTGACCGCCCTACGTAGGGCGGATTCCAGGCGACCTAGGGGCGGTTGCTATCGGGTCTGGAGAACCGCCCTTCATCCGCTGTTCGTAGGGCGATATTTGGGCGGACCATCAGGTGTGAAAAAACATCACCAGTGGCACCGCTGTTCGTAGGGCGCCTGTAGGGCGATTTGTGGGCGGACCATCAGGTGTGAAAAACATCACCAGTGGCACCGCCGTTCGTAAGGCGCCTGTAGGGCGGTTGAACAGCGCCCATTCTTTTACATAATGCATCCTAGTTCTAAACATGTCATGGCTATAGGCAATGCAAGATGCAATCAACCTAACATGCAAGAAGAGATGTTAATGAGCATTAAAGCACACAAATAAGACACACAACATACAAGGATTAAACATATGCATGAGTTGTGAGTGTGTGCAACTATCTCTCCAAGACAAGTAAGCACTTAGAGTATTACCTTTGGTGCTTGTCAATAGTGAGGTCTTCAAAAGGGCCTAAGCAATAACAAAAACATATAAGCTACCCTTACAAAGCATCCCCACATAAGGTTTGATCACGAAATAAGCCAATTAAAAATAACGGGAATCCTAACAAAATGTGTAAACGATTACAACCTAATCCCGGAAGTAATCATACACCTACCTAATCCCGGTATGAGTGAACCTAGTCCAATTTGCTTGCGATCTAAGCAACCTAATCCCAGAAGCTACACACAAGACTTACTTTCTCTATGAAGAGAATACAACCCTAAGTGAATATATGTGAATATCCAAAATGCAACATAGAGCAAGGGAAACCCTATATGCTTATCTAAGATGATTAATATGCAATTAGAACAATCCTAGATATTAAAAACTAAATGACATGTTCAATCAAATAGTTTAGCTAATCAAGATTAAGCACAAAACTTAATTAGCTATCACAATACAACACTCAATCATGTCAACACAACAATCTCTATTTTGAATATTAGATTTTAATCTAAGAACAAGCAAATAATAAAAGAGATGCCTTGATAAATAAAACACTAATTATAAATGATAATAGTGAAGAACATACCAAGGGAAGTGTGTTGACCAAGACCCATGCAAGTAAACATCCTAACTATGCTAGAAAATGCTTAGATGATATTTTGATGCATATGAAAATGGGTTTTGAGAGTTAAAGACAAGTTCTTGGGGATTTTTCTCTTGAAGATATTTCTGCTCTCTCAAAGTGTGTATGTTTGCCTTGTTGAAAAAAAATGAAGAAGAAAGTATATATATATACAAAAAAAACGAATCAGGTCAAGAAACAAAGAATAAGAAAATGCCATCGTTTTAAAGCTTATATATATAAAACATTAATATATATATATATATATATAATGTATAAAAGACAAAAGTTAGGTGCAACACTCTTTATTATATATAAAATGCAAAAGACAAAAAGTTGAAAAGAAAACAGAAGGCGTGAAGCACTTATAAAAAATATATAATATATGCAAGTCAAAAAAAAAATGAAGCACGTGAATGAATATATATAATATATAATGAATATTAACAAACAGCAAAAGTGATATTATATATATATATATATTAGAAGTCAGACCACGATAATATATAAAAATATAGATATTATAACAAAACAAACAATCAGAATAAAAAGCAATCAAAAGCAAAGAAGAAAAAAAAAAAAGGCATCAGGTGCGCGTTGATGAGGACGTGGGTGCAACGGGGGCAGAGAGAGATATTGGGCATGGGTTATGGCGTGGCCCACGGGGCAAAAAACAAAAAGAAAAGCCACACACACAAGCCATCACATGCTTCTCTCTTTGTGTTGCAATCATGACACACAAAGCCTTCAGTCCAGTTCTGAACTCAGAATTCGGAATTCAATTCCGTCTTCGGAAAATTAACCTGAACTCAATTATAAATATGAAAAATTATATAACCTTTCAATTTAAGCTCGGAATTGAATTTCGGTTTCCGATAAAAACACGGAATGTCCCAAATGTCTCGGAAATCATCCGAAACATATAGACAAGTAGAGATGCACGTTTGGGGAATGGGGATGGATATAGGTCCCCCCATCCCCATCCCCACTTCCCATACCCTTCCCCCATCCCCCCCCATTTCCCCATTTGGGGAAAATGGGGATGGGGAATTTTGGGGGGACCTATATCCATCCCCATCCCCAATTCCCCATTTCCCCGTTTTTCCCCGTTTTTTCCCATTTCTCCGTTTTCCCCGTTCCCCCGTTTCCCCATTTGACTAAAAATTACAAATTAAACTAAAAAAATAAACATTCCATTACAAATACAAAATAAAATTCATTAGTGCATTTTATATAAAATGTGTATATATACTTAGGGAGTTAGGGTTTTCAAAGAATAAACAAAAAAATTAAAAATATATATTATAATTATATTTATATATGTTTGGGGGAAAGGGGGAAATGGGGATGGGGGACCTCCCCCCCATCCCCATCCCCATTTCAACATAATTGTGGGGGAAATGGGGAAATGGGGATGGGGAGGGGTCCCCCCATCCCCATCCCCATTTCAATTTGGGGATGATTTTCATCCCCATCCCCCCCCCCCCATTTCCCCATTTTTCCCCAAAAAAAAATCCCCAAATGGGGATGGGGACGCGGGGAATTGGGGCCCCGGGGAAAAATGTGCATCTCTATAGACAAGTCTCCGAATCGCTCGGAACTCATCTATGGACAAATCCACACATAAAAATATAACAAAGAAGTGCAAATGTGATAAGTGACATGTGAAGAGAATGCACACAAATGCAAGTATGCTAAGTGAGTGTGTGCACTAAATCTCTTCATAGAAAAATTAGCACTAAACATATACCTTTGGAGTGCTTAACACTTGCAAGGGCCTTGAACTTGAACACATTCCTAAGCTACCCTTACATGATCCCCACATATGGTTTGATCATGAAATAAGCCAATTAAAAACTACGGGAATCCTTACAATCTCCCCCTTTGGCTATTTCGTGACAAAACCACCACTCACATTAATTCCTCACATAAAAATAGAAACAACGGGATAACATAGATCTTCTACAATACAAAGAGATAATAAACAAAATAAAATCTTCAATGCTCCAATCTCTTGTAGAACAACCAACCCTACAAAACAAAGTTTCTATATTTTTCCAAAAAGTACATGTGAGATTAATCAAGTGACATTAAAACAAGCATTTGCATTTTTAGAATTTAGTCACAACATTACAAAATATATACAATGTATGATAAATGCAATGCTCCCCCTTAAAGGGTTACTCCCCCTCAATGTGTTATCTCCCCAATGTGCACAATTGCAACACCAATTTGCATCTCCCCTTACCATATCCTACTCCCCTTTTTTGTCATGATATAGGCAAAGGAGTAGTCCCCAACCAGGTCACTTATAGCAACGAGAGATAGAAGCATGCAAGATTTGCATATACATATAAGTCACTTTATTCACTTCAATTAATTTGAGAGAAACAAGGAGATTTATTTGTTGAAAATGTGTGAATCCAACATGCTTTGCATACAAGATATATAGCATTCAAGTCCAAAATACAATGGTATTTGGCAAAGCAAATGACAAAGGTTTCTAATTAGAATTCAAACCAATTTCACCAATGTCATGGGAAAAGCAAGGATATAGAGATTATTGATTTTAATTTAAGAGTAACTATATCCAACTTTATAAGCGAAACATGGCATGAGCGACTTTGCACCCTATTTGATTTTTCCGGATAAGATGTCCGTATGATAGTAGCCATGTTTAACCAATAAAGAAAGAGAGACATTTGGAATGTAAATTCCTTTGAACGGATACAAGATCCTTTATTCATTTTGAGTCTCATAAGCTTTCACACAAGTTTTGCATTTTTAAGAATATGCAATCATCAATTCATGCTTTTCATGTGAGCATGTTATATGAATTTCATGCTTTTCATTTAGCATTAGCATGTTATTTAAGAATCATCATGTCATGGAGATAACTATAGGTCATTCACATCATACTTCCTATGTAAATCTCCTAGTCCAAAAATGCATGTTTGAACCTAAATATGACATGGATTATAAACAAGCAAGGTTCACACTTATAGAATTTGAAAACATATATACATATGTACAACCAAGCTTACTCAAGTAATCAAAAGAAGAGGCATAAGTGATTTCAAATTTTTTGCAAGTTACAAGAATGCAAAATAGCTCTCTTTGCTTGAGTTCCCCATATGGGGTCAATCATAGAACATCACTCTACAAGACATATCCCAATAGATCTACTAAGAGTTTTAAATCGAGTAGCATCTAAGGGTTTAGTAAATAGGTCCGCAAGTTGATCATTAGTACCTACATGTTCAAGTACTATGCATTTATTTTCAACAAGCTCTCTAATGAAGTGATGGCGGATGTCAATATGCTTAGTTCTAGAATGTTGAACCGGATTCTTGGAAATATTAATAGCACTCATGTTATCACAAAAGAGAGTGAGAGTACCTTGGTTGAATCCGTAGTCTACTAGCATTTGCTTCATCCATATAAGTTGAGTGCATCCACTCCCCGCGGCTATGTATTCGGCCTCGGTCGTGGACAAGGAAATTGAGTTTTGCTTCTTGCAAAACCAAGACACCAAGTTGTTGCCTATAACGAAGCAACCGCCCGATGTGCTCTTCCTATCATCACAATTTCCTGCCCAATCTGCATCACTATATCCTACAAGACTAGGATTAGTGTCAAATGAGTACCAAATCCCATAATTAGAAGTCCCATTCACAAATCCAATGACTCTCTTAACCGAAGAGAGATGGGACTCCTTGGGATCGGATTGGTACCTAGCACAAACTCCTACACTAAATGATATATCGGGCCTACTTGCGGTCAAATAGAGCAAGCTCCCTATCATGCCACGATATAAGGTTTGGTCCACACTTTTTCCACTAGCATCCTTACTTAGCTTCAAAGTGGTGCTCATAGGAGTGTCACAATGTTTGGCTTTTTCAAGACCAAACTTCTTCACTAGGTTTTTGGCATATTTTGCTTGAGATATGAAAATCCCATCATCTAGTTGCCTAATTTGCAAACCTAGGAAGTAACTAAGCTCACCAACAAGACTCATCTCAAATTCATGAGACATGACATCAACAAATTGTTGGACTTTAGTGTTGTTGGTGGAGCCAAAAACTATATCATCAACATATATTTGAGCTATGAAAAGCTCATCATTGTCTCTCTTGATGAATAGTGTCTTGTCAACACTACCTCTTGTGTAGTTGTTGTCAACAAGAAATTGAGTGAGGCGCTCATACCAAGCCCTCGGTGCTTGTTTCAACCCATAAAGTGCCTTCTTGAGGCGATAAACATGATTGGAGTGGTGTGCATCCACAAACCCCTTAGGTTGTTCAACAAACACTTCCTCTTGCAAGAAGCCATTGGGGAAGGCACTCTTGACGTCCATTTGGTGCAATTTGAACTTGTGCACACAAGAGATGGACAAGAGAAGCCTAATGGACTCTAAGCGGGCAACGGGAGCAAAAGTCTCCTCAAAGTCGATACCCTCAATTTGAGAGTACCCTTGTGCTACAAGTCTAGCCTTGTTCCGCACTATGTTGCCATCCTCATCGGATTTGTTCCTAAATATCCATTTTGTGCCTATGACATTAGTGGTCTTAGGCCTAGGAACTAGAGTCCAAACCTCATTCCTTTTGAATTGGTTTAGCTCTTCTTGCATGGCAAGAACCCAAAATTCATCATTTAAGGCTTCTTTAACCTTTTTGGGTTCAATTTGAGAGGTGTAACATGTATAGCTAATAAGATTAGCAAGTTGACGTCTAGTCCTAACACCCTCATTTACCTCTCCAATGATATCTTCTTTATCATGGAGTTTCCTAACCCATGGAGCGGGTTCTTTAGAGTCCAAGAGAGGAACTCTATCAATAGGTTGTGTGTCATTATTGTTGACATTAGATGTCCCAACATTAGGTGACACCACAACCTCCTCCAAAGGAGAACCATCACTAAAAATAACCTCCTCCTCATGATCATTAGACTTGAGCCTAGTATCATCAAATACGACATTGGATGATTCCATAACACTTAGAGTCTTTAAATTGAAAACTCTATAGGCTCTACTATTTAAGGCATAGCCAATAAAAATACCCTCATCACTCTTAGCATCAAATTTGCCAAGTTGATCACGGTTATTCAAAATGTAGCATTTGCTTCCAAAAGTGTGGAAGTGGCTAACATTTGGCCTCTTGCCTTTCCATAACTCATAGGAGGTGTTTCTAGTACCGGGCCTTAGGAAAACTCTATTTCCTATATAGCAAGCCGTATTGATGGCTTCGGCCCATAAGTTCCTAGGGACATTGTTGCTAAGCAACATCACACGGGCCATCTCTTGAAGGACCCTATTTTTCCTCTCAACAACTCCATTTTGTTGAGGTGTCCTAGGAGCCGAAAACTCATGGGAGATACCTAAACCATTACAAAAGGTTTCAAAGGTAGCATTCTCAAATTCCCTCCCATGGTCACTTCTAATCCGTTTTATGCATTTAATATTAGAGTTCATCTCATTTTGTATTTTATTACAAAGCATTTTAAACTTATCAAAAGTTTCGGATTTTTCTCTAAGAAAATATGTCCATGTGAACCTAGAGAAATCATCAACACAAAGGAAGATTGAAGACCTTAGTGCAAAGCTTGTTGCTCAAGATGAGAGGATCAAAGAGTTGGAAGGAAAATCAACTCCAACAAGGCAATATGTGAGATCCGCACACCGTTCTTCTTTCCTTGGTGGCACAAGTGGCTAGAGAGCTTCATGAGGTATAATTTCTTACTCTTTCCCTTTGGCTTCATATCATGTCAAAAAGGGGGAGAAATATGAGAAACACATGGGAGATATCTAGCTTACTTAGTCTTATGTTAGTTGTTTTATATTTTTGTATATTTGATATCTAGCTTGAACTATATGGCATGTAATATTTTTGTTGAATCTTGGCTTAGAATATATTGATGGATAGTATGTATTAAGGGGGAGCATACTTGATCCATTTGAACTTATATGTTATTATTTTCTTGCCTAAGATTGGATATTGCCATACTTGTTGTCTCTTGGATATTCTTGTGCTTTCAAGTTCTTTTTTAGGTGATATCAAGAGAAGACCAAGATGAAGTTCAAGACTTGATTTATAATTTGTGTCTATATGTGTAACTCATTGTACTCATTGTGACCAAATTTTCTTTGTAATTGTTTTAGTGTTTGTTTAGGGGTTTTGTCATGGAATTTGCCAAAGGGGGAGATTGTTAGGTTGATAATTAGTGTTGGCATTAATTCCATATCAAAACGTGTTTTACTTGTAATGTTTAGTGGTTAGTAAATGAAGGATTTCAAAGACGAAGGACGTCTCAACCATTATTCGTTCAAGTTGCCGGCTTTTAAGAGTTTCGGGCATTATCGGTCTACAAAGGTATTCTAAGTCCTCTTATCTCTTACAAGGCTAGGCACACACTCACACATATCATTCTTGTGTGTCCCTTCATGATTTTATTTCATTTACATTTCACTTTCACACACTTGGCAAAATATGCTCATGCATTCACATTTAGTTAATAAACTTTGTGTTTTGCATTTTCTAGGACTATGTCCGGAAACTAGCATATGTGTGTGTATTTGTATTTGTATATTTCTGTATTTTGTGTTTAGGACTTGAACATGTTCTTATTCAATGCCTTATTGAGTTCCGGTCGTTTCGGTTACTCATTCATAAGGTTTCGAGTCCAAACGTGTTGACTATGCCACTTTACGTTCTCTTACGTTGTGTTGACTTCATCGATGATTTCCGAGATTATTTCTCAACCTTTTTTCAAAGTTGTATAGTTTTTTTCGTGCGTGAGAGAGTCACGGTTCGTAATCCAAAAATAGATTCGAATTCGGAGTTCGGACGCCCGAGATAAGGGCCGACGAACCGAGGGAGAGCGCGAGAGGACAGCCCAGGCCGTGGGCCACAAGGGCTGGCCGTGGTTGAGGTCGTGGGCCCCACGGCCTGGAGCAGCCTCTGCTCCCTTGTGGGCCACGCGCCCCCCACGGCCAGGGGGTGATGTGGCACCACATGGTTGGCCGGTTCCCTCCTTCTCTCTCCTCCTATTTCTTCCCTCTCTCTCTCCATTTGAATTTTCAAGAAGAAAAATTTCAGTTTTCCCGTCTAGAGTTCTCTCCAATTTTTCCAAACTTCAAAACACCATATCTTCCTCATCCGGAGTCGGACTTGAGTGATTCAAGTTGGAGAGTGTTCGTATTTGAGTCCTCTAACATCTCCAAGTGGTTTGGTGGCTGTTTGATTGTGATTTCCAGTGGTTGATCACTGAATTCCGAACCAGCTTCAAAATCCGAGGTAATGGTCTCATCTTAGGGATTTCTTGTTATTTGACCTTCCAAATGCTTGGGGTTTCTTCTTCTATATCTTTGATTATGTTTAGTAAAAGCTATTGAGAAAGATAGCTTGATTATCATTCTAATTGAAACTCAATTTGTGGACTAATGTTGACTAGATTCTATGATTCTATGTTTTCATATGTTTGTGAGTTGTATTGTGATTAGAATGGCATCTTAGGTTGTTTGATACTTAATTGAATTAATTTTGTGTTAAAATGACTTTGAGATTTGATTTGGTCCTTTGATTGAAGAAATCAAGGATTTGTGTATTTGTTTGTGATTTAGAGAATATAGGTTTTGATTGATGTAAATCTCAAAACCTTGCTCTATATTTTTGTCTAGTATATTGATTGATTTTAATCTCATATATCTAGCATTTAATTGTATATTGATAGCATCTTGAATCTTGTACTTCATGAACATATTATGATTCAAGTGTTGTGTATGTGAATGAGACTTTGAGTGTATGTGTTAGGTGTTTCACATGCTTAGGTTTCTATTCTCTTATTATTGCATTTAGACTTGATTACTTGTGATTTCACATGTTTAGGTCTACTTGTGCCATAGGATGTATTGATCACATGTTCTATGTTGATTTGATTGTTTGCATCATTTGCATTCACATGATCACACTAGGAAGTCCTTGTAAAAGGCAAGAAGTCTTGGCTAGAGTCGGGGTGACTTGGATAGCCAAGCAAGAAGACTTGCCTAGAGTCGGGATGACTCGGATAGGTAAGCAAGGAGTCATGGCTAGAGTCGGGAGGACTCGGATAGTCATGCATGGGAGGCTCCCTAGAGGCAAGAGTGCCTTGGATAGGGAGTTGGCTATTGTATTGGTAGGCCTAGGCGTATGGTTAGACATAGAGTCCGATAGAGCGGGGTACACGGGAGGTGTATGCACTCTTGAGGAATTTCTAATCTTCCATCGATGTTGGTTGAGTGTGTTGTCCAATATATGGTGGTTCCGCATCATTGAGGGATTTCATACTTTCCAATAGGGTTGGGTAGGCTTAGACTTCACTAGGTTGGGTGAGCTAAAGATTGGTCACTTTGTGAATGTTCTATATTTACTTTCCAATAATATAGTACCCAATGGTTGTAGTTCAACCCGTGGATATTTCCTCCTTGGAGGTTTTACCACGTTAAAAAATCCCTTGTGTTAATTCTTTCTATCTCTTTCTCTTATATTTTAATTGTATATTTTTATTGTCTTGATTCATAATATTCACTTGTGTTGTATTGTGAACCAAGTCTTTGTATAGTGTGATTAGTGTAATCATTCTTTAGATCAATTTGTATCTTTGATTCTTTTATATATTGTAATTTTTGTATAGTGACATTTTGATCACTCTTGTAACACATTGAACATCTTATGAAATACAAGCTTATTTTGGTTATTATGTTTATTTGCTATTTTACCTCACATGACTTGTTGATATACTTAGACATTTCTCTTATGATTGTAACATCGTATTGTCTATGTATGTCTTCCTTGGCTTATTGTGTTGTGTGTAAGGCTACCTTGAGGGACAAACGAATGTTTGTTCAAGGGTTTGAAAAAAGGTGTAAAAACCTATTCACCCCCCCCCCCCCCCCCCCCTCTAGGTATGCTTTAAGCAATTTAACTTCGTTTGTGTACATTCAAGTTAGCCATGAGCTCTTCTTCACTTGAAGACTCATCTTCCTCATTGGAGTCATCACTACTCCCACTCCAAGTGGCGGCCATCACTTTACCCTTCTTCCTTTCATTGTGATTAGCACATTCGGGGGCAAAGTGACCAATCCCACCACATTCAAAGCATCGGACCCCTTTCCTTTCGGTCCTCTCTTGTCTAGGCTCAAACTTCTTGAAGGAACTCTTTTTCTTCAAGTCTTGTCCTCTTGACCCAAATCCCTTCTTCTTCTTGAACCCCATAACCTTGTTGAACCTTTTCACGAATAAGGCAAGGTCTTCATCCGAATCATGCTTTGCCTCCTTTGCATCCTTAGATGCTTTCAAAGCTATTCCTTTAGACTTCTTAGGAGGAGTAGTGGTGCTAAGAGCCTTCCTAGACTCATATGCAAGGAGATGTCCAATTACCTCACTTGGCTTCATATCCATGTAGCCACTATTTTCTTCTATGGCCGTCACCTTTGATTCAAACCTATCGGGGAGAGATCTCATAATTTTTTGCTTGACTCTCCTATCCGAATACGGGTCTCCGAGTTGATGGCTTTGATTTACTATGTCCATCAATTTGATTTCGAAATCATTGAAGCATTCATCCTCTCCCATTCTAAGTAACTCAAACTGAGTTTGGAGGACTTGAAGCTTGGACTCCTTCACCACCTCGGTTCCCTCATGTGCAACTTGAAGGATGTCCCATGCCACTTTTGCAATCTGAGTGTTCTGAATAAGCTTGTACTGATTCTCATCCATTGCACACATGATGGCATGCATAGCCTTCCTATTCCACTTAGAAGCCTCAAACTCTTGCGCGTTCCATTGCGCCTTAGGCTTCAAAACTTCTTCTCCTCCACCACCGGGAGTCATCATGGGAAGATCATATCCGTCTTCCACCGCCATCCAAGCACGGTCATGAATTTGCCATATGTAGGATTCCATCTTCCCTTTCCATTGGGAATAGTTCAATCCGGTAAGAAGTGGAGGCCTTGTGCTAGAAGCACCTTCGTGGCCACCACCATTTCCACCGTTTCCACTCATAGAGTTTATGAATGAATGAAATAAATGCAAATGTACGAATGATCAAAAATCACACAAAATGCAAAACACACCAAAATAAGCAAGGATCACCTATGTATGTCTAGGAACCCGCTCTGATACCAATTGAAACTAATTATAGCACGGTGTGTATAAAACTATCTAGAGGGGGGGTGAATAGATTTTACTCTTTTTACCCAATTTTTCGTGTTAGTCAAAATTACGAAATTACCCCTAAATAGATAAAGCAATAAATCAAGTAAAATATGCGGAAAATAAATAACACTTGATTTTTACGTGGAAACCCTCACGGGAAAAACCACGGGCTAGTAAGTAAGCCACACTCGAACCTCGAATCCACTAAATGTGTAAACGATTACAACCTAATCCCGGAAGTAATCACACACCTACCTAATCCCGGTATGAGTGAACCTAGTCCAATTTGCTTGCGATCTAAGCAACCTAATCCCGGAAGCTACACACAAGACTTACTTTCTCTATGAAGAGAATACAACCCTAAGTGAATATATGTGAATATCCAAAATGCAATATAGAGTAAGGGAAACCCTATATGCTTATCTAAGATGATTAATATGCAATTAGAACAATCCTAGATATTAAAAACTAAATGACATGTTCAATCAAATAGTTTAGCTAATCAAGATTAAGCACAAAACTTAATTAGCTATCACAATACAACACTCAATCATGTCAACACAACAATCTCTATTTTGAATATTAGATTTTAATCTAAGAACAAGCAAATAATAAAAGAGATGCCTTGATAAATAAAACACTAATTATAAATGATAATAGTGAAGAACATACCAAGGGAAGTGTGTTGACCAAGACCCATGCAAGTAAACATCCTAACTATGCTAGAAAATGCTTAGATGATATTTTGATGCATATGAAAATGGGTTTTGAGAGTTAAAGACAAGTTCTTGGGGATTTTTCTCTTGAAGATATTTTTGCTCTCTCAAAGTGTGTATGTTTGCCTTGTTGAAAAAAAATGAAGAAGAAAGTATATATATATACAAAAAAACGAATCAGGTCAAGAAACAAAGAATAAGAAAACGCCATCGTTTTAAAGCTTATATATATAAAACATTAATATATATATATATATATATAATGTATAAAAGACAAAAGTTAGGTGCAGCACTCTTTATTATATATAAAATGCAAAAGACAAAAAGTTGAAAAGAGAACAGAAGGCGTGAAGCACTTATAAAAAATATATAATATATGCAAGTCAAAAAAAATGAAGCACGTGAATGAATATATATAATATATAATGAATATTAACAAACAGCAAAAGTGATATTATATATATATATATATTAGAAGTCAGACCACGATAATATATAAAAATATAGATATTATAACAAAACAAACAATCAAAATAAAAAGCAATCAAAAGCAAAGAAGAAAAAAAAAAAAGGCATCAGGTGCGCGTTGATGAGGACGTGGGTGCAACGGGGGCAGAGAGAGATATTGGGCGTGGGTTATGGCGTGGCCCACGGGGCAAAAAACAAAAAGAAAAGCCACACACACAAGCCATCACATGCTTCTCTCTTTGTGTTGCAATCATGACACACAAAGCCTTCAGTCCAGTTCTGAACTCAGAATTCGGAATTCAATTCCGTCTTCGGAAAATTAACCCGAACTCAATTATAAATATGAAAAATTATATAACCTTTCAATTTAAGCTCGGAATTGAATTTCGGTTTTCGATAAAAACACGGAATGTCCCAAATGTCTCGGAAATCATCTGAAACATATAGACAAGTCTCCGAATCGCTCGGAACTCATCTATGGACAAATCCACACATAAAAATATAACAAAGAAGTGCAAATGTGATAAGTGACATGTGAAGAGAATGCACACAAATGCAAGTATGCTAAGTGAGTGTGTGCACTAAATCTCTTCATAGAAAAATTAGCACTAAACATATACCTTTGGAGTGCTTAACACTTGCAAGGGCCTTGAGCTTGAACACATTCCTAAGCTACCCTTACATGATCCCCACATATGGTTTGATCACGAAATAAGCCAATTAAAAACTACGGAAATCCTTACAGATTTATCTTGTATTATACTAACTTAAGCGTCAGCGAGTCCCCCAAAAAGATCAACCCATCTTGTGGTTCGTCCACCGCTCTATTTTCTCTTATTTTACATGTTGCCATTGCCCAACTCAACGAATTCAATAATTGTAGATCCAATCGACTACACCACAAACTTAGCAAGTTGATCTTAATCTTCCTCCGATTCTTCCTCTTTTGCCACGGAAACGACCACCACGTCCTTTATTGAAGAAAGAGGCTTTGTTTCTACCTTGGTTTATATTTTGTCTCTGTGATTTCGCTTTGTTATGATTTGTACCTCCTCCTCTACTTGACACAAAGTTAGCTAAGGGTGTGCCTGTGATTTTTCTAGATGCATTTATGTTTCTAGTTTACTGTCATAACTCAACAAGGTATCTTGCAACTCTTGCCAAGATATGGATTTTTTTTGACCCAATTAGAACTACTATTGGCATATATTCACTGTCTATGCCATATATAACATTAGCATTGAGCTGATCTTTAGGATACAGATTCCCTACAATAGCCAAAATGTCTGCCCACGACTTCATTTGTTTAAGATAATCGTCCACTGTCATGTTCCCTTTCCTTATGGTCTGAATGCTAGTGCGAACAGTGTTCATCTTCAATTTAGAGTGGATTCCGTACAAGTTTTCCAGTGCCTTCCATAAGTTTGTTGATGTTGTACTTCCCATCACTTGTGTTGCCACCATCTCCGTTATAGACCTATAAAGCCAGCCCATGAGAAGCTGGTCATTCACGACCCATTCTTTGTAATCTAGATTCAGTCTCAACCTAGATCCAGTTGGTTTTATTAGTAGAAATTTTGGTGGACACGATCGTGTACCTGAGAGAAACCCATCTAGTCTGTGGCCTCTGATGACGGTGGTCACCATTGTCTTCCAAAGTGTGAAATTATTACAGTCGGGCTTGTTTCCAAATGACTGCCCCATTGATTTTCCAAATGGAGTACCTCCATTGATGTTACCTGGAGGTGTTGCCATTGTTATTGCTAAGGACGAAGCACTCATTGCTTGAGTGGGAACTGAGGCAGCGATTGTGTTGTTGTTTCCAGTCGACATAGGCATTTAGCTTTTAGGGTTTTGATACCAACATAAAAAATCATTTTTTTTTGTTTGTAAATGCTTAGATCAAATAAGACTAAGATGGTGTTTGTTTTTTTGTCTAAAATCTGAATAGGTCTATAGTTGACTGAAGTCTGAATGATGACTAAATTCTGAAATCTGGATGATGTGTTTGTTTTTATTTATTTATGATGTCTGAATATCAATATCTAGAAAACTAGTAACATGACAATTATACCTTTATAACTGTTAATAGATTTATGTATTTTTAATTGATATAAGTATATTTGTTAATGTATCTTATAATATTTTTAGTTTAAATTAATTAAATAAATATTTCAAAGCTTCATCCAACTTGAAAGTATAATTCATTTTTTTAACAAGTGAAGGACTTCTTAAGTGGAGGACTCCTTACCATCTTCAAACCCAAGACCTCTCTTGTCACAAGGACTCTTTCCAACACTTAACATGTGGTCAAGTTTTTCGGTGCTAGAAACTATCCTAGTCCTTGACCCTTTAGCCTCTTCAAGCTCTCTCTTGAATCCTTCTTCATTCCTCTTAGATAAGTCTAACTCCTTTCTTAGCTTATCTTCAATCTTCTTGGATCTTTCCACTTATTCACTTAAGTGGTCGATATGAGCTGAAAGGTCTAGATTCTCTTCTCTCAATCTTCACATCTTTCCTTGGTCTTCATTTCTAAGTTTTTAAACTCAACGAGGTATTCATCTAGAACCTTTTTCTCCACATATTCATGTGTGGAGTTAGATGAAGATTCATCTTCACTAGAGTCAATTTCTTCTTGACTCTCATTCTCTTCTTCATTGTAGGAGATCGAAAAGGCAAAATAATTATTCTCACAATCATTCAAGCTTGAGGGACTTTCTTCAACAATTTTCACTTTGTTGTCCCGCTTGTGAGAGCTAGCAAGCGCCATAAACTTGGTCATATCCTCTTCATCACTTTCACTAGAAGTGGCAGCCATTTCCTTTCCTATTCTACCATTCTCCAAGTTTGCACATTCCTTGGAGATATGCCTGAATCCTCCACATTCGTAACATTGAATCATCTCTCTAAAAGACATCTCATGATTTGGCTTGACATTCTTGATTGTGGTCTTCTTCTTCTTGAAGTCATCCCCCTTTGAGCCACAACCACTCTTTTGTAGATTCAAGAACTTCTTGAAACCCTTGGCAATGAGTGCCATGTCTTCATTTTAGTCATCCTCCTCATTTTCCACCTTGGAAGTTTTCAAGGCTAGATTCTTTTTCTTTTTAGGAGATGAGGTGATAGCCTTTCTTGATTCATAGGCTAGAAGTCTTCCAATGATTTCACTCGGCTTCACATCCTTGTAGGAGTCATTTTCTTCTAAAGCCGTCACTTTTCATTCGGACCTCTGGGAAGTGATCGCATGATCTTTTGCTTTATTCTTCTATCCGAGTAAGGATCACCGAGTTGGTGACTTTGGTTCACAATATCCATTAGCCTCACTTGGAAGTCATTGAATTTTTCGGGCTCTTCCATCCTAATGGTCTCAAACCGAGTTTGGAGGACTTGGAGCTTGGAGTCCTTAACTACCTCGATTTCTTCATGTGCAACTTCTAGGATGTCCCATGCCTCTTTAGCAATCCTAGTAATTTGAATCAGTTTGTACTGATTTTCACTCACTGCACATCGGATGGCATGTATGGCTTTGTTGTTCCACATGGAGTCAACAAAGTCTTGAGGACTCCACTATGCCTTAGGCTTGAGAACCTCCTCTCCTCCATCCATCCATCAGAGTCATCATAAGTGGAGCATATCCATCTTCAACCACCATCCACGCCCTATCATGGATTTGGCATAAGTATGCTTCCATCTTCCCCTTCCATGAGGAGTAATTATCGCCGGTGAGCAACGGTGGCCTCACACTCGACGCTCCCTCTTTGCTCATCCCAAAATCACTCATAGTGTTTGGATGAATGCAAATGAGATGAATGCAAAATGTATAAAGAAATCAAACAATCACACAAAATGCAAAACACACCAATAAAGAGCAAGAATCACATAAGTATATCTAGGAACCCGCTTTGATACCAATTGAAACAAATACTCGATGTGTTCAATATTAATCTAGAGGAAGGTTGAATAGATTTTAAACGATTTTACCCAATTTTCGCATACATGTCAATTTTGTGAAAATGTCCCTAACTAGTCAAAAAGACAAACAAGTGTAATATGGTGAGGAATGTAAATAACACTTGAAATTTACGTGGAAACCCTCACGGGAAAAAACCACGGGCTAATATGTGCTCTACACACGAACCTCAAATCCACTAATTGAAATGATTACAACCTAATCCCGGTTTAATGATCTAATCCCGATCAATAATCATCACAACTACCTAATCCCGGTATGAGTGGACCTAGTCCAATTGCTTGTGATTTAAGCTACCTAATCCCGATAGCAACACAAGACTTAGTTCTCAATGAAGAGATAATAAAGCCTATGTGAATATGTATGAATATTCAAAGAGCAAATAAAGCTAGGTAACCTTAGATGCTTATCTAGGATGATGAAATGACAATTAATATAATCATAGATATCAAGAGCTAAATGACATATCATAAAGCTTAGCTAAACATAGATTAAGCAATCCTATGAAGCTATCACAATACAACACTCAATCAATATATCACAAATAATCTCTAACTTGTATTTAGCATATGATCTAAAAACATACAAGTAATTAAAGAGATATCTTAATATGGAAAACAATAAAATTAGATGAAGTTAGTGAAGAACATACCAAGGAAGAGGTGATGATGCAAAACCATGCATGGATGATCCTAGATGAACTTTGATGAACAAAGGAAAAGCTTTGAGTGTTTAAAGATGAGTTCTTGTGAATTTTTTTCTCTTAAAAAATGTTCTAAGGAAAAATATGATTTTTGGAACTCTTAAAACGACCTAAAAACATAGAGTTATGTATATAGATGTGTTAAACAAAATGAAGTCGTTTTGAAAAAATCGCACCAGTTTGTGCGTTGTGCACTGGTGAGTGCGCTGGTTGAGTAGCGCACTGACCAGCGCACAGCCTATGTTTTGCACAGGCGTTGGACGACCAGTGCAGGTGAGGGGCACAACACCAGCAGCAGAACACTGGGTGTTTTGCGCTGGTGTGCTTGCGCTGGACGACCAACGCATGACCAGTGACAGACCACTGGGCAATCTGCGCTGGTGTGTTGCGCTGGTCTGGCGCATGACGACCAGCGCACATCACACTCCATTTAAGCTCACACACAAAAGTGCAAGGGTAAAAAGGTAAAGAAAATTCATCCTAATGCCTAACATGATATGTCTTATAATCACAAGATGCAATCAATATACTCATGCAAGAAGAGAGATAAATTAATCAATAATGCACACATAATACACACACATAACATTCAAGAATAAGAATTATGCAAGTGTTGTGTGTGTGTGCGCAACTATATCTCTTCAAAGCAAGTAAGCACTTTAGAATTTTACCTTTTGTGCTTCTTCTCATGAGCTCTTGAGAGGGCCTTGGTTGTGCAATGCACCAACCATTAAATACCTAAGCTACACTTACAAGTATCCCCATATTGTGGTTTGTCTACGAAATAAGCCAATCAATAAACTAAGACCTTACACAGGGGATCAACAGCGGTTTCATAACCGTCGATCACAACCGTAGAAATAAACCCGAGAGATAAAAATCGATCAGGTCTAAACAGCGGTCGGAGCCACCAATCATAACCACATATCTGCTCTAGAACCTTCTAGATAGAAACGGCGATTTTATTCGACGGTCATGGCCACCGATCAAACCGTCGTTTCACCAATTGTGGTGAAACCAAAGGAGAAGCCAAGAGCATTCTCCTAAGGCGATCCTCGTGCTATATCAAGCACAACAACATGCATGCGCGGACGTTTCCGAACATTCTTCAGGAAACGAATTACTAGACACACTAACACACAACAAGATACAACAACAAAGTGCAAGTGTGAAATGTGACATGTGAAGAGAATGCATACAAAAGCAATGTACACATATGCAAACATGATAAGTGTGTGTGTGCAACTAAGTCTCTTCAATGAAACCTAAGCACAAGAGATACACCTTTGGAGTGCTTATCAACTTGAGGTCTTGAGAGGGCTTTTGAGCTTGATCAACAATCACCTAAACTACCCTTACATTTCAAACCCCAATTGTGATTTGTCACCAAAATAAGTCAATCAAACTTTGACACTACTACAAAAATGTTAAAAGACATCACTAGATTTCACTAAAAGAAATCGGTTTTTGGTAACCGATTTTTAAAAAGCTTTTAGACATTGGTTTTTATAAAAACCGATGTCTTAAAAATTATAGTTTCAAAAGACATCGGTTTCTAAGAAAACCGATATTAAAAAAAAAAACGTTTAGACATCGGTTTTTATAAAAACCGATGTCTTAAATTTTGCATTGAAACGACAACGGTTTTCATAAAAACCGATATTAAAAACAAGCGTTTAGACATCGGTTTTTATAAAAACCGATGAGGATTCAAAAGTAAAATTCTGCAATGCAAATCTGACCTATGTCCACATTCAAGTGTGCATCTCTAAAAATACTCAACGTTATTTGCTCAAATTTTGACACAAGAAAGTAGACATGCAAACAAACACTTTTAAATCAGAAAATATTCCAAAAATCGATTTGGAAAAGTGTGAAAATGAGCGATGAAAACAGCTCACTCGGGGATTCGAGAATCGCTTCTGACCTTTGGCTGAATAATTGATCATAACTTTCAAAATACTGCCCGGAATTTTACGTTCTATATACCGTTGGATTTGTATCGAAAAATCAAAGAATCTAACATGGATGAAAAAATTTATTTCATTGCCAAAAGATACAGTTTTAAGGAAAAAGTTTGCACAAAAATATCTCCAATCGCTTCAATTCTGACATTTGACTGAATAATTGATCATAACTTTCAAAATACCGCCCGGAATTTTACGTTCTATATACCGTTGGATTCATATCGAAAAATTAAAGAATCCAACATGGATGAAAAAATATATTTCATTTCCAAAAGATACAGTTTTAGGGAAAAAGTTTGCACAAAAATATCTCCAATCGCTTCAATTCTGACCTTTGACTGAATAATTGATCATAACTTTCAAAATACCACCTGGAATGTTACGTTCTATATACCGTTGGATTCGTATCGAAAAATAAAAGAAGCCAACATGGATGAAAAAATTTATTTTGTTTCCAAAAGATACAGTTTTAAGGAAAAAGTTTGCACACAAATATCTCCAATCGCTTCAATTCTGACCTTTGACTGAATAATTGATCATAACTTTCAAAATACCGCCCGGAATTTTACGTTCTATATACCGTTGGATTTGTGTCGAAAAATCAAAGAATCCAACATAGATGAAAAAATTTATTTCATTGCCACAAGATACAGTTTTAAGGAAAAAGTTTGCACAAAAATATCTCTAATCGCTTCAATTCTGACCTTTGACTGAATAATTGATCATAACTTTCAAAATAATGCCCGGAATTTTACGTTCTATATACCGTTGGATTCGTATCGAAAAATCAAAGAATCCATCATGGACAAAAAAATTTATTTCCTTACTAAAAGATACAATTTTAAGGAAATATTTTACACAAAAATATCTCCAATCGCTTGACCTTTGAGTACTCATGAATAATTGATCATAACTTTCAAAATACTGCCCAGAATTTTACGTTTTTTATACCGTTGGATTTGTATTGAAAAATCGAAGAATCCAACGTGGATGAAAAAATTTATTTCGTTGCCAAAAGATACAGTTTTAGGGAAAAAGTTTGCACAAAAATATCTCCAGCAGAACACGTACAAAACCACACAATAAAAAATGAAATGAAAAATAAACCCACCAATAAAATTTATTTAATATATATATGTTTGTAGTAGAAATTAGAATTTTGATTAGTTGAGTAAATTTAAATTTATCAAACAAGATTTTTTTTAATTTTTTTTTTTTTATTTCTAACAACTCATATAGGTTATATATAAATATTGTGCAATTATTAACACATCCAATCTTGTAGTCAGGCAGTAAAGGCTTACCACTTTGACTTTGAGGTTGCAAGTTCGATTCCTCATAATGACAATTAATTGTCATTATTATCAGAGGTGGGGCGGACCGGCAGTGGTGGCTGGTCGGTGGCCAGACGATGGAGCAGGCCGCCGGCGGTGGGATTAATTTTTATTTTACATCAGGGTTTTTAAATCGGTTTTAAGTAAAACCGATTTCTTTTCTCTTGTTTTACATCGGTTAAAAACCAATGTCTTTTACGTTTTTTTTTTTAAATCACTCAAAAAGACATCGGTTTTAAAATTTTTAAAAACCGATTTCTTCCATATAAAAAAACCGATTTCTTTTGCATTTTTTGTAGTAGTGTGAGAAACTTACAAAACATATCCAGCTTTCCATTCTTTAGATAAAAGTCAGAAATTGTAGCTTTTTTTTCTCAAATGTTTTCAATGGTTTTTCAGATCTTATTTCACTTAGAAAAACAAACAAAATATCTTACTAACGAACTTTAAGGGTGCGTCTGGTATATTTTTTCATTTTCTGTTTTTCAAAAATAAAAATGAAAATGAAAACAGTGTTTTTTATTTCAGTTTTGAAATCTGAAAACGAGTTCGGTAGTATATTCTGAAAGTTGTATTCTAAAAATAAAAACGGTAAAAACGCGTCTGGTAGATTAACTAAAAATATTTATAAAAAAAAAAATGTAATATCAAGTTGTTTTATTGGCATTATAACCTAAAATTATAGAACAATTTGATTAAATATTTGGCCAATGAAAATTTTCTATTGTAATTTGTAAATTTTTATTATCCCATCATAAATAATAATTGACCATAATTTAGAAATAAATATTAATTTTATTAAATATAATTAAAAATTAATAAAAAAATACAATTAATAAATAACTCAAACAAAAAATATATATCAATGAGGCCGGTCCATTTGTATGGACCTCCCCATCCCCCGAAACCCCGAATTATTAATATTTAAAAAAAAATAAAAAATCAATACCACTATTTTGCATTATCATTTTTTTTTCCAATTAACCTAAATTATTTGTCTTTTTCCTTTTTTTTTTTTTAATAAAGAATAGTTATTTTATATACTAAAAAAAATACAGGTAAAAAATAGGGTCAATAGGGAATGAATTGAGATTTTAAAAAGAAGTAATTAATGACAGAGTCCCACACTCCCACATATTTAATTGCCCCATCATTGCTAGAATATTTCAAGATATCCCTCTCAAACAAATATAGCGGCATGTCTAAAATAACCTAGAGGGGGGGTGAATGAGTTGTTAATCCGATTGTTACCAATTTTTTCAGATTAGTCAATATTATAAAAATAACCCAATTCAACAATCAATAAAATCAAGTGTAAAGTGCGGAAATTAAAGAACATTTGATTTTTACATGGAAACCTTCAACAAGGAAAAACCACTAGCTATTCAGCAAGCCATACTCGATCCTTGAATCCACTACTTGTAATGATGTTTACAACCTAGGTTGCCCTTAACCATTCTCGGTTACTAACCCACCACTACTACCCTGCGGGCCTTTAATAGCGAATCTAGACCACTTGCTTGCACACTAATCCACCTTAGTCACAAGACTTACTTCTCAATGAAGAGATCAATGACCTATGTGAATATTATGAAATATCCAAAAATGCAGTTAATGTTAGGCAACACTAAATGCTTATCTAGAGATTAAATATGTCAATAATCAATCATAGATATCAATATTACTATATGTCATGGCATACAACTTAGCTATATAAGATAAAACAATCCTAGGCAATAGCTATCAAGATATAACTCACAATCAATCAACACAATAATCTCAATCTTGTAGATAGAATATAATCTAAATGAATACAAGTTAAAAATGAGATTTCTTGCTAAGTAAGAACACAAAAATGAATAGACGGTGTTCAACTTACCAAGTCATATGTGTTGAAGAAGACCCATGCATAGATACATCCTAGATGATCATAGATGATGTTTAGATGATGTTTGATGCATATGGATATGAGTTTGAAGAGTTAAAGGAGCAATTTTTGTGCCTTTTCTCTCAACTATCTCTATATTTCTCTTTAGGGTTCTTAATATGCAAGAGCTAAGAACAAGAGAATGAGATAATTGTATATTTATAGAGAGCAAGAAAAGGCAAGGTGAAAAGACAAGTTTTCCCTTGAAACACACTGATTGGCGGTTTCAACCGGTGGCCACCAACCGCCGAATTGAACCCAAGAGCATTAGGTATCATCAGCGGTTTCATTAGGCGGTTTCATGACGTCCGATCACAACCGCACATTTGAACCTAAGAGGTCAAAATCAATCAGATCAAAACGGTGGTTTCATTCGGTGGCCAAACCATCGATCATAACCATAAAATACATTTCAGAACCTACTAGAATCAAACAGTGTTTCCATTCGGCGATCGGGGCCGCCAATCATAACCACTGTTTCACCAAATGTGGTGAAACCAAAGGAGAAACCAAGGGCTTTCTCCGGAGGCGATCGTCACGCTAAACCAAGAACACCAATGTGCATGCGCAGACGTTTCCAAAAAACCTTCAAGAAATGAATTACACGACACACTAACTACACAACATAAACCATCAAAGATGTGCAAGTGTGAAGTGTGAAGAGAATGCATCATAATGCCTAAAATGACATGGCAATTAACAATCAAGATGCAATCAATTAAAACATGCATGAAGAGAGTTCAATAACATGAATGCACATACATAAAACACACAACATACAAGAAGTATAGATATGCATGAGTTGTGTGTGTGTGCAACTAAGTCTCTTCAATGCAAGTAAGCACAAGTGTTTTACCTTTGAAGTGCTTATCATCATGAGGTCTTGAGAGAGCCTTTGTTGTGCTTGATCAACAACAATTATGCGCCTAAGCTACCCTTACAATTCAAACCCCAATTGTGGTTTGTCACCGAAATAAGCCAATCAAAAATGAGGAACTTACACCCTTAAGTCCCATGGTGGAGGGACGTCTGGTCTCACTATATCCATCATTCCCATTCGCTCTTGACTTGGCATCTTCTTCTTAATAGATTACCCACCGAAGATCGTTTATGTAGGTCTGGTTTTCAATTAGCTTCTAGGGGTAGTATTTGTGGTGCTAGCTCGGAGTCAGTGGATTATCTTTTTCTGAAGTGCCCTCTTGATATTGCTCTTTGGAAGGCAATTTTTTCTGCTTTTTAGATGCGTGTCTCTGCTGATACTTGGTGCTCTTTTTTCTGTCAGGCCATGTCTATTTTTTTCAATGATCAGATTAGGATTTTATGGAAAGCTGTTATTCATGTAGCGGTTTGGAGTGTGTTGTATTACCATAACCAATAGATTTTTTATGGGAAATCTATTGATTTCATGGCTGCTGTATTTCTTGTTTGGCGCTCTGTTTATGATACCAACCGTTTGGAGATTAGCTGTATGCGTAAGTGTGTTAATGATATGTTGATTCTTTATCAGTTTGGCCTCCATGGTCTTCCAAGTAAGGCTTCGATTATCAGAAGTGTTGTCTGGTCGCCCCTTGCTACGGGGTGGATCAAGGTTAATACAGATGGTGCTGCTATGGGTTCGCCAGGTGTGAGGGGTTGTGAGGTTATTTTTCGGACTTACATATCTTTTGTTAAGGCCAGTTTTGTGGTCCCCCTTGGTTAGGTCTTTGCTTTTGAGGCTGAGCTCCTTACAGTTTCTTTAGCAATCAATTACGTGTGGAAGTTAGGTTGGTGTTAGGATTCCCGTTGTTTTTAATTGGCTTATTTCGTGATCAAACCACATGTGGGGATGCTTTGTAAGGGTAGCTTAGATGTTGTTGTTATTGCTTAAGCCCTTTTGAAGACCTCACTATTGACAAGCACCAAAGGTAATATTCTAAGTGCTTACTTGTCTTGAAGAGATAGATGCACGCACTCACAACTCATGCATATGTTTAATCCTTATATGTTGTGTGTCTTTTATGTGTGCCTTAATGCTCATTAACATCTCTTCTTGCATGTTAGGTTGATTGCATCTTGCATTGCCCATTGCCTTGTCATGCATAACCTTGGGATTCCATCTTTGCAAAGGGCGTTGTTCAAAGCGCTCTACAGAGCGCTGTTCGAATAGCGCCCCTCATACCTGATGCAATTAATTCCATTTAAATGCATCAGGTCTGATGCATTCTACATGGGCGCTGTACGAGCGCTGTACAAAGCGCTGTTCGTACAGCGCCCCTCTGTTTCCTCGTGAAAACAGAGCAAGGGCGCTGTACAGGCGCTGTACAAGGGCGCTCTACGTACAGCGCCCAAGGCAAATAGTGGGCAAACTTATCAAAACGACCACACTTTGTTTTGGCCCCCTATATATATGCCACTTTGACTTTAGGTCAATAACAAGAGTTCATATTCAGATTCCATACTTAGGAGATTTTTCAAAGAGAAGAAAAATTCCAAAGAACTCATTTTTAATTACTCAAACACTTGTTCCATGATCATCAATCATCATCTAGCATCATCTTAGATCATCTAGATGACATCTTGCATGGATTCTTCATCATACTTTGCTTGGTAAGCTTTTCACTAATATCTTACATATTTTGTGTTTCTCTTATTTAGCAATCTCAATTTAATTACTTGTATGTGATTTTATATTTGTTGAATACAAGATTGAGATTAGTATGATGTATGTTTGAGAAGTTGTATTGTGCTAGCATATTAGGTTTTGTACTTGATATTGATTAGCTTAACTATTTGACATGTCATTTAGTTTTGATATCTAGGATTGTTCTTAATTGCATATTAATCATCTTAGATAAGCATATAGGGTTTCCCTTGCTCTATGTTGCATTTTGGATATTTTCACATATTCACTTAGGGTTGTATTCTCTTCAAGAGAAGCTAAGTCTTGTGTGTAGCAATCGGGATTAGGTTGCTTAGATCGCAAGCAAAATCGGACTAGGTTCACTCATACCGGGATTAGGTAGGTGTGTGATTACTTCCGGGATTAGGTTGTAATCGTTTGCACATTTAGTGGATTCGAGGTTCCAATGTGGCTTACTTACATAGCCCGTGGTTTTTCCCGTGAGGGTTTCCACGTAAAAATCAAGTGTTAATTTAATTTCCGCACCATATTACACTTGCTTGTTTATTTTATCTTGAGGGTAATTTCGTAATTTTGACTAACACGAAAAATTGGGTAAAAAGCGTAAAATCTATTCACCCCCCCCCCCCCCCCCCCCCCCTCTAGATAGTTTTATACACACCGTGCTATAATTAGTTTCAGGGTTGGCATAGGATCTGGCTCGAGAGTGACTCTTCTTATGTCATTCAGCTTCTTTCTGATAGGTCTGATCAGGTTACCTGATGTGTTCGTCAAGTTTGGCAGCGTTGCATTTATCGGATCTTGCATATGGAGTTTCAAGTCTCTCATATTTTCAGGGAAGGTAATCAGGTGGCGGATGCTCTCTCTAAGCACCCTTTGGGTATTCCTTTTGATTTGTGGTGATCTTCCACTCCTTCATTCTATTCTTTGTTAGTTGATAATGACTGTATGGGTAGAAAATCTTTCAGGTTTTCCTAGCTTTGTTTTTCTTGTTTGGCCTGTGTGCCTCTGGGTTTTTTTTGGGGGTTGTGTCCTTTGTTTTCAGATGTTTTGTGGATTCTTTTGTTTCTTTTTTTTCTTTTTTTATATATTCATGGATACTGCCTATGGGTTTTTCAGCATATGATCGCTTGTGATGTTTTTCCCCGTTAGGTCAGTCCAATTTCATAAAAAAATATATATATGGAAAAAAAAAACAAAAACAAATAAAACAACTTTTTGATGTTTTCCACTATTGTGGTTTAACATAAAAAAACTATATTCTATATTTTTCAGATTGTTTTTTGAAAACTCTACCGGATAAACATTTACACTGTTTTAAAAAAATAAAAATGAAAAAAGAGTTATCAAAAACGATACTGGATAGCCCCTAAGTCTTCAGATGAAAAAATAAACAGGCCCTTAAGTCTTCAGATGGAAAAACAAACAGGCCCCTAAACGATACTCGACAGCCCTTAAAGTCTCCGAATATCTATTGTAGGAACATTTGAAAGAGCAAAGCTGAGGTGGCAACCAAAAACTTCCATAAGCTCAATTAACATTAATCAAACTAATAAACCAAGCTGATTAACCAATTTCTTTAACAAATATGTCTTCATATATTGTATCAAATTTATGTATGTTTTAGACAAGAGATTTTTTATTATTTTTAAAACATAAAAAAATAAAAAATAAAAAAGTTAATGATATCACTAGTGATGTCAATGGCATGGGTTGGGGATGGGTTTTTCATTACCATCCCCAATACCAATTTGTATGAGAAATACCATTCTCAATGAATACCCAGCTTAAAATAAACGGTACGGGTACGGGTACGGGAATTCCCTATTAGGGGATCGGTTTTTTACCTCATACTGACACGCCCGAACCGGTTCTACAAATGTCACTATAAATTAACCTATTCTACCTCGGTTATATTAAAGGGACGCGCGAGTCTGGTGACCCTATTGCAAGTGCACAAGTCGTTGAACTAGTGTAGTGAGCAAGTAAGGGTATCGTTCCCACGAGGAAGGCAATAATAAGACGCTTAAATTTACTTAATTCTACAATTCTCTAATTACGCTAAAACAAGATTGATTAAATTAACTAATGATTAACAAATTAACTATGCTAGAATTGATTTGCTAAATAACAATTACAACTACTTAATTCAAATTCTAGATTAAAAGTTGTTAAGGGAATAGATTCATTCAAGTATAATCCTAGTTTCTAATCAATCAATCATAAGGCTTAGTCCTCAATTACTAACATGCATCTATTCATGGGAATTATTAAGCACTAAATTCTCAACTTAATCACAATGAAATCTAAGATTAGAGAGTGATTAAAGGAAAATTACTCAAATGTTAGTAGAGAATTACAAGTTAGTAATCTCTACACATAGATGCTACACTATTAATATGCAATAATTGGTCACATGCATACAATTTCATCAAGTTATTGCACCATAAAGAAGATAGGTGGTTGCAACCACCACTCATGCAAGCATTAAAGTACACATGCATAACTTGAGAGGATTATATCAATATGATTGATTAAATAACAAGGAAATACAAGAACTACATCTAATCCCCTAACAAGAGGAATTAGTTACACATAGTATCACAATTACAAAGATATACAAACAAAGGAAACATCACCAATTGACAAGCTTGTGAAGTGGAAATGATCCTCCTTGCAATCCAAGCAACTAATTCTTCTATGGCAATTTGAAGTGATCACTCTAAGTAACCAACATATGGTGTTTGGCTACCTAGAAAGTAACCAAGAAAATAACTATCTCTCTTGATTACTAAGAACAAAATATCTACTAAATATCTACTTCTCTCTATCTTCTCTCTAACTTACTATCTCTAAAAAATAAAAACTAAGTATCTCTTTCTAAGTTGAGAGCATCCCTTTAATAACTTGTTGAATGCAAGTGTGTATGCATGTGAGAGAAGGCCTTCCAAAGACAATAGGTGGGGGCAGCTTTCATTGACTTTGGGGCGAGCTTTGACCATTTGCAGCTCGTTAGAGTTTTCGGCAGGTTTGTGCGGCGGCTTTGTGCCCACCAGATGAACCCGTAGGACTTGTTTTTCCTTCACCGCGGACTTGTTCCGCGGGACTTGTCTTGCCATGGCTCATGCATGAACCCGCCAGAGTTGACAGCGGCTTCGTGCGGCGGCTTTGTGCCCGCCGGCCAGAGTGTCTGAATTCGCCAAATGACAAGATGCTCCTTCCGGCGGCTTCGTGCGGCGAGACATGTCCTGCCGGTCTGAGTGCATGAACTCGCCGGCCTTGCTTTTCTTCTATTTTCTGCCTAAATTGCCCTCTTTTCTTCACCTTGGACAAAAATGTCCTTGAATTGCCTATTTTACCTGAAAAGACTTATTTACAACATTAAACACATAGAATGCTTTAGAAAACGATTACAAAAACAAGGTAAACGGGGCTCTAAATATAAACATTTGGAGCACGATCAGACCCCTAAACCTGACTTTTGCTCGTCCTCGAGCAAACATAAATGCTAAAAGCTAAACTAAAAGTAAATTTCCACTATGTACACAATATATACAACGCACACTAAAACATTTCCGAGAGCCAATTCACAAATATGCCAAAAGATGTGATGAGATAGGAAATAAACATGCAAAAACCTCTGGTTAGATGCTAGCACGATTACATTCCTCAAAAGCACGCTACCCGGTGCATCCCACACTCTAAATACTCAATTTCAAAAACTAAGCACTCAAAAGCAAGAACTCAATTCGCCGTGACTCTATCCTTACCGGATTTCAGTCTGATTTTCTCTCAGAACCTAAGTTGCTCTCAAATAACATATGCGAGTAAGAATATATGTAAGAATCAAATGTAACGCATATGTAATTTGAAAGTTCACAAATAAATTAGGTGTGTTCAAAATATATCTAGAGGGGGGGGGGGGGGGGGGGGGGGGGGGGGGGGGGGGGGTGAATAGATTTTAACTAATATTACCCAATTTTCGTTAATAGACAATTTTTCGAAAATGCCCCTAATAGTCAATAAAATATAGCAAGTGTAATATGATGTGGAATTTAAATAACACTTGATATATACGTGGAAACCCAACCACTGGGAAAAACCACGGGCTGTTTAGTGCGCCACACTCGAACCTCGAAATCCACTAATTGAAATGGAGTTTACAACCTATGTAGACCTCGTCTAACACTCCGGTCAATAACCCCCCACTTCTACCACGCGCGCCTTTAAAAGTGGCTCTAGTCCAATTTGCTTGAGGCCTAAGCAATCTTAGCCTCAAGTCTTAATTCTCAATGAAGAGATTATGCAACCTATGTGAATATATGATGATATTCAAATAACAAACAAGGCTAGGGAACCTTAGATGCTTATCTAGGATGATGATATAATCAATTAAATCAATCCTAAATATCAAGAGCTAAATGACATGTCAAATAGCTTAGCTAATCAAGATTAAGCAAAAACCTAATTAGCTATCACAATACAACACTCAATCAATTCATCACAATCAATTCTCTTTTCTTGTATTTAGCATATGATCTAAAACATACAAGTAATTTAAAAGAGATGGCTTGTTGTGATGATGCAAACCCATGCATGGATGCATTCTATATAGACATAGAAGATGCAATATGAAATTTGATGCAAAAAGGATTTGATTTGAGTGGTTAAAGGTGAGTTCTTGATTTGATTTTCTCTCAAATCTCTCTTTCTCTCTCAAGAATACGGAGCCTCTCTCTCTAGGGTTTGATTTTGTGGCACAGCCCTCAAAATGATGAGAAAGATATGTATTTATAATGCCCAAGTGAAACTATGTCGTTTTGGAAGAAATGGAAAAATGATGGGCATTTTCGCGGTACTCGCGTCAGTGCAGCGATTCAAGATTCGAGAGCTTCGAAATATGACCAAACGACATCGAAACCTTTCGTATGATATATCGTTGGAAAGGTATGGATGTCTATTTTCTACTCGTTTTTACAGAATAACATTTTGATATCTGTAGAAAACGTTATGGTCAATTGAGTGACCAAAGGTCAGAAACGGACAACAACAGAGTTTCCCTGTTTTGGTTGGAACTTTGGAGATTTTAAAACCAATCCAAACGGTCATGAAATATTACGAATAATATACCGTTGGAAAGGTATGGGTGTCTAGTTTGTATAGAAATTTTCAAAACTTATTTTGAAGCTTTGTGTAAAAAGCTATGGCTATAAGACCATACATAGGTTAGTTTTGAAAATCATTTAAACATTGAAATCCAATCTCTTGAAACTAGACACTCTACTCCAAACAACCAAACCAAAACTACCACTTATCCAAGAGAAGAATGAGACCTTCTAAAGTGGTCAACCATCGCGCTAAGACATGCACACCATCATGCAAGTGCGGACGTTTCCGATCACACAAACGAAAACGAATTACACCACACTTAAGACTAACATGAAGTGCAAGTGTGGGAAGTGAATGCATCCTAATGCCTAACATGTCATGGCATTGTCATTGAACAAGATGCACTCAATAAAACATGCATGAAGAGATATTCAAGAATATGAATGCACACATATAAAAACACACAACATATAGTATAAGAAATATGCATGAGTTGTGAGTGTGTGCAACTATGATCTCTTCAAAGCATGTAAGCACTAGAATTTACCTTTGGTGCTTCTTCTCTTGAGGTCTTGAGAGGGCCATTGAACTTTCACCAATTCCTAAGCTACCCTTACAACAAGCCCTACATGTGGTTTGTCCACGAAATAAGCCAATCAATAATTGGGAATCCTTACATAATTAAAATTAACGCACAACTTGTGGAAACTGTTTCATGAATGTATTGAAATGCCAAAAATGTGGAAAGAGCATGTTTAACTCGCATTCCCTAGCCAGACTTCCTAAAAGATCAACTAGGTCTTTCCATGGTTGTAACGAGGCCAAAGGGTGATATGGACGAATCACTGGAATTCTGAAGTATTTGATCAACCTTAAATTTTGCTATCGTAGCTCAATATTATAAGTCTCTATGCGTCTAGGCTAAGATTTCATTTTCTTGTGTTCGAATTAGTACATAGATTAAAACACTTATAAATAAATGATGTGCTAAAAGTTTGTTTGTTGTTTTTTTTTTTTTTATCAATTCGCACAACTATCTATCATCGCCTGAGTACACGCCATATACTGAATTTCGAGCTCTACTAATGCATCTATATCATGCATATATTTGATCAAAATACAACATCATTCCAAGTGACATAAAAGGAATTTTTGGTGTCTGATGGAAAGAAAGGTTTGTGTTTGGCCTCAAAGTTGGTAGTTAGAGCACACATCACAACATGGACAGTGTTTGGGCATTTGGTAGCTAAGCACACATGCCTAGAATCATTTCCAGAAGTCTGTCTAACTAGGGAATACAAGTCTAACAAGCAGTCCACACTTTTATTGTTCATGGCATCTAATTATGCAATATGAGATCATGTATGATTTGGAAAAGTATTTACCCTCATAAGGTGAAATTTTAGGCTCTGTTCCTTACAGGTAGTCTCCACTATTGGTTCATGCAATCTTGCGCTCAATTCTATTCACTAGGCACAAGAGAAAGGGACTATTACAGCATGTGCAATGTCATCTCGAAATGCCATTGTGATAGCTACAATTTAGTGATCAATGCATGCACATTTCCTTAATCAACACATACCTCTTAGCATCTTTATTAAACACATATGTTCCCTTGGCTCAATTGGAATTCGTTTGAAAATTTAAATTTTTTTACACAATTTAAACTAAGTAAAACAATATATACAAGACACTATATACATATGTACCATCATGTGAAGGATTGGCAAGGTGTTAATGTGCCCACACCCCCAAACCTAAACTCGACATTGTCCCCAATGTTCGCACACGGAAGACAATAAAGAGTTCGTTGGTTTGGTTGTTTGACCAACAAACAACTTATCAATCTCATGCAAAAAGGAATTCATATGTACAACACATGATATCCTATCCATCATGCACACTACTTTCAAAAATCCTAAGCACTATCAATCAATCATATAATATTTTCCACACTTAGATCTAAACATGTTACTAACTAAGAAAATATATGCAAGTAAGCAATATAGATATATAATAATAAAACTAAAAAGACTATAACTATAATCCCCAAAAATAAAGTACTGGGTATACAAAAATGCGGAATAATGCTCCGCCCACAAAAACCCATGCGGCGTACCAATCCGCCTACATGAAAAAGTCATCGTCACTGAGGTCTAAAGGTGTGAAATGAACTCCTCTAACGGAGTAACGGAAAATGGGCTCAGCAGGAGGTGGTGGTCCAACATAAGGAACGATGTGCGTCGGGGACTCGGGCTCCTCTACAATGTACTCCATCGGATGAGTGGTCGTCTCCTCGTATCCATCCGGAAGAAGCTCAATGTTTACTACACGGGACTCCACATACGCCACATGCTCCACCTGCTCAGATATCTGCTCCTGGAATGGTTTCTGATCCTCCATCCCCTCCGGAAACAGTCCTCGCATCTCCTCCGTGTAAATCCCTCTCAACTGGTCCGGTAGACTCCTCTCTATCTCTGGTTTCCCTATCACCTGTTCTAAAATCTGCTGTTGCTCACATAGTAAGTCCATGAAGTTGAAATTCTGCTGATATAGGTCTGGCGGAGCCATTGGACTGAAAAATAAATCATCAACATCAATAAAAGTAAAGGGGTTAGGTATATCTGTCTCTGGCAAGGGTGGAATAACTGATGTCTCTGGTGCGGCGGGTGTCTCATCGTGCCTGCGCTTCTAACGGCGCTCCTCCTCCTGATCACTCGAGTGATCACTCGGCTCACCCATCTGGTAGCTCATCAATTGTGCCACTGCTCCAGTTAATCCTCTAACCTGCCTTGCAAGGCGGCGAACAGTCCGTGATAGGGCGGTATTAGACTCTATCATTTCCTTGTGGGACTGCATCATCCTCTTCGCCCACTCTGGTGCATCTCCCTCTCGCTCAGACTCTGTCTCCTCAGACTCATCCTCATCAACTTCTACATCGGACTCCTCACGACCCTGTGCTTCTATTCTCTCCTGCTCTCTCCTCTTGATTGACCTCCGCTGGGCTAATCTCTGCTCACGCAAACTGAGAAGGCTCTCTATACTTGGCTTTCCTTCAGCCGCTTCATTGTAGGCCCTTCTGCCTACATTTCCCACAGGTGTCAGAATCCTATCTGCTGGCAAGTCCACTCTGAGGCCTGCCCTCCGTGCAAAATGGGTGATCAAACACGGAAAGAAGAGGCTCAAATTGCTTCGTCTCCCAGACTCTGCTATTCTCTTCACTATCGTACGCCCAACATCGAACTCCAACTGGTTCTTCATATGGTAGAGCATAATAGCTATCTTCTTCTTCAAGTCTGTCCGGTGTCCACTAGGCACGAGGGAGTAACTAAAGTAGATACTCCAAAAATGCTCCTCGAACCCTAGATCTCTCTGGTAGACCTTTCCGTCCCAAAGGATATCTTCGTTCCCGGTGAGTGCTTTACCAAATTGTTGGTCATAATGCTCGAAGAGGGCATTTGGCTCGTACCCCTCCTCCCATTGAGGATAACTCTAAGTGTGGAGGTACTCATTGATCTGCTCGGCGGTCATAGAGATGGACTTCCTTCGGACCATAACCGGGGCTCCCCTCTCAAACTCATCCGGGTCTATGGCAGCATAAAACTCCTGAACAATCCTTTAGTTGGCTCTCTTTGGGAATGATACATAAGCCTCCCACTTTCTCTGACGGATCTCGTCAAAAATCATCGTCTCCCCCAATTCATCGAAGCTCACGTCTCTCTCGATGAGGATGGGTCTCCTAGTGGTGCTCTCAAGCCACTCTCCATAGATTTCCTCAGCTGTCCTCTCTGGGCGTGAGGATTTTTCCTTTTCCTTTCCCTTTCGGCCTGCATCTCCCTTCTCAAATGTAGATGCTTTCCTTTTAGGTCCCATATGTGGTTAGAGCAACAAAAAACACAACAAGCAACTCCAAATAGATTAGCACTTGGGTTAGTGGCAACATTTACAAACTACATTTTATCTAAACAAATTCTATAACTAGTTAAACTACTAATACTATGTGTGTGTGTGTCCAATTTAATCTACTCATCAAGTTAGGACATTAATGCAATCATGTTCAAATGGAAATTGGTGCCAATTGTATGCACAATATATGCCACATATACGTATTATCAGCAACATTTTATCCATGCAAATGTATATACAATTAGCATCAAATCAATCACAAATGTGTGTACATTGTACCCCAAGTTGTGCAAACACATTTTGTCTTACTTGGCAAACATCACTCACACATTTGCACAAACAAATTGCACATACAACTTGCAATCACCACATTCTCACACAATTTGTACACAATAGATTGTCAATATTCATGCCTATCACTTGCAATTACCATATTTCCATCACTAACATTTCACAACTCCCTTCATCAACCAATTTCAACATTTTAATCAACAATATCTCCCAAATCTACCCAATTTTCGTCCAAATCTCCATCAATCAATCACAAAGCAAGCGTTCAACTTATCGTTCCTTTAACATGCATGATTCTATGTCAATTTCGAGCAATAACCACATCACACAAATCAAACAACATAGACATATAATTTTGAAACCCCAAATTCGGCCAAAATCCAACCCTAACATGAAAATTTTCGCAAAATTGATTCAAACTAGTAGAAAATGGGTCAAAATTAGTCCTAGCATGCATAACTAACATCAATTGCATCAATTATTCTCAAATAATTCAATCAAACTCAAGAATTGTGCAAGAACCCTAACTGTCGCAACCTAGGGCATTTCAAGCCAGATTTTCCATGAATTCATGCTTAAATGAGATAAAGTGAAGATTACTTACCTTTGTGTTGAGTTTTCGACTTGATTGGAGTAGGATTGGGGAAGAAGTTTTGTGGTTTCTCGCGGGAAAATGGAAGAATTTGAAAAGGGGAAAGTTTTGTCGTGGAAAATGACAGGTCCTATTTACAAGACTTGGATTCGGGCAGCCTTATGCCCGCTGCACAAACCCGCCGTTCCCTATTTTTGCATCAAAACGCAGCGTTTTGTTCATTGGGGACTGCGGCGACTTCCTTTACGGTGGGTTTATTCCCGCCGTATGAACCCGCCGTGGTTACCTTTTTTCTGGCGAGCTTGTCTCTTTTGACTGGCGGCTTCATTCCAGCCCACAAACTCGCTGTGATCTCTTCTCTCATTTCTGGCGAGTTTCAACCCTCTAGATGGCGGGTTTGTTCCCGCCGAGATGGAACTCGCTGTGGTTCTTCATGCGTGGCCGCGGGTTCATCTCTTCCGGAAGGTTGGACATGTCCCGCCGTCTGAGCTCGCCAACTTCCATGATCCTTCAGAGACAATTCTAAAAGAAATACTCGGTGTGTGTTCAATATTAATCTAGAGAGGGGGGGGGGGGGGGGGGGGGGGGTGAATAGATTTTAAGCTTTATTACCCAATTTTCGCATGCAAGTCAATTTTACGAAAATGCCCCTACTAGTCAAAAATACAAGCAAGTGTAATATAGTGTGGAATTAAATAACACTTGATGTATACGTGGAAACCCAACCACTGGGAAAAACCACGGGTTGTTTAGTGCACCACACTCGGACCTCGAAATCAACTAATTGAAATGGAGTTTACAACCTATGTAGACCACGTCTAACACTCCGGTCAATAACCCCCCACTTCTACCACGCGGGCCTTTAAAAGTGGCTCTAGTCCTACTTGCTTGAGGCCTAAGCAATGTTAGCCGCAAGTCTTAATTCTCTATGAAGAGATTATACAACCTATGTGAATATGTATAAATATTCAAATAACAAACAAGGCTAGGTAACCTTAGATGCTTATCTAGGATGATGATATATTCAATTAAATCAACCCTAGATATCAATTGCTAAATGACATGTCAAATAGCTTAGCTAATCAAGATTAATTAAAAAACTAATTAGCTATCACAAACAACACTCAATCAATTCATCACAATTAATTCTCTAATCTTGTATTTATCATATGATCAAAAACATACAAGTAAATTAAAAGAGAATAGCTTGATAGTAAAAATACTCAAATAAGATGAACTTAATCAAAATCTTACCAAGCAAGTTGTGATGATGCAAACCCAATCATGGATGCATTCTATATGGTCATAGAAGATGCAATATGAAATTTGATGCAAAAAGGATTTGATTTGAGTGTTTAAAGTTGAGTTCTTGATTTGATGTTTTCTCAAAAATCTCTCTTTGAAGTTTAGGGTTCTAAGGGATCAAAGAACTTATTCAGATAATGAGAAAGTAAGATATTTATAAACATCAAGAATTGGGCATGTGAAAAGACAATTTTACCCCTGAAACGCACCGATCGGTGGTTTCAAACGGCGGGCAAGCCGCCATTCTCAACCGCCGAATTGAACCCGAGAAGAACAGGGGAACAACGGCGGTTTCATTCGGCTGTTTCGTGACCGCCGTTCCAACCGCCGAATCAAACCGAGAGATTAAATCAATCAGGTATGAAACGGTGGTTTCGTTCGGCGGCCAGGCCGCCGATCATGACCGCCGATCACCAACAGAGGTGAAATCCAAGGAGAAGCCAAGGGCATTCTCCGTGGGCGGTCTTCGTGCGAAACCAAGCACTCATTAGTGCAAGCACGAACGTTTCCGAACAATGTCGGGAAACAAATTATAAAGCACATTTACACACAACAAGATATACCAACCAAAGTGCTAGTGTGTAAAGTGACATGTGAAGAGTATGCACACAAGAACAAATATGCTAAGTGTGTGTGTGCTTACTAAATCTCTTCAATGAAAATCAAGCACTAGAAATTATACCTTTGGCGTGCTTGTCCCTTAAGGTCTTGGAAGGGCCTTCGAACTTGAAGATCAATCACCTAAACTACCCTTACACAATCAACCCCATCATGTGGTTTGTCCACGAAATAAGCCAATCAAGATATGGGAATCCTAACAAATTCCGCGGGCTTGTTCATTCTGGAAGGCTGGACATGTCCCGCCTCCAGAACCCGCCGTCCTTAAAAAATTTCCATTTTCAATTCCTTCATTCTTTCTTCTTGATTTTCTAACACCTACACAACATGTTCAACAAACACACACAATATGTAAGGATTCCCGTAGTTTTTAATTGGCTTATTTCGTGATCAAACCATATGTGGGGATCATGTAAGGGTAGCTTAGGAATGTGTTCAAGCTCAAGGCCCTTGCAAGTGTTAAGCACTCCAAAGGTATATGTTTAGTGCTTAATTTTCTATGAAGAGATTTAGTGCACACACTCACTTAGCATACTTGCATTTGTGTGCATTCTCTTCACATGTCACTTATCACACTTGCACTTCTTTATTATATTTTTTTTATGTGTGGATTTGTCCATAGATGAGTTCCGAGCGATTCGGAGACTTTTCTATATGTTTCGGATGATTTCCGAGACATTTGGGACATTCCGTGTCTTTAACGGAAATCGGATTTCAATTCCGAGCTTAAATTGGAAAGTTATATAATTTTCTATATTTATGATTAAATCCGGGTCAATATTCTGAAGACGGAATTGGATTCCAAGATTTGAGGTCAACTGGACTGAAGAACACTCGGGTCCGAAGTCAGCTTAGTGTGGCATGATAGCCACACCTAGCAAGGCAAGCAAGAGAGTGGCGTGAGCCACGGGCTCCCCACGCCAAATTCTTCTCTCTGCCCGCGTTGCTCACACGGCACTCTCACGGGCTTCACCTGATGCGTTTTTTTGTTTTGATTTTTCAAAGCATTTTATTGTGTGCTTTAAATTACCAGTGAGCTCTTTTGTGTGTGTTGACTTGTTGCTTTAGATGTTTTGACTTGATTTTTAATTGGTCTTGTTGTTTGTATCTCACGTGAGCTCAAGTCAAGCGGTGGTGCTGCATACAACTTTCTTTATTTTTTTATTATTATTTGCTTTTTCTTTATATCTTAAACGTGTAGTTTCGTGCACAGACCTAATATAATGTATATATATATATGTTTACTTTTATTGTTTTTTGTCTTCTGCTGTTTGTTAATATATATATATATATTTATATATAATAATATCTATAGATATATGTGCCTTTGCCCGTTTGTTAATATAAATATATTTGTATATTCTCTGTTTGTCTTTTGCATATATTATATATATATATTTATAAGAAACGATGGCGTTTCTTTTTGTGTCTTTGAAGACCTGATTCACTTTTGTATATATATATACTTTCTTCTTCATTTTTTTCAGTAGGCAAATATACACACTTTGAGAGAGCAAAAATATCTTCAAGAGAAAAACCCCCAAGAACTTGTTTTTAACTCTCAAAACCCATTTTCATATGCATCAAAATATCATCTAAGCATTTTCTAGCATAGTTAGGATGTTTACTTGCATGGGTCTTGGTCAACACACTTCCCTTGGTATGTTCTTCACTATTATCATTTATAATTAGTGTTTTATTTATCAAGGCATCTCTTTTATTATTTGCTTGTTCTTAGATTAAAATCTAATATTCAAAATAGAGATTGTTGTGTTGACATGATTGAGTGTTGTATTGTGATAGCTAATTAGGTTTTGTGCTTAATCTTGATTAGCTAAACTATTTGATTGAACATGTCATTTAGTTTTTAATATCTAGGATTGTTCTAATTGCATATTAATCATCTTAGATAAGCATATAGGGTTTCCCTTGCTCTATGTTGCATTTTGGATATTCACATATATTCACTTAGGGTTGTATTCTCTTCATAGAGAAAGTAAGTCTTGTATGTAGCTTCCGGGATTAGGTTGCTTAGATCGCAAGCAAATTGGACTAGGTTCACTCATACCGGGATTAGGTAGGTGTGTGATTACTTCCGGGATTAGGTTGTAATCGTTTACACATTTAGTGGATTCGAGGTTCGAGTGTGGCTTACTTACTAGCCCGTGGTTTTTCCCGTGAGGGTTTCTACGTAAAAATCAAGTGTTATTTAATTTCCGCATATTTTACTTGATTTATTGCTTTATCTATTTAAGGGTAATTTCGTAATTTTGACTAACACGAAAATTGGGTAAAAAGCGTAAAATCTATTCACCCCTCCTCTAGATAGTTTTATACACACCGTGCTATAATTAGTTTCAATTGGTATTAGAGCAGGTTCCTAGACATACATAGGTGATCCTTGCTTATTTTGGTGTGTTTTGCATTTTGTGTGATTTTTGATCATTCATACATTTGCATTTATTTCATTCATTCATAAACACTATGAGTGGAAACGGTGGCAACCATGAGGGGGCTTCTAGCACGAGACCTCCTCTCCTCACCGGATTGAACTATTCCCAATGGAAAGGGAAGATGGAATCTTATATATGCCAAATTCATGACCGGGCATGGATGTCGGTTGAAGATGGATATGATCTCCTTATGATGACTCCCGCGGGTGGAGGACAAGATGTTTTGAAGCCTAAGGCGCAATGGAACGCGCAAGAGTTTGAGGCTTCAAAGTGGAATAGGAAGGCGATGCATGCCATCATGTGTGCATTGGATGAGAATCAGTACAAGCTTATTCAGAATACTTAGATTGCAAAAGCGGCATGGGACATCCTTCAAGTTGCACATGAGGGAACCGAGGTGGTGAAGGAGTCCAAGCTTCAAGTCCTCCAAACTCAATTTGAGTTACTTAGGATGGGAGAGGATGAATGCTTCAATGACTTCGAAATCAAATTGATGGACATTGTAAATCAAAGCCATCAACTCGAAGACCCGTATTCGGATAGGAGAGTCAAGCAAAAAATTATGAGATCTCTCCCTGATAGGTTTGAATCAAAGGTGACGGCCATAGAAGAAAATAGTGGCTACATGGATATGAAGCCAAGTGAGGTGATTGGACGTCTCCTTGCATATGAGTCTAGGAAGGCTCCTAGCACCACTACTCCTCCTAAGAAGTCTAAAGGAATAGCTTTGAAAGCATCTAAGGATGCAAAGGAGGCAAAGCATGAATCGGATGAAGACCTTGCCTTATTCGTGAAAAGGTTTAATAAGGTTATGGGGTTCAAGAAGAAGAAGGGATTTGGGTCAAGAGGACAAGACTTGAAGAAAAAAGGTTCCTTCAAGAAGTTTGAGCCTAGACAAGAAAGGACCGAAAGGAAAGGGGTCCGGTGCTTTGAATGTGGTGGGATTGGTCACTTTGCCCCCAAATGTGCTAATCACAATGAAAAGAAGAAGGGCAAAGTGATGGCCGCCACTTGGAGTGGGAGTAGTGATGACTCAAATGAGGAAGATGAGTCTTCAAGTGAAGAAGAACTCATGGCTAACCTCCTAGCTTTTGCCTCCTCACATAAGAGCAAAAGTGGTAGTGAGAGAGAGGAAATGAGTCAAGAGGAAAATGACTCAAGTGAAGTAGAAAGTGACTCCTCTTCTATTTCCATAAAGAAATTTGTGGAGCAAAAGGTGCTTGCTAAATACCATGCCGAGTTCAATGATTTAGCAATTAAAAGCACAAGAAAGATTGAGAGGTTGAGAGAAGAGAACCTTGAACTTTCGGTTCACAATGACCACTTAAGTGAACAAGTGGAAAGATTGAAGAGGAGAGAGGATAAGTTAATTGAGGAGTTAGACTTATCCAAGAGAAGTGAAGAAGGCTTGAAGAGGGAACTTGTAGAAGTTAAAGGGTCCTTGGCTAGGATAGATTCTAGCACCAAGAAGCTTGATCATTTACTTGGTGTTGGAAAGAGTCCAAGTGACAAGAGAGGTCTTGGGTATGAAGATGGCAAGAAAATCTCAACCTCTAACAAGACCGTGTTTGTCAAGAGCTTGAAGAACGAAGAAACTTCATTTGTGCAAATTCCTAGGAAGAAGTTAGAAGTAGGACAATGTTCTAATGCACAAGTGAAAATGGGGCCAAGAAGGCAATCTTAAGCTCAACCCCCTAGGGTCCCTCAAGCAAACACTCCTCCAAAATTGGCTCACAAAGGAAAGAGACCAATCATGCAACCTCAAGCTAGGAAGCAACCTAGACCGGTTCAACAACGAAGATGGATTGAACCCATTCATCCACAAAGACAAGGACAAGGTATGATTCCTTATTTTACTCCTATATGTCACTTTTGTGGATTTGATGGTCATATTAGACCACATTGCTTTCGATATATAAAAATGTGTAGAACACGAAGCATGATTGAAAAGAGAAAGAATAGAGCCAAGATGCATGTTCCTAGGAATGATAATATTGATTTGCATGATTCTAGGAATAGTAGAGCACATGTACCAAAGACCACTAAGAAAACTAAAATTGTTGCTAAGTGGATTAGAAAGAATGAAAATGTTTGCCATGTTGCACAAATAGCCTTGAAGGCAAATTCTTCTAATTTTTGGTATTTGGATAGTGGGTGCTCTAGGCACATGACGGGAAACAAGAGTTTCTTCGAGACTCTTGTTATGGAGGAAGGTGGAAATGTCACTTTTGGTGATGGATCCAAAAGAAATGTTGTAGGGAAAGGAACCATTTCCGTTCCCGGATTACCCTCCTTATCCAATGCTTTATTGGTTGATGGCTTGAAAGCCAATTTAATAAGCATTTCACATCTTAGTGATGAAGGATATTCCGTCTTGTTTTCTAAAGATTATTGCTCTATCCTAAAACCCGATGGACAAACCTTGTTGAAGGGCATGAGATCTAGCGACAATTGTTATTGTCTTGAAGCTAGTATTGTATCTAATCATGTGTCCATGGATGAGCAAATTGAGTTGTGGCATGAAAGACTTGGCCACATGAACTTTAGGGATCTACGGACCCTTGGAAAGTTCGAGTGTGTGCGTGGCCTCCCTAAGCTTGGGAAGAAAGCCAATGGTGTTTGTAGACCTTGCCAACAAGGAAAGCAAACTAAAAGCATGCACAAAAAGGGTAAGTATCTCACCACCAAGGAGCCTCTTGAGCTTCTCCACATGGACCTCATGGGTCCCATGCAAACCGAAAGTTTGGGTGGAAAGAGATACATTTTTGTTTGTGTTGATGATTTCTCTAGGTTCACATGGACATATTTTCTTAGAGAAAAATCCGAAACTTTTGATAAGTTTAAAATGCTTTGTAATAAAATACAAAATGAGATGAACTCTAATATTAAAAGCATAAAACGGATTAGAAGTGACCATGGGAGGGAATTTGAGAATGCTACCTTTGAAACCTTTTGTAATGGTTTAGGTATCTCCCATGAGTTTTCGGCTCCTAGGACACCTCAACAAAATGGAGTTGTTGAGAGGAAAATAGGGTCCTTCAAGAGATGGCCCGTGTGATGTTGCTTAGCAACAATGTCCCTAGGAACCTATGGGCCGAAGCCATCAATACGGCTTGCTATATAGGAAATAGAGTTTTCCTAAGGCCCGGCACTAGAAACACCTCCTATGAGTTATGGAAAGGCAAGAGGCCAAATGTTAGCTACTTCCACACTTTTGGAAGCAAATGCTACATTTTGAATGACCGTGATCAACTTGGCAAATTCGATGCTAAAAGTGATGAGGGTATTTTTATTGGCTATGCCTTGAATAGTAGAGCCTATAGAGTTTTCAATTTAAAAACTCTAAGTGTTATGGAATCATCTAATGTCGTATTTGATGATACTAGGCTCAAGTCTAATGATCATGAGGAGAAGGTTATTTTTAGTGATGTTTCTCCTTTGGAGAAGGTTGTGGTGTCTCCTAATGTTGGGACATCTCATGTCAACAATGATGACACACAACCTATTGATAGAGTTCCTCTCTTGGACTCTAAAGAACCCGCTCCATGGGTTAGGAAACTCCATGATAAAGAAGATATCATTGGAGAGGTTAATGAGGGTGTTAGGACTAGACGTCAACTTGCTAATCTTATTAGCTACACTTGCTACACTTCTCAAATTGAACCCAAAAAGGTTGAAGAAGCCTTAAATGATGAGTTTTGGGTTCTTGCCATGCAAGAAGAGCTAAACCAATTCGAAAGGAATGAGGTTTGGACTCTAGTTCCTAGGCCTAAGACCACTAATGTCATAGGCACTAAATGGATATTTAGGAACAAATCCGATGAGGATGGCAACATAGTGCGGAACAAGGCTAGACTTGTAGCACAAGGGTACTTTCAAATTGAGGGTATCGACTTTGAGGTGACTTTTGCTCCCATTGCCCGTTTAGAGTCCATTAGGCTTCTCTTGTCCATTTCTTGTGTGCACAAGTTCAAATTGCACCAAATGGATGTAAAGAGTGCCTTCCTCAATGGCTTCTTGCAAGAGGAAGTGTTTGTTGAACAACCCAAGGGGTTTGTGGATGCTCACCACCCCAACCATGTCTATCGCCTCAAGAAGGCTCTATATGGGTTGAAACAAGCACCGAGGGCTTGGTATGAGCGCCTCACTAAATTTCTTGTTGACAATAACTACACAAGAGGTAGTGTTGACAAGACACTATTCATCAAAAGAGACAATGATGAGCTTTTCATAGCTCAAATATATGTTGATGACATAGTGTTTGGCTCCACTAACGACACCAAGGTCAAACAATTTGTTGATGTCATGTCTCATGAATTTGAGATGAGTCTTGTTGGTGAGCTTAGTTACTTCCTAGGTTTGCAAATTAGGCAACTAGATGATGGGATTTTCATAACCCAAGCCAAATATGCCAAAAACCTAGTGAAGAAGTTTGGTCTTGAAAAAGCCAAACATTGTGACACTCCTATGAGCACCACTTTGAAGCTAAGCAAGGATGCTAGCGGTAAAATTGTGGACCAAACCTTATATCGTGGCATGATAGGGAGCTTGCTCTATTTGACCGCAAGTAGGCCCGATATATCATTTAGTGTAGGAGTTTGTGCTAGGTACCAATCCGATCCCAAGGAGTCCCATATCTCTTCGGTTAAGAGAGTCATTCGCTTTGTGAATGGGACTTCCAACTATGGGATTTGGTACTCATTTGACACTAATCCTAGTCTTGTAGGATATAGTGATGCGGATTGGGTAGGAAATTGTGATGATAGGAAGAGCACATCGGGCGGTTGCTTCTTTCTAGGCAACAACTTGGTGTCTTGGTTTTGCAAGAAGCAAAACTCGATTTCCTTGTCCACGGCGGAAGCCGAATACATAGCCGCGGGGAGTGGATGCACTCAACTTATATGGATGAAGCAAATGCTAGTAGAATACGGATTCAACCAAGGTACTCTCACTCTCTTTTGTGATGATATGAGTGCAATTAATATTTCCAAGAATCCGGTGCAACATTCTAGAACTAAGCATATTGACATCCGCCATCACTTCATTAGAGAGCTTGTTGAAAATAAATGCATAGTACTTGAACATGTAGGTACTAATGATCAACTTGCGGACCTATTTACTAAACCCTTAGATGCTACTCGATTTAAAACTCTTAGTAGATCTATTGGGATATGTCTTGTGGAGTGATGTGATTTATACTTGACCCCATATGGGGAACTCAAGCAAAGAGAGTGACCGCGCCAAACCGGGTCTAAATTAACTACACTAAATTACACTATTCTACCACGGTTATTCTAAGGGGCGCGTGGGTGGTTCACCCTTCGCAAGCGTACGAGTCGTGTGAGTAGTAAAAGGGTAACGAGTAAGGGTATCGTTCCCACGAGGAAGTGATTAGCTACGTGAGTCTAGGTTATCATTAATTATCTACTTCTAAAGTCTACAAGTTAACTAGTTAATGTTTTCTAAAGCACTAATTCTAAGCTTGCAATTAACTAATGATTAAAGATAAATTAAGACAATTAAGCTAGACTAAAGATGTTAGGGGATTGACTCATTCAAGTAATTACCATATCATTAATCAATCATTCATTAAGCATATTCACAACATTCTAAGGCATGTATTTCATTTATCATTTATGTTAAGCACAAAATCCATCATCTAACACATAATCTAATATCATAGATAAGTGATTAAGAGAGGATTTAGGAATAGTGATGTAGAGATTTTCTAATTAACTCAATCAAGAATTACTTAGATATATCTCTATGAAATTGATAGTAAAACATTCATACATATTGTAGGACACTATATGCATGAAATTAACTACCAAGTGTGTATACATAGATGTACATGCAAACATGTCATCCACATATCATAATCATTAGAGTTCATAATACACACTTACAAGCCTTAAAGAGTGAAATAATAAATTGATTGATTAATTCAATAGTATAATTACAAGAATTACATCAATCCCTTAACAAAAGAGTTTAGTTACACATAGAATTATATAAGCATGAAAATACAAAAGAAGAGCTAAACAAACCCATCCGGATTCGTTTCTTGCGCAAGAAGGCTCCTCCTAGCAATCCAAGCACAATATCCTTCTAGAGCAACTCCAAAGGATCAAGTCTAGGTAACCTAAATTGGTGTTTGGCTACCTAGAAAGTGATGGAAAATGATGAGAAAAACTACACTAAAGTTGAGAGAGTTATTCTCTCTCTTGAAACTAAACTAAAAGTTAAGTTACCAAACTAATGTGTGTCTTATTAACTAATTGGTCATAATGACTAAGTGTAGTGTGTAGTATATGTGTGTAGTAACTTACAAACTAAGATAGATAGAATAGATATTTTATCTAAGATAATTAAATGGAAAACATATCTCAAAATATCTAAGTGGGAAGGGTTTTTGGGCAAGCTAATCTGATTGGAGAGCAAGTGGGACGAGTTGCAATTCTTCCAGGCGTTCCGGCGGGTTCATGCAATCTGGACGGTGAGCTTATTCCCGCCGGCGTGAAGTCGCCACGAAAATGGAAGGTTTTCGGCGACTTCTAACCTTCGGGACTGCGGACTTGATCCCGCCGCATGAAACCGTCGTCATTCCGCGGGCTTGGACGTGTTTAGGGCGAGAAAGAAGCCGCTGGAACCAAGCTTCCAAGCTTGGTTGGCCATGGTGGTTTGAACACTTGGAGAAGTTGGTGGAGGTGGAAATCACATGCATGGGAGGCCGAAAATGGTGGTAAATGGACTAGGCAAGTTCCGGCCGTCGTTATGGGCGGAGACCGGCCGGAAAAACCGTCGGAAACGGGCCGGAATGAGTCGGGTCAATGTCGGGTCTACACCGGGTCGCTAGGTCATCGGGTCGGGTCACGCGGGTCGTCTGACCCGGTCTGAGGTTGAAGACGCGTGACGTCATGCTGACGTCACGCTGACGCGCGGCCCCTCCAAAACGACGTCGTCTGGCTGCTGAAGATGATGACGTCATCGATGACGTCACGCTGACGTGAGCGAAGGCCCTAAACGACGTCGTCTGACTGCTGACGTGGCACCCTTCTGCTGCTTTGGCTGGCGAATTACACAATGCACCCCTGAATTCTTCCTTAATCACCAAATCTGCAATAATTCTTCCAGAATTACACTTTAACCCCTGATTCTCCATAATTACTAATTTGCCCTCTTTTGCCTTGATTTCGCCACTTTTCTCCAGTTTGGCCCAAAATACCCCTGATGAGCTGAAATACCTGAAAAACACTTATTTACAATATTAAATACCAAAAGGGGCTTAGAAAACGGTTACAAAAGCTAAGTTAGGGAGCGCTAAATGTAAACATTTGGAGCGCGATAAGAGAGCTATTTTGCATATTTGTTGTTTGCGAAAATTTGAAAAATCTTATGCCTCTTTCCTAATTGCTTGAGTAAGCTTGGTTGCACATATGTATATATGTTTTCTATCTAATAAGTGTGATCAATGCTTGTTTACAATCCATGTCATATTTATGTTCAAACATGCATTTTTGGACTAGGAGATTTTCTTAGGAAGTATGATGTGAATGACCTATAGTTATCTCCATGACATGATGATTCTTTTAAATAACATGCCAATGTCAAATGAAAAAGCATGAAATTCATATAACATGCTCACATGAAAAGCATGAATTGATGATTGCATATTCTTAAAATGCAAAAACTTGTGTGAAAGCTTATGAGACTCAAAATGAATAAAGGATCTTGTATCCGTTCAAAGGAATTTATTTTCCAAATGTCTCCCTTTCTTTATTGGTTGAACATGGCTACTATCATACGGATATCTTATCCGGAAAAATCAAATAGGGTGCAAAGTCGCTCATGCCATGTTTCGCTTATAAAATTGGATATAGTTACTCTTAAATTGAAATCAATAATCTCTATATCCTTGCTTTTCTCATGACAAATGGTGAGATTGGTTTGAATTCATTTAGAAACCTTTGTCTTTTGCTTTGCCAAATACCATTGTATTTTGGACTTGAATGCTACATGTCTTGTATGCAAAGCATGATTATTCACACATTTTCAATAAAAATAAATCTCCTTGTTTCTCTCCAATTTATTGAGATGCTTAAAGTGGCTTATATGACTATGCAATATTTAGTATGCTACTGTCTCTCTTTGCCTTGAGTGACCCGGTTGGGGACTACTCCTTTGCCTATATCATGACAAAAAGGGGGAGTAGGATATGGTAAGGGGAGATGCAAATTGGTGTTGCAATTGTTCACATTGGGGAGATAACACATTGAGGGGGAGTAACCCTTTGAGGGGGAGCATTGCATTTATCATACATTGCATATATTTTGTAATGTTGTGCCTAAATTCTAAAAATGCAAATGCTTGTTTTGATATCACTTGATTAATCTCACATGTATTTTTTGGAAAAATATAGAAACTTTGTTTTGTAGGGTTGGTTGTTCTACAAGAGATTGGAGCATTGAAGATTTTATTTTGTTTATTATCTCTTTGTATTGTAGAAGATCTATGCTACCCCGTTATTTCTATTTTTATGTGAGGAATCAATGTGAGTGGTGGTTTTGTCACGAAATAGCCAAAGGTGGAGATTGTAAGGATTCCTGCAGTTTTTAATTGGCTTATTTCGTGATCAAACCATATGTGGGGATCATGTAAGGGTAGCTTAGGAATGTGTTCAAGCTCAAGGCCCTTGCAAGTGTTAAGCACTCCAAAGGTATATGTTTAGTGCTTAATTTTCTATGAAGAGGTTTAGTGCATACACTCACTTAGCATACTTGCATTTGTGTGCATTCTCTTCACATGTCACTTATCACACTTGCACTTCTTTATTATATTTTTTTTATGTGTGGATTTGTCCATAGATGAGTTCCGAGCGATTCGAAGACTTTTCTATATGTTTCGGATGATTTCCGAGACATTTGGGACATTCCGTGTTTTTATCGAAAACCGGATTTCAATTCCGAGCTTAAATTGGAAAGTTATATAATTTTCTATATTTATGATTAAATCCGGGTCAATATTCCGAAGACGGAATTGGATTCCAAGATTTGAGGTCAACTAGACTGAAGAACACTCGGGTCCGAAGTCAGCTTAGTGTGGCATGATAGCCACACCTAGCAAGGCAAGCAAGAGAGTGGCGTGAGCCACGGGCTCCCCACGCCAAATTCTTCTCTCTGCCCGCGTTGCTCACACGGCACTCTCACGGGCTTCACCTGATGCGTTTTTTTGTTTTGATTTTTCAAAGCATTTTATTGTGTGCTTTAAATTACCAGTGAGCTCTTTTGTGTGTGTTGACTTGTTGCTTTAGATGTTTTGACTTGATTTTTAATTGGTCTTGTTGTTTGTATCTCACGTGAGCTCAAGTCAAGCGGTGGTGCTGCATACAACTTTCTTTATTTTTTTATTATTATTTGCTTTTTCTTTATATCTTAAACGTGTAGTTTCGTGCACAGACCTAATATAATGTATATATATATATATGTTTACTTTTATTGTTTTTTGTCTTCTGCTGTTTGTTAATATATATATATATATATATATTTATATATAATAATATCTATAGATATATGTGCCTTTGCCCGTTTGTTAATATAAATATATTTGTATATTCTCTGTTTGTCTTTTGCATATATTATATATATATATTTATAAGAAACGATGGCGTTTCTTTTTGTGTCTTTGAAGACCTGATTCACTTTTGTATATATATATACTTTCTTCTTCATTTTTTTCAGTAGGCAAATATACACACTTTGAGAGAGCAAAAATATCTTCAAGAGAAAAACCCCCAAGAACTTGTCTTTAACTCTCAAAACCCATTTTCATATGCATCAAAATATCATCTAAGCATTTTCTAGCATAGTTAGGATGTTTACTTGCATGGGTCTTGGTCAACACACTTCCCTTGGTATGTTCTTCACTATTATCATTTATAATTAGTGTTTTATTTATCAAGGCATCTCTTTTATTATTTGCTTGTTCTTAGATTAAAATCTAATATTCAAAATAGAGATTGTTGTGTTGACATGATTGAGTGTTGTATTGTGATAGCTAATTAGGTTTTGTGCTTAATCTTGATTAGCTAAACTATTTGATTGAACATGTCATTTAGTTTTTAATATCTAGGATTGTTCTAATTGCATATTAATCATCTTAGATAAGCATATAGGGTTTCCCTTGCTCTATGTTGCATTTTGGATATTCACATATATTCACTTAGGGTTGTATTCTCTTCATAGAGAAAGTAAGTCTTGTGTGTAGCTTCCGGGATTAGGTTGCTTAGATCGCAAGCAAATTGGACTAGGTTCACTCATACCGGGATTAGGTAGGTGTGTGATTACTTCCGGGATTAGGTTGTAATCGTTTACACATTTAGTGGATTCGAGGTTCGAGTGTGGCTTACTTACTAGCCCGTGGTTTTTCCCGTGAGGGTTTCTACGTAAAAATCAAGTGTTATTTAATTTCCGCATATTTTACTTGATTTATTGCTTTATCTATTTAGGGGTAATTTCGTAATTTTGACTAACACGAAAAATTGGGTAAAAAGCGTAAAATCTATTCACCCCTCCTCTAGATAGTTTTATACACACCGTGCTATAATTAGTTTCACAATACACACATATTTCCTACATTAATTAATCTACATGAATATGCTCAACCTATAACAAGGATTTTAAAACCCCCAAACCTTTCTTTTGTGCACCCTATCTCATAATGATTTAATTTCAAAGCTTGGCGGGTACACAAGAGCTCAAGTTGGGTTGTCAATTTCCTTATCACACATCAAAACAATTCATTTCATTCAAAACTCAAATATGTACAATGCAAAATACATCAATGTTGTAAGTGTGTCTTTGATATACAATCCATGCACACTTAAACAAACATCACTTCATTCATCTCCTCCATGCCCCATATGAGATGGGTGGTTCAATCACAACATACCCCTTTTCTTTCTTTTTGACCCATAGGGGTCCTTTCCCACTAAGCCCCTCCAACTTGGATTTTGCGATCCAAATGGACTTGACATTGGCTTTGGGAACAGGGGTGGCATATTTTCTAATCTGCCATTTTTTGTTTGGACAATTAGGCCTGATGTGGCCTATTCTATGGCAGTAATGACATATAGGAATGAACGTAGAAAATGTACCTCTCGATGTAGATTGTGGAGGTTGAATGCAGTTCGTTCTTCTCGACTTTCGCCTTGGTTTTGGTTTCGGAGCAAAAGTGGTGGACTCCTCGTGTGATACATGCATAGTCTTCCTTGAATGTGGTTTTACCAACCCTTCGGACTTGACCGGAGTACCTATCTTTGGCATAGCAATCTCAACTTGAGTCTTCTCATTCTTCACTCTCAAGATTTCTAGGGCCTTGTCCCTAGAATGTATCTCTTCCTCCATGACTTTCATCTTGCCTTCGAATTCCTTGCTCAAGGACTCATTCCTTTCTCCGAACTCATCTTTCACTAAGGAGAAATCATCTTCAATTTTGTCTTGGAGGGCATAATTTTCCTCTAAAGCCTCATCAAGCTTAGTAGTGAGTTCAAAGTTCTTCTCCACCAACTCCCGGTTTTCTTCCTTGAGCTGAGTGATGGTGTCTTCGTAACTTGATGAATCATGCTTCAAAAGCGGGGTCTTGTTAGTCACCTCGCTGTGAGCGAGTGCTACGTACTCCCCGAACGTAGAGTGAGGTTCATCATCTTGTTCGGCACTTGTGATGTTAAAACAAACACTACCCTTCAACGGGTTCTTCATGCTTTCAAACACTTCAAACTCTCTAAAACCGTCATGGAGAGCTGTCCCTTGTGGACATCGATGATTGCCTTGGCAGTTGACATAAATGGTCGCCCTAGCAATATCAGCATCTCCCTTGCTTTAGATGAATCGGTCTCCATCTCTAGAATAACAAAGTCAGTTGGGATGATCAATTCGCCCACCCTGACTAACACATCTTCAACCACTCCTGTTGGATGTCGTACTAAGCGGTCGGCTAATATCAATTCCATGGTAGTCGGCTTCAATCCCTCTAATCCTAAGTCCTTAAACAATGCATAAGGCATCAAATTGATCGAGGCTCCTAGGTCTAACATTGCCTTCTCCCTCCGAGTTTCACCAACTAATATGGTAATGATGAAACTTCCTGGATCCTTCATCTTAGGTGACAATGCCGTTTCCATGGCTGCACTTGCTTCTTTGGAGATCATTATTCTCTCCAGAAATTCCTTCTTTCGCGCCTTTGAGTTGAGTTCCTTGAAGAACTTGGCGTATGCGGGCATTTTCTCAATCACCTCAAGTAAAGGAAGGCTCACATTCACCTTTGATAGGATGTCATAGATCTCCCTGAAGGCTTGGTCCAACTTCGACTTCTGAAGCCTTCCTGGAAACGGAATTAGAGGCACATACGGGTTAGGCGATTTGTGTATCCTTGAAGTATCCTTGTGTCCTCTCTCCGGACCTCTGCTCGTTCCTATCCCTACGTGAGTATCAAGATCATTCTTGCTAAGCACTTCCCTATCTGCTGAAACATTATCAGGAATATCAGAAATTTCAGGTGGATATGGGTTAGAAAGTACCTTACCACTTCTTAGTACCATGGCTGACTTGGCTTGTTCAGACTGACTTGGGAGCTTCCTTGGCTCCTTCTTTTGACTAACTTCAGCATACTCCCCTATTTGTCTTTCCAATGTCTTGACTACTCCTTCCATAGAAGTAATCCTGATATGATTAGGATCGCTGGTGTAATACTGATTAGTGGGCTTGTACTCATTGTCTCTCTAGCTTTGTTGGCGCCAAGGTAAGTTTTCCTTTACCTTCTATGGTTGCGTACTCTGCTGTGGTCTTGATTGGTATCCCTGTGGTGGATACCAGTTGTTGTTGTTGTTGTTGTTGTTCTGTGAAGGTAACTGGGGATTCAAACAGTGGTTGTTCCCGTAATTCAGATTAGGATGCCTTGCCCATCCCCGATTGTACGTGTTGGAGAAATGATCATCCAACTGTCTTGACTGGCGTGGTGGATACACCACTTGTAATTCTTCTTTCCTGGGTGGCACTGGCTCAACCATGGAATTCATGTCCATTCCACGGTTTTCCTTAACAAAAACCTGATCCATTACTATAGGTTGGTTCCCAAACCTACTCATGAGTGTCTCTATATTCTTACTCATATCACTCATTTGACTTGCCATTTCCATACTCATTCCTCCTCGACTACCTCGAGTGTTCCTCTGCTGGGAATTTTGTTCAAGCATCTCGTACTTATCAAACACAAACTGTGCCGTTTTCTCTCGCATCGCTCCTCCATATGCGTTATCAACAATCGCTTGTGAAAGTCCCGTCAATCCATCATAGAAAGATTGAACTTGTGATACTAAAGTATACTCATGGTGAGGGCACTGTGCTAAAAGTAGCTTGAATCTACCCCATGAGTCATGAAACGCATCCCCTTCCCTTTCCTGGAAATCAGCTATCATACTTCGTATTTCTTTCGTCTTCCATGAGGGAAAATACTTGGCAAAAAACTTCTGCTCAACACCACTCCATGTGGTAAGTGATCCTACTGGTAATGCCATGAGCCACTTCTTGGCGTCGTCCCTCATACAATACGAAAAACATCACATGCGTAAGTGATCCTCCGTCAAGTTCCTGAGTGGAAAAGTGGTCACCACATTGTAATATTCCTTCATGAATTGAAGGCAGTCTTCGCTTAGGTTACCACCAAAGTGCGGGAGTGTGTTGTAGTGCAAGTTTTTCAGCTTGTAATTCCTCTGGGCATCATCTAACAATATAGCTGAAGGATGTGATCCAACGGTAGGCAATACGAATTCCTTCATCATCCGTTGATCCTGTCCGTGTTCTGGACCAGTGGAGGTACTGCTAGAAGAGGTTGACCCTTCCTCAAGGTCGGATAGTCCTCTAGGATTGTTCGTCATCGTCGGTAGCCTCGCTATGCGATCAATATTTTCAACAAAAGGTTCAAGTGGACTACCCAAAGATCGTCTTCCGTGCATCAATTCGTGACAAGAAACCTGAAAGTACACTACAATAACTACCAAAAGGTTAAATGTTCAAAACAGAAATTCTCTACGATTATGCAAGGATTAAATTGACTAATGTTCTAAAAAGAAACGTCCTGCCGAATTCCCCGGCAGCGGCGCCATAAATTTTGACATGCCTAAACCGGTTCTACAAATGTCACTATAAATTAACCTATTCTACCTCGGTTATATTAAAGGGACGCGCGAGTCTAGTGACCCTATTGCAAGTGCACAAGTCGTTGAACTAGTGTAGTGAGCAAGTAAGGGTATCGTTCCCACGAGGAAGGCAATAATAAGACGCTTAAACTTACTTAATTCTACAATTCTCTAATTACGCTAAAACAAGGTTGATTAAATTAACTAATGATTAACAAATTAACTATGCTAGAATTGATTTGCTAAGTAACAATTACAACTACTTAATTCAAATTCTAGATTAAAAGTTGTTAAGGGAATAGATTCATTCAAGTATAATCCTAGTTTCTAATCAATCAATCATAAGGCTTAGTCCTCAATTACTAACATGCATATATTCATGGGAATTATTAAGCACTAAATTCTCAACTTAATCACAATGAAATCTAAGATTAGAGAGTGATTAAAGGAAAATTAGTCAAATGTTAGTAGAGAATTACAAGTTAGTAATCTCTACATATAGATGCTACACTATTAATATGCAATAATTGGTCACATGCATACAATTTCATCAAGTTATTGCACCATAAAGAAGATAGGTGGTTGCAACCACCACTCATGCAAGCATTAAAGTACACATGCATAACTTGAGAGGATTATATCAATATGATTGATTAAATAACAAGGAAATACAAGAACTACATCTAATCCTCTAACAAGAGGAATTAGTTACACATAGTATCACAATTACAAAGATATACAAACAAAGGAAACATCACCAATTGACAAGCTTGTGAAGTGGAAATGATCCTCCTTGCAATCCAAGCAACTAATTCTTCTATGGCAATTTGAAGTGATCACTCTAAGTAACCAACATATGGTGTTTGGCTACCTAGAAAGTAACCAAGAAAATAACTATCTCTCTTGATTACTAAGAACAAAATATCTACTCAATATCTACTCAATATCTATCTTCTCTCTAACTTACTATCTCTAAAAAGTAAAAACTAAGTATCTCTTTCTAAGTTGAGAGCATCCCTTGAATAGCTTGTTGAATGCAAGTGTGTATGCATGTGAAAGAAGGCCTTCCAAGGACAATAGGTGGAAAAAGGGGCAGCTTTCATTGACTTTGGGGCGAGCTTTGACCATTTGCAGCTCGTCAGAGTTTCCGACAGGTTTGTGCGGCGGCTTTGTGCTCGCCGGCTGAACCCGCCGGGCTTGTTTTTCCTTCACCGCGGACTTGTTCCGCGAGACTTGTCTTGCCGTGGCTCATGCATGAACCCGCCAGAGTTGACGGCGGCTTCAGAGTGTTTGAATTCGCCAAATGACAAGATGCTCCTACCGACGGCTTCGTGCGGCGAGACATGTCCCGCCGGTCTGAGTGCATGAACTCACCGGCCTTGCTTTTCTTCTATTTTCTGCCTAAATTGCCCTCTTTTCTTCACCTTGGACAAAAATGTCCTTGAATTGCCTATTTTACCTGAAAAGACTTATTTACAACATTAAACACATAGAATGCTTTAGAAAACGATTACACAAACAAGGTAAACGGGGCTCTAAATGTAAACATTTGGAGCGCGATCACATACCATCTTCATCTCATTAATGTATTTTTTTAATGCCTTTTTGATAGAGATCATATCAAAATTATATATTATATCTAGTGTGGGGTATTATTATGAGTAATGCTAAATTTCTCAAAATATTTTCCAAAAAAACTTCCCAAATTATGTGGTATGGTGAGTTGTCGACATCTTGTAAATCTTTAGTTTATGTAGTGAGAGATGTGATGTTGACAACTTAGCATGCCATATAATTTGGGAAGTTTTTTCGAAAAAAAAATAAATTGGAAGCCTAGCATTACTATATTATTATAGATAATGATTTGAATGGAGTAGCGATTCAATGGATGGAAAAAAGGGAAAAAGGAAAGGGAAAATTATGTTAGTGGTAGTGAAAATTATGTTTTCTGAAGACAGCCAAAGTAATAATTACGTGCTTCAGTATATATATAGGTGAAAGGCCCCCATGGATGTGATGTTGACAACTCACCATGCCATTTAATTTGGAAAAATTTTTGGAAAAACAAATTTGGAAGCCTAGCATTACTATATTATTATATATAATGATTTGAATGGGGTAGTGATTCAATGGATGGAAAAAGGAAAAAGGAAAGGGAAAATTATATTAGTGGTAGGAAAAATTATGTCAAACCAATGAAAATGCTCCAAGTTTTAATTATGGAAAAATTATGATATAATAATATATAGATGATAATATTATATTGATTCATCCTATTATTTTAATAATATTAATTAATAAATAAATATATTTCCTATTTGGTTGCCCATGATTGTAGGATACAAAATCAGTATCTTTTCCTTTCATGATTTTAATTTTCAATCAAATAATAATAATAATAAATAATTTCCTATTATTTCATACATTATTATCTATTCTAGTATATATTATTAGGGAGTCGATATTAACACCCATAAATATGATAAGCACACCCATATTTTAATAAAAAATTTAATTACAAAAATATCCCAATTGAAATTTACCAATAAGGACAAATTAGTTTAATTAAGAATAAACAAAATACTATTTACACCCATTAATTACACTTATATCTTCAACTCTATCACTTTTTTTAAAATAAATAAATAAATAAATATAAAAAAAATATATATATATATATAAAAAACCAAACCCTAATTCAACCTTAATTCAATTTTTTTGTTTTTTTTTTTGTTTTGTTTTTTTTTTGTTTAAAAGAACGAGAAGAACAGAAGCCCAACGGAGTAATGGAGTAAGTGGGAAAAATTGAATTGTAAACAAGAAGAAGTAAAAAAAACCAATGTAAACTACTTATCTCATTGAAATCCAACAATATAATACACTCACCAAATTCGTAGAGTTTCTGAACACAATCAAATCATTCGTTTGAGATGTAAATTTTACTGCAATGTTTTGAATTCAATACAATACGGGTTCACTAATTCATGCAAATGGTATACGATGGTACATGCTGATGGGTCTGTTTTCGATACTTGGAACTACTTAAGCAACATGGCCTGCAATGGTTTATGAACATATGGCCAAGACCCACGTACTGTTGTTGCTTGGAAAATAATTGCTTGTTATGCAGCATTTAAGGCTGCACTTCAGTTTCTTGAAATTGGCCTGAAGTAAAAATTCTGGAAATTTAAGAATTTAAGAATTCCTGAGACTGTGTTTTCGAGTCTGTAGAACTTAAAAATTTATCATTTATAAAATTGGGTGTATTAATAACTTATGAGGGTTTATAAATAAATTGTATTAAAATGAAAACATTCATTTAAATAAGGGTACTATTGGTATTAAGATAGGTGCTTATAGTATTGCTTTAATTTTAAATTTTAGATATGGGTGTACTTATAAATATGGGTGCACTTATCATATTTATGGGTGTCAATATCCGTACCCATATTATTATTTAATATATTTTCATGGTAAAAAGCTAAGTAAATATTGGTGGAGGCTTATTATCTTATTTTACAGTACTCATTGTATCTTGATACAATTCTTTGAGTTTTACTCTACATTGTTTGTTAATTGCTTAAAGAAATTAATATTTGGTTCTAGATGATTTTCGAGATATAAAAGAGCGATAAGTTACATTTTAGTTCTCAATTTTATTTTCTTTTAACAACTTATTTCTTAAATATTAATATATTTTCATACGTGACATTGAATATTAATTTTTGTGTTGACCCCCCCAAAGCCAAATTCTTTGTTTCGCCCCTAATATATATATTGAAACAAAAATTAATGCTCGGTGTGTTCTAAATATTAATCTGGGGGGGGGTGTGGGTGAATAGATTTTAACTAATTTTACCCAATTTTCGTGAATAGTCAAGATTACGAAAATACCCCTAATAGTCAATAAAATATAGCAAGTGTAATATGGTGCGGAAATTAAATAACACTTGATATATACGTGGAAACCCAACCACTGGGAAAAACCACGGGCTGTTTAGTGCGCCACATTCGAACCTCGAAATCCACTAATTGAAATGGAGTTTACAACCTATGTAGACCTCGTCTAACACTCCGGTCAATAACCCCCCACTTTTACCACGCGGGCCTTTAAAAGTGGCTCTAGTCCAATTTGCTTATGGCCTAAGCACTCTTAGCCACAAGTATTAATTCTCAATGAAGAGATTATGCAACCTATGTGAATATGATGATATTCAAATAACAAACAAGGCTAGGGAACCTTAGATGCTTATCTAGGATGATGATATAATCAATTAAATCAATCCTAGATATCAAGTGCTAAATGACATGTCAAATAGCTTAGATAAACATAGATTATAAAAACCTAGATATCTATCACAATACAACACTCAATCAATTCATCACAATCAATTCTCTATGCTTGTATTTAGCATATGATCTAAAAACATACAAGTAATTAAAATAGATGGCTTGATAGTAAAAATACTCAAATAAGATGAAGTTAATCAAAATCTTACCAAGCAATTTGTGATGATGCAAACCTATGCATGGATGATTGAAAAATGATCTTTGATGCACAAAGTAATATATTTGAGTGCTTAAAGGAGAGTTCTTTGATAATTTTTCACATGAAAAATGTTCTAAGTAAAATGAATGATATTTTGAACTCTCTTAACTGACCTAAAAACATAGAGATGTATATATAGAGGTCATAAGTAAAGTGTGGTCATTTTGAAAAATCGCACCAAAATTAGCCTTGTGCGCTGGTGACCTGCACTGGTCTTCCAGCGCAGGACCAGCGCATGAACACAATTTGCACTAAGCGCTGGACGACCAGCGCAGGTGAGAGGCGCAACACCAGCGATAGAGAACTGGGCATTCTGCGCTGGTGTGCCTACGCTGGACGACCAACGTAGGACCAGCGACAGACCACTAGGCGATCTGCGCTGGTATGCCTACGCTGGATGACCAGCACAGGACCAGCGACCAGCACACTCCTTTTATGCTCACATACACAAGTGCAAGGGCAAAAAGGTAAAGAAAAATGCATCCTAAAAACCTAACATGATATGACATTTTAATTACAAGATGCAATCAACATATGCAAGAAGAGAGATTAAATAATCAATAATGCACACATAATATAAACACACAACATTCAAGAATAAGAGATATGCAAGTGTTGTGTGTGTGTGCAACTACATCCCTTCAAATCAAATCAAGCACTAGAAGTTTACCTTTGGTGCTTATCAACTTGAAGTCTTGAACAAGGGCCTTTGAGCTTGATCCTCAATCACCTAAACTACCCTTACAATTCAAACCCCAATATGTGGTTTGTCCACGAAATAAGCCAATCAATAAATGAGAATTCTTACATATATATATTTATATATATTGATGACGGAGCGGGACGAGGACTTGAAATCCTGGAATCATATCGAAATTAAAACGGGGATTGAAAAAAATACCGACTCTATACCACAATATAAATGATAGACCTAAACTCGCCCTTAACAGAGCAGGTCCCCACAGATCCTCGGATTGATGGATAATTTTGATATCCCTAATTCCATGTATCACCATATTTCCAAGAAATTGAAGACTAGATAAATAAAGCCTCGTGGCCCCTACATCCACATGCCTTGTTTTATAGCCCTATGATTGACTTGGTGGGACCCATCTGAATAATATTCACGAATCTGTTTTCATTTTTCAAAAGTCATTTCTTCAGTTATACAAACAAATATTTAACAATTATGTGGTCTCTGACCAGAGCCCAGATAAATAAAGCCCCGTGGCCCCACAAACAATTTTGTTGTAATGACGATCATTCCCTTGCTTTCACACTAAAACTGAAAAATGTTAGGCCTTTGCCTTTATGGTTTTATTTGATAGTGATAATGATTAAGAGGTCCCCAATATATAATAATATTATTGAAACAAATATAGCGGCGTGTCTAAAACAACCTAGAGGGGAGTGAATGGGTTGTTAATCCGATTATTACCAAGTTTTTTGAATTAGTCAATATTATAAAAATAACCCAATTAAATCAAAAAATAAAATCAAGTATACAGTGCGGAAATTAAAGAACACTTGATTTTTAACGTGGAAACCTTCAACAAGGAAAAACCACGAGCTATTATGCTAGCCACACACGATCCTCGAAATCACTACTTGTAATGATGTTTACAACCTAGGTTGACCACACGTCAAATCATACATGGTCACTAACCCACCACTACTACCATGCAGGCCTTTAATAGCAACTCTAGATCACCTTACTTGCGCACTAAGCAACTTAGTCATAAGACTTAATTCTCAAGGAAGAGATTAACAACCTATGTGAATATAATGATATTCAAGATGCAAATAATGTTATGTTACACTAAATGCTTATCTAGAGATTAAATGATGTCAATAAAATCAATCCTAAATATCATATTGCTATATGTCATGGCATACAACTTAGCTATGTAGAGGATAACCAATCCTAGATACAAAAGCTATCACAATACAACTCTCAATCAATCAACACAATAATCTTAATCTTTTAGATAGAATATAATCTAAAATCATACAAGTAATAAATGAGATTAATTGATAAGTAAGAACACTAAAATGTATGAGTATGGTGTTCAACTTACCAAATCATGTGTGTTGAAGAAGACCCATGCATATATGCATCCTAGATGATCTTAGATGATGCTAGATGATGTTTAATGCACATGGAAATGATTTTGAGTAATCAAAGGTGAGTTCTTAGAAGATTTTCTCTCTTGGAAAATGTTCTAAGTTAAAAATATGATTTTGAACTCTTGTCAACTGGCCTAAAGACAAAGTGGCACTTATATATGAGCTTACCACAAAGCTCTACCATTTTAGCCATTTTTAAAAACACTTGGCCGCCACAACTAGGGTTGCACATTGGGGAAATGGGGATGGATATAGGTCCCCCCCATCCCCATCCCCATCCCCATCCTCATCCCCACATCTCAAACCCTTCCCCATACCCCCCACCCCCCCCATTTCCCCATTTGGGGAAAATGGGGATGGGGGAGTTTTGGGGGGAGGTCCCCCCATCACCATCCCCATTTCTCCATTTTTCCCGTTTTTTCCCGTTTTTCCCCGTTTCCCCGTTTCCTCGTTTGATTGAAAATTACAAATTAATCTAAAAAAAAAAAAAAAAAAAAACATTCCATTACAAATGCAAAAGAAAATACATTACAAAATAACGTATTTCAATAATTCAAAGTTTGAAACCAAGGCAACTTCACATATAAAGCAACACAAACTTTAAAAAAAAAAAAAAAAAAAAATACACTTCATATAATAGCCAAATGCCAATTCATAGTTAGGTTTTCAATTATATATATAATTATTTTTATAATATTTTGGGGGAAATTGGGAAATAGGGATGGGGGTACCTCCCCCCATCCCCATCCTCATCCCCATTTCACTATATTAGTGGGGAAAATGTGGAAATGGGGATGGGGGAGGGTCTTTCCAACCCCATCCCCATTTCAATTTGGGGATGATTTTCGGGGATGATTGTCCGCTGTGCATACCGCAATACGGGCAAGTGTCTATGCCGTAGTAAGCAGAACGTGTATGCTCTGGAATCTGCTACTATGGAGACCGCCCCTGAGGCAAGTGCACCCATGGCGGTATGCACGGCGCAAAAGCATCAAGTTTTGACCCTGACTTGGACCGCTGCCTGAAACTAATTATAGCACGGTGTGTATAAAACTATCTAGAGGGGGGGGTGAATAGATTTTAAGCTTATTACCCAATTTTTCGTATTAAGTCAAAATTACGAAATTACCCCTAAATAGATAAAGCAATAAATCAAGTATAAAATAGGGAAATTAAATAAGACTTGATTTTTACGTGGAAATCCTCACGGGAAAAACCATGGGCTAGTAAGTAAGCCACACTCGAACCTCGAATCCACTAAATGTGTAAACAATTACAACCTAATCCCGGAAGCAATCACACACCTACCTAATCCCGGTATGAGTGAACCTAGTCCAATTTGCTTGCGATCTAAGCAACCTAATCCCGGATGCTACACACAAGACTTACTTTCTCTAGAAGAGAATAACAACCCTAAGTGAATATATGAATATCCAAATGCAACATAGAGCAAGGGAAACCCTATATGCTTATCTAAGATGATGAATTTGCAATTAAGAACAATCCTAGATATCAAAACTAAATGACATGTCAATTAGTTTAGCTAATCAATATTAAGCACAAAACCTAATTTGCTAGCACAATACAACTTCTCAAACATACATCACACTAATCTCAATCTTGTATCCAAAGCATACAAAATAACATACAAGTAATTAATTGAGATTGCTTGTTAAGAGAAACACAAAATATGTAAGATATTAGTGAAAAGCTTACCAAGCAAAGTATGATGAAGAATCCATGCTAGATGACATCTAGATGATCAAAGATGATGCTAGATGATGATTGATGATCATGAAAAAGTGTTTGAGTAATTAAAAATGAGTTCTTTGTGTATTTTTCTAGTCTTGAAAAATATCCTAAGTATGAAGCTTGAATATGAACTCTCTTAATTGACCTAAAGTCAAAGTGGCATATATATAGGGGCCATAAGTGAAGTGAGGTCGTTTTGAAAAACGCGCCAGAAATTGCTCTGTGCGCTGGACGACAGGCGCACGACTAGCGCACAAGCATAATTTTGCACAGGCGCTTGACGACCAGCGCTCAGACAGGCGCACGACCAGCGGCACACCACTGGGCGATTAGCGCTGGTGGGCTTGCGCTGGTGTGGACCAGCGCATGACCAGCGCAGAGCCCACTCCTTTGAACCCCACAAGAAATCATGCAAGGGGTAAAAAGGTAAATTAAGATGCATCCTAAAAGCCTAAAATGCTATGACATATAATCACAAGATGCAATCAAAATAACAAGCAAGAAGAGATGTTAATGAACATTAATACACAACAATAAGAAACACAACATACAAGGAATAAACATATGCATGAGTTGTGAGTGTGTGCAACTATCTCTTCAAGACAAGTAAGCACTTAGAGTATTACCTTTGGAGTGCTTAACACTTGCAAGGGCCTTGAGCTTGAACACATTCCTAAGCTACTCTTACATGATCCCCACATATGGTTTGATCACGAAATAAGCCAATTAAAAACTACGGGAATCCTTACAATCTCCCCCTTTGGCTATTTCGTGACAAAACCACCACTCACATTGATTCCTCACATAAAATAGAAACAACGGGATAACATAGATCTTCTACAATACAAAGAGATAATAAACAAAATAAAATCTTCAATGCTCCAATCTCTTGTAGAACAACCAACCCTACAAAACAAAGTTTCTATATTTTTCCAAAAAAGTACATGTGAGATTAATCAAGTGATATCAAAACAAGCATTTTCATTTTTAGAATTTAGGCACAACATTACAAAATATATGCAATGTATGATAAATGCAATGCTCCCCCTCAAAGGGTTATCTCCCCAATGTGCACAATTGCAACACCAACTTGCAACTCCCCTTACCATATCCTACTCCCCCTTTTTGTCATGATATAGGCAAAGGAGTAGTCCCCAACCGGGTCACTCAAGGCAAAGAGAGATAGTAGCATACTAAATATTTGCATAGTCATATAAGCCACTTTATGCATCTCAATAAATTGGAGAGAAACAAGGAGATTTATTTTTATTGAAAATGTGTGAATAATCATGCTTTGCATACAAGACATGTAGCATTCAAGTCCAAAATACAATGGTATTTGGCAAAGCAAATGACAAAGGTTTCTAAATGAATTCAAACCAATTTCACCAATGTCATGAGAAAAGCAAGGATATAGAGATTATTGATTTCAATTTAAGAGTAACTATATCCAACTTTATAAGCGAAACATGGCATGAGCGACTTTGCACCCTATTTGATTTTTCCGGATAAGATATCCGTATGATAGTAACCATGTTCAACCAATAAAGAAAGAGAGACATTTGGAATATAAATTCCTTTGAACGGATACAAGATCCTTTATTCATTTTGAGTCTCATAAGCTTTCACACAAGTTTTGCATTTTAAGAATATGCAATCATCAATTCATGCTTTTCATGTGAGCATGTTATATGAATTTCATGCTTTTTCATTTGACATTAGCATGTTATAAAAGAATCATCATGTCATGGAGATAACTATAGGTCATTCACATCATACTTCCTATGTTAATCTCCTAGTCCAAAAATGCAAGTTTGAACATAAATATGACATGGATTGTAGACAAGCATTGATCACACTTAATAGATAGAAAACATATATACATATGTGCAACCAAGCTTACTCAAGCAATTAGGAAAGAGGCATAAGATTTTTCAAATTTTTGCAACCAACAAATATGCAAAATAGCTCTCTTTGCTTGAGTTCCCCATATGGGGTCAATCATAAATCACATTACTCCACAAGACATATCCCAATAGATCTACTAAGAGTTTTAAATCGAGTAGCATCTAAGGGTTTAGTAAATAGGTCCGCAAGTTGATCATTAGTACCTACATGTTCAAGTACTATGCATTTATTTTCAACAAGCTCTCTAATGAAGTGATGGCGGATGTCAATATGCTTAGTTCTAGAATGTTGAACCGGATTCTTGGAAATATTAATAGCACTCATGTTATCACAAAAGAGAGTGAGAGTACCTTGGTTGAATCCGTAGTCTACTAGCATTTGCTTCATCCATATAAGTTGAGTGCATCCACTCCCCGCGGCTATGTACTCGGCCTCGGTCGTGGATAAGGAAATCGAGTTTTGCTTCTTGCAAAACCAAGACACCAAGTTGTTGCCTAGAAAGAAGCAACCGCCCGATGTGTTCTTCCTATCATCACAATTTCCTGCCCAATCCGCATCACTATATCCTACAAGACTAGGATTAGTGTCAAATGAGTACCAAATTCCATAATTAGAAGTCCCATTCACAAAGCGAATGACTCTCTTAACCGAAGAGAGATGGGACTCCTTGGGATCGGATTGGTACCTAGCACAAACTCCTACACTAAATGATATATCGGGCCTACTTGCGGTCAAATAGAGCAAGCTCCCTATCATGCCACGATATAAGGTTTGGTCCACACTTTTACCGCTAGCATCCTTGCTTAGTTTCAAAGTGGTGCTCATAGGAGTGTCATAATGTTTGGCTTTTTCAAGACCAAACTTCTTCACTAGGTTTTTGGCATATTTGGCTTGGGTTATGAAAATCCCATCATCTAGTTGCCTAATTTGTAAACCTAGGAAGTAACTAAGCTCACCAACAAGACTCATCTCAAATTCATGAGACATAACATCAACAAATTGTTGGACCTTGGTGTTGTTGGTGGAGCCAAAAACTATATCATCAACATATATTTGAGCTATGAAAAGCTCATCATTGTCTCTCTTGATGAATAGAGTCTTGTCAACACTACCTCTTGTGTAGTTGTTGTCAACAAGAAATTGAGTGAGGCGCTCATACCAAGCCCTCGGTGCTTGTTTCAACCCATATAGAGCCTTCTTGAGGTGATAGACATGGTTGGGGTGGTGAGCATCCACAAACCCCTTGGGTTGTTCAACAAACACTTCCTCTTGCAAGAAGCCATTGAGGAAGGCACTCTTGACATCCATTTGGTGCAATTTGAACTTGTGCACACAAGAAATGGACAAGAGAAGCCTAATAGACTCTAAACGGGCAACGGGAGCAAATGTCTTCTTAAAGTCGATACCCTCAATTTGAGAGTACCCTTGTGCTACAAGTCTAGCCTTGTTCCGCACTATGTTGCCATCCTCATCGGATTTGTTCCTAAACATCCATTTAGTGCCTATGACATTAGTGGTCTTAGGCCTAGGAACTAGAGTCCAAACCTCATTCCTTTCGAATTGGTTTAGCTCTTTTTGCATGGCAAGAACCCAAAATTCATCATTTAAGGCTTCTTCAACCTTTTTGGGTTCAATTTGAGAGGTGTAGCATGTGTAGCTAATAAGATTAGCAAGTTGACGTCTAGTCCTAACACCCTCATTTACCTCTCCAATGATATCTTCTTTATCATGGAGTTTCCTAACCCATGGAGCGGGTTCTTCAGAGTCCAAGAGAGGAACTCTATCAATAGGTTGTGTGTCATCATTGTTGACATTAGATGTCCCAACATTAGGAGACACCACAACCTTCTCCAAAGGAGAACCATCACTAAAAATAACCTCATCCTCATGATCATTTGACTTGAGCCTAATATCATCAAATACGACATTGGATGATTCCAAAACACTTAGAGTCCTTAAATTTAAAACTCTATAGGCTCTACTATTCAAGGCATAGCCAATAAAAATACCCTCATCACTCTTAGCATCGAATTTGCCAAGTTGATCACGGTCATTCAAAATGTAGCATTTGCTTCCAAAAGTGTGGAAGTAGCTAACATTTGGCCTCTTGCCTTTCCATAACTCATAGGAGGTGTTTCTAGTACCGGGCCTTAGGAAAACTCTATTTCCTATATAGCAAGCCGTATTGATGGCTTCGGCCCATAGGTTTCTAGGGACATTGTTGCTAAGCAACATCACACGGGCCATCTCTTGAAGGACCCTATTTTTCCTCTCAACAACTCCATTTTGTTGAGGTGTCCTAGGAGCTGAAAACTCATGGGAGATCCCTAAACCATTACAAAAGGTTTCAAAAGTAGCATTCTCAAATTCCCTCCCATGGTCACTTCTAATCCGTTTTATGCTTTTAATATTAGAGTTCATTTCATTTTGTATTTTATTACAAAGCATTTTAAACTTATCAAAAGTTTCGGATTTTTCTCTAAGAAAATATGTCCATGTGAACCTAGAGAAATCATCAACACAAACAAAAATGTATCGCTTTCCACCCAAACTTTCGGTTTGCATAGGACCCATGAGGTCCATGTGGAGAAGCTCAAGAGGCTCTTTGGTGGTGAGATACTTACCCTTTTTATGCATGCTTTTAGTTTGCTTTCCTTGTTGGCAAGGTCCACAAACACCATTGGCTTTCTTCCCAAGCTTAGGGAGGCCACGCACACAATTGAATTTTCCAAGGGTCCGTAGATCCCTAAAGTTCATGTGGCCAAGTCTTTCATGCCACAACTCAATTTGCACATCCATGGACACATGATTAGATACAATACTAGCTTCAAGACAATAACAATTGTCGCTAGATCTCATGCCCTTTAACAAGGTTTGTCCATCGGGTTTTAGGATAGAGCAATAATCTTTAGAAAACAAGACGGAATATCCTTCATCACTAAGATGTGAAATGCTTATTAAATTGGCTTTCAAGCTATCAACAAATAAAGCATTGGATAAGGAGGGTAATCCGGGAACGGAAATGGTTCATTTCCCTACAACATTTCTTTTGGATCCATCACCAAAAGTGACATTTCCACCTTCCTCCATAACAAGAGTCTCGAAGAAACTCTTGTTTCCCGTCATGTGCCTAGAGCACCCACTATCCAAATAACAAAAATTAGAAGAATTTGCCTTCAAGGCTATTTGTGCAACATGGCAAACATTTTCATTCTTTCTAATCCACTTAGCAACAATTTTAGCTTTCTTAGTGGTCTTTGGTACATGTGCTCTACTATTCCTAAGATCATGCAAATCAATATTCTCATTCCTAGGAACATGCATCTTGGCTCTATTCTTTCTCTTTTCAATCATGCTTCGTGTTCTACACATTTTAATATATTGAAAGCAATTTGGTCTAATATGACCATCACAACCACAAAAGTGACAAATAGGGATGAAAAAAGGAATCATACCTTGTCTTTGTGCACGTATGGGAGCTCGTCCATGTCTTTGTGAATAAGTGGGTTCAATCCATCTTCGTTGTTGAACCGGTCTAGGTTGCTTCCAAGCTTGAGGTTGCATGATTGGTCTCTTTCCTTTGTAAGCCAATTGTTGAGGAATGTTGGCTTGAGGGACCCTGGGGGGTTGAGCTTGAGGTTGCCTTCTTGGCCTCATCTTCACTTGTGCATTTGAACATTGTCCTACTTCTAACTTCTTCCTAGGAATTTGCACAAATGAAGTTTCTTCGTTCCTCAAGGACTTGACAAACACGGTCTTGTTAGAGGTTGAGATCTTCTTGCCATCTTCATACCCAAGACCTCTCTTGTCACTTGTACTCTTTCCAACACCAAGTAAATGATCAAGCTTCTTGGTGCTAGAATCTATCCTAGCCAAGGATCCTTTAACTTCTACAAGTTCCCTCTCCAAGCCTTCTTCACTTCTCTTGGATAATTCTAACTCCTCAATTAACTTATCGTCTCTCCTCTTCAATCTTTCCACTTGTTCACTCAAGTGGTCATTGTGAGCTGAAAGTTCAAGGTTCTCTTCTCTCAATCTCTCAATCTCTCAATCTTTCTTGTGCTTTTAATTGCTAAATCATTGAACTCGGCATGGTATTTAGCAAGCACCTTTTGCTCCACAAATTTCTTTATGGAAATAGAAGAGGAGTCACTTTCTTCTTCACTAGAGTCAATTTCCTCTTGACTCAAATCCTCTTTTTCACTAGCACTTTTGCTCTTGTGAGATGAGGCAAAAGCTAGGAAGTTAGCCATGAGCTCTTCTTCACTTGAAGACTTATCTTCCTCATTGGAGTCATCACTACTCCCACTCCAAGTGACGGCCATCACTTTGTCCTTCTTCTTTTCATTGTGATTAGCACATTCAGGGGCAAAGTGACCAATCCCACCACATTCAAAGCATCGGACCCCTTTCCTTTCGGTCCTTTCTTGTCTAGGCTCAAACTTCTTGAAGGAACCTTTTTTCTTCAAGTCTTGTCCTCTTGACCCAAATCCCTTCTTCTTTTGAACCCCATAACCTTATTAAACCTTTTCACGAATAAGGCAAGGTCTTCATCCGATTCATGCTTTGCCTCCTTTGCATCCTTAGATGCTTTCAAAGCTATTCCTTTAGACTTCTTAGGAGGAGTGGTGGTTCTAGGAGCCTTCCTAGACTCATATGCAAGGAGACGTCCAATCACCTCACTTGGCTTCATATCCATGTAGCCACTATTTTCTTCTATGGCCGTCACCTTTGATTCAAACCTATCGGGGAGAGATCTCATAATTTTTTGCTTGACTCTCCTATCCGAATACGGGTCTCCGAGTTGATGGCTTTGATTTACAATGTCCATCAATTTGATTTCAAAGTCATTGAAGCATTCATCCTCTCCCATCCTAAGTAGCTCAAATTGAGTTCGGAGGACTTGAAGCTTGGACTCCTTCACCACCTCGGTTCCCTCATGTGCAACTTGAAGGATGTCCCATGCCACTTTTGCAATCTGAGTGTTCTGAATAAGCTTGTACTGATTCTCATCCATTGCACACATGATGGCATGCATAGCCTTCCTATTCCACTTTGAAGCCTCAAACTCTTGCGCGTTCCATTGCGCCTTAGGCTTCAAAACTTCTTCTCCTCCACCACCGGGAGTCATCATGGGTAGATCATATCCGTCTTCTACCGCCATCCATGCACGGTCATGAATTTGGCATATGTAGGATTCCATCTTCCCTTTCCATTGGGAATAGTTCAATCCGGTAAGAAGTGGAGGCCTTGTGCTAGAAGCACCTTCGTTGCCACCACCATTTCCACCGTTTCCACTCATAGTGTTTATGAATGAATGAAATGAATGCAAATGTATGAATGATCAAAAATCACACAAAATGCAAAACACACCAAAATAAGCTGAAAATAATTAATGCACGGTGTGTATAAAACTATCTAGAGGGGGGGTGAATAGATTTTACGCTTTTTACCCAATTTTTCGTGTTAGTCAAAATTACGAAATTACCCTCAAGATAAAATAAACAAGCAAGTGTAATATGGTGCAGAAATTAAATTGACACTTGATTTTTACGTGGAAACCCTCACGGGAAAAACCACGGGCTATGTAAGTAAGCCACACTCGAACCTCGAATCCACTAAATGTGCAAACGATTACAACCTAATCCCGGAAGTAATCACACACCTACCTAATCCCGGTATGAGTGAACCTAGTCCGATTTTGCTTGCGATCTAAGCAACCTAATCCCGATTGCTACACACAAGACTTAGCTTCTCTTGAAGAGAATACAACCCTAAGTGAATATGTGAAAATATCCAAAATGCAACATAGAGCAAGGGAACCCCTATATGCTTATCTAAGATGATTAATATGCAATTAAGAACAATCCTAGATATCAAAACTAAATGACATGTCAATTAGTTTAGCTAATCAATATCAAGCACAAAAACCTAATATGCTAGCACAATACAACTTCTCAAACATACATCATACTAATCTCAATCTTGTATTCAAAGTATATAAAATCACATACAAGTAATTAAATTGAGATTTCTAGATAAGAGAAACACAAAATATGTAAGATATTAGTGAAAAGCTTACCAAGCAAAGTATGATGAAGTTTCCATGCAAGATGACATCTAGATGATCTATGATGATGCTAGATGATGATTGATGATCATGGAACAAGTGTTTGAGTGATTAAAAATGAGTTCTTTGGAATTTTTCTTCTCTTTGAAAAATCTCCTAAGTATGGAATCTGAATATCAACTCTTCTTGTTGACCTAAAGTCAAAGTGGCATATATATAGGGGGCCAAAACAAAGTGTGGTCGTTTTGATTAGTTTCCCCATATTTGCCTTGGGCGCTGTACGTAGGGCGCCCTTGTACAGCGCCTGTACAGCGCCCTTGCTCTGTTTTCACGAGGAAACAGAGTGGCGCTGTACGTACAGCGCTTTGTACAGCGCTATGTACAGCGCCCCAACAGCGACCCAACAGCGACCGATTAAATCGATCAGGTCTGAACAGCGCTCAATGGGCGCTGTTCGTACAGCGCTTATGTAGAGCGCTTTTGGGGGCGCCCAGTGCAAAAATGCAATCCTAAGTCTAAGCATGACAAGTCAATTGGATATGCAAGATGCAATCAAACTAACAAGCAAGAAGAGATGTTAATGAGCATTAAGGCACACATAAAAGACACACAACATATAAGGATTAAACATATGCATGAGTTGTGAGTGTGTGCATCTATCTCTTCAAGACAAGTAAGCACTTAGAATATTACCTTTGGTGCTTGTCAATAGTGAGGTCTTCAAAAGGGCCTAAGCAATAACAACAACATCTAAGCTACCCTTACAAAGCATCCCCACATGTGGTTTGATCACGAAATAAGCCAATTAAAAACAACGGGAATCCTAACAATCTCCCCCTTTGGCTATTTCGTGACAAAACCACCACTCACATTGATTCCTCACATAGAATTAGAAACTACGGGACTACAATGATTATCTACATTACAAAGAGATAAGAAAGTAAAAACTTCAAGTCTTCAATCTCTTGTAGAACAATCAAGCCCTGAAAATAAGTTTCTAGCATTTCCAATACAAGTAAAGTGTGAGATTAATCATGTGAGAACAATAACACGCATTTGCATTTAAAGTTTAGGCTCAACATTATGAAAATGTATGTGAATGCAATGCTCCCCCTCAACGGGTTACTCCCCCTCAATGTTTTATCTCCCCAAAGTGCACAATAGCTTCTCTATTTTGCAACTCCCCTTACAATATCCTACTCCCCCTTTTTGTCATGATATAGGCAAAGGAGTAGTCCCCAACCGGGTCACTCAAAGCAACGAGAGATAGAAGCATGCAAGATATGCATATACATATAGTCACTTTATGCACTTCAATTAATTTGAGAGAAACAAGGAGATTTATTTAAGAGAAAATGTGTGAATCCAACATGCTTTGCATACAAGACATGTAGCATTCAAGTCCAAAATACAATGGTATTTGGCAAAGCAAATGACAAAGGTTTCAAATAAGAATTCAAACCAATTTCACCAATGTCATGGGAAAAGCTAGGATATAGAGATTATTGATTTCAATTTAAGAGTAACTATATCCAACTTTATAAGCGAAACATGGCATGAGCGACTTTGCACCCTATTAGATTTTTCCGGATAAGATATCCGTATGATAGTAACCATGTTCAACTAATAAAGAAAGAGAGACATTTGGAATGTAAATTCCTTTGAACGGATACAAGATCCTTTATTCATTTTGAGTCTCATTAGCTTTCACACACTTTTTGCATTTTAAGAATATGCAATCACCAATTCATGCTTTCATGTGAGCATGTTGTATGAATTTCATGCTTTTTCATTTATCATTAGCATGTTATAAGAATCATCATGTCATGGAGATTATTATAGGTCATTCACATCATACTTCCTATGTAAATCTCCTAGTCCAAAAATGCATGTTTGAACTTAAATATGACATGGATTGTAGATAAGCAAGGTTCACACTTATAGAATTGAAAACATATATACATATGTACAACCAATCTTACTCAAGCAATCAAAAGAAGAGGCATAAGTTATTTCAAATTTTTTGCAAGATACAAGAATGCAAAATAGCTCTCTTTGCTTGTGTTCCCCATATGGGGTCAATCATAGAACATCACTCCACAAGACATATCCCAATAGATCTACTAAGAGTTTTAAATCGAGTAGCATCTAAGGGTTTAGTAAATAAGTCCGCAAGTTGATCATTAGTACCTACATGTTCAAGTACTATGCATTTATTTTCAACAAGCTCTCTAATGAAGTGATGGCGGATGTCAATATGCTTAGTTCTAGAATGTTGAACCGGATTCTTGGAAATATTAATTGCACTCATATTATCACAAAAGAGAGTGAGAGTACCTTGGTTGAATCCGTAGTCTACTAGCATTTGCTTCATCCATAGGAGTTGTGTGCATCCACTCCCCGCGGCTATGTATTCGGCCTCGGCCGTGGACAGGAAATTGAGTTTTGCTTCTTGCAAAACCAAGACACCAAGTTGTTGCCTAGAAAGAAGCAACCGCCCGATGTGCTCTTCCTATCATCACAATTTCCTGCCCAATCCGCATCACTAAAGCCAACTAGACTAGCATTAGTGTCAAAAGAGTACCAAATCCCATAGTTGGATGTCCCATTCACATAGCGAATGATCCTCTTTACGGAAGAGAGGTGGGACTCCTTAGGATCCGCTTGGTACCTAGCACACACACCCACACTAAAGATATATCGGGCCTACTTGCGGTCAAATAAAGCAAGCTACCTATCATGCCACGATATAGAGTTTGTTCCACACTTTTACCACTAGCATCCTTGCTTAGCTTCAAAGTGGTACTCATGGGTGTATCACAACGTTTGGCATTCTCTAAACCAAACTTCTTCACTAGTTCTTAGCATATTTGGCTTGGGTTATGAAAATCCCATCATTCATTTGCCTAATTTGCAAACCTAGGAAGTAACTAAGCTCACCAACAAGACTCATCTCAAATTCATGAGACATAACATCAACAAATTGTTGGACCTTGGTGTTGTTGGTGGAGCCAAACACTATGTCATCAACATATATTTGAGCTATGAAAAGCTCATCATTGTCTCTCTTGATGAATAGTGTCTTGTCAACACTACCTCTTGTGTAGTTATTGTCAACAAGAAATTGAGTGAGGCGCTCATACCAAGCCCTCGGTGCTTGTTTCAACCCATATAGTGCCTTCTTGAGGCGATAGACATGGTTGGGGTGGTGTGCATCCACAAACCCCTTAGGTTGTTCAACAAACACTTCCTCTTGCAAGAAGCCATTGAGGAAGGCACTCTTGACGTCCATTTGGTGCAATTTGAACTTGTGCACACAAGAGATGGACAAGAGAAGCCTAATTGACTCTAAGCGGGCAACGGGAGCAAAAGTCTCCTCAAAGTCGATACCCTCAATTTGAGAGTACCCTTGTGCTACAAGTCTAGCCTTGTTCCGCACTATGTTGCCATCCTCATCGGATTTGTTCCTAAATATCCATTTTGTGCCTATGACATTAGTGGTCTTAGGCCTAGGAACTAGAGTCCAAACCTCATTCCTTTCGAATTGGTTTAGCTCTTCTTGCATGGCAAGAACCCAAAATTCATCATTTAAGGCTTCTTCAACCTTTTTGGGTTCTATTTGAGAGGTGTAGCATGTAAGCTAATTAGATTAGCTATTTGACGCCTAGTTCTAACACCCTCATTAACATCTCCAATAACATCCTCTTTGTTATGGAGTCTTCTAACCCATGGAGCGGGTTCATTAGAGTCCAAGTTAGGAACTCTAGTACTAGGTTGTGTGACTTCATTAGATGTCCCAACATTGGGAGTCACCACAACCCTCTCCAAAGGAGAGTCATCCTCTAAAACATCCTCCTCCTCATCATTTTTGGACTTGAGCCTTGTATCATCAATGACAACATTTGATGATTCCATGACGGTTCGAGTCTTCAAGTTGAAAACTCTATAGGCTCTACTATTCAAGGCATAGCCAATAAAGATACCCTCATCACTCTTAGCATCAAACTTGCCAAGTTGATCACGGTCATTTAAAATGTAGCATTTGCTCCCAAATGTGTGGAAGTAGCTAACATTTGGCCTCTTGCCTTTCCATAATTCATAGGAGGTGTTTCTAGTACCGGGCCTTAGGAACACTCTATTTCCTATATAGCAAGCCGTGTTGATGGCTTCGGCCCATAGGTTCCTAGGGACATTGTTGCTAAGCAACATCACACGGGCCATCTCTTGGAGGACCCTATTCTTCCTCTCAACACCCATTTTGTTGAGGTGTCCTAGGAGCGGAAAACTCATGGGAGATGCCTAGGCTATCACAATAGCTTTCAAAAGAGGCATTCTCAAACTCCCTCCCATGGTCACTTCTAATCCGTTTAATGCTTCTAATATTAGAATTCATTTCATTTTGCAATTTAGTACAAAGCATTTTAAACTTATCAAAAGTTTCGGATTTTTCTCTAAGAAAATATGTCCATGTAAATCTAGAGAAATCATCAACACAAACAAAAATGTATCTCTTTCCACCTAAGCTCTCGGTTTGCATAGGACCCATGAGATCCATGTGGAGAAGCTCTAGGGGCTCCTTGGTGGAGAGATACTTGCCCTTTTTGTGCATGCTTTTGGTTTGTTTTCCTTGTTGGCAAGGTCCACAAATACCATTGGCTTTCTTCCCAAGCTTAGGGAGGCCACGCACACACTCGAACTTTCCAAGGGTTCTTAAATCCCTAAAGTTCATGTGGCCAAGTCTTTCATGCCACAACTCAACTTGCTCATCCATGGACACATTGTTTGAGACTATTCTAGCTTCAAGACAATAGCAATTGTCGCTAGATCTCATACCTTTCAATAAGGTTTGTCCATCGGGCTTTAGGATTGAGCAATCATTTTTACTAAACAAGACGGAATATCCTTCATCACTTAGATGTGAAATGCTTATTAAATTGGCTTTCAAGCCATCAACAAATAAAGCATCGGATAAGGAGGGTAAACCGGGAACGGAAATGGATCCTTTCCCTACAACCTTCTTTTTGGATCCATCACCAAAGTGACATATCCACCTTCCTCCATAACAAGAGTCTCGAAGAAACTCTTGTTTCCCGTCATGTGCCTAGAGCACCCACTATCCAAATACCAAAAATTAGAAGAATTTGCCTTCAAGGCTATTTGTGCAACATGGCAAACATTTTCATTCTTTCTAATCCACTTAGCAACAATTTTGCTTTCTTAGTGGTCTTTGGTACATGTGCTCTATTATTCCTAGGATCATGCAAATCAATATTATTATTCCTAGGAACATGCATCATGGCTCTTTTCTTTTTCTTCTCTATCATGCTTCTAGTTTTGCACATTTTTATATAGCGAAAGCATTGTGGTCTAATATGACCAACAAATCCACAAAAGTGACAAATAGGAGTAAAATAAGGAATCATACCTTGTCCTTGTCTTTGTGGATGAAGGGTTCAATGCGTCTTCGTTGTTGAACCGGTCTAGGTTGCTTCCAAGCTTGAGGTTGCATGATAGGCCTCTTTCCTTTGTGAGCCATTTGAGGAGAAATGTTGGCTTGAGGAACCCTAGGGGTTGAGCTTGAGGTTGCCTTCTTGGCCCCATCTTCACTTGAGCATTTGAACTTTGTCCTATTTCTAACTTCTTTCTAGGAAGTTGCACAAGTGAAGTTTCTTCTTTCTTCAAGCTCTTGACAAATATGGTCTTGTTAGAGGTTGAGATCTTCTTGTCATCTTCATACCCAAGACCCCTCTTGTCACATGGACTCTTTCCAACACCAAGCATATGGTCAAGCTTCTTGGTGCTAGAATCCATCCTAGTCATAGATTCTCTAACTTCTTCAAGCTCCCTCTTTAGACTATCCTCATTCCTCCTAGATAAGACTAACTCCTCTTTTAGCTTATCTTCCATCTTCTTGAATTTCTCCACTTGTTCACTTAAGTGGTCATTTTGAGATGCAAGTTCAAGATTTTCTTCTCTCAACATCTTGATCTTTCTTGTACTCTTGATTGCTAAATCATTAAATTCGGCATGATATTTAGCAAACTCCTTTTTCTCCATAAATCCATTCATGGAGTTAGAGGAGGAATCACTTTCTACATCACTTGAGTCATTTTCCTCTTGACTCATTTCCTCTCTCTCACTAGCACTTTTGCTTTTATGGGAGGAGGCAAAAGCTAGGAGATTAGCCATGAGCTCTTCATCATCCGAAGACTCATCTCCCTCATAGGAGTCATCACTACTTCCACTCCAAGTGGCGGCCATCACTTTCCCCTTTTTCTTCTCAACATGGTTTGCACAATCGGGGGCAAAATGACCTATGCCACCACACTCGAAACAACGGACCCCTTTCCTTTCGGTCCTTCTTGCCTAGGTTCAAACTTCTTGAAAGAGCCCTTTTTCTTCAAATCTTGACCTTTTGACCCAAAGCTCTTCCTTCTAAACTTCATAACCTTGTTGAACCTTTTTACAAACAAGGCAAGGTCTTCATCCGAGTCAACCTTCTTTTCCTCCTTTTCATCCTTGGAGGTTTTTAAAGCAATTCCTTTTTGCTTTTTAGTGGGTGTGGAGATAGGCCCTTTCCTAGACTCATAAGCTAGAAGTCTCCCAATCACCTCACTCGGCTTCATATCCTTATAACCACTATTTTCTTCTAAAGCCGTCACCTTCGATTCAAACCTATCGGGTAGAGATCTCATAATCTTTTGCTTGATTCTCCTATCCGAATATGGATCACCAAGTTGATGGCTTTGGTTGACTATATCCATCAACTTGATCTCAAAGTCGTTGAAGCACTCATTCTCCTCCATCTTAAGCGTCTCGAATTGAGTTTGGAGGACTTGAAGCTTGGAGTCCTTCACCACTTCGGTTCCCTCATGTGCAATCTCTAGGATGTCCCAAGCCTCCTTAGCTATCCTAGTATTTTGAATCAACTTGTATTGATTTTCGTCCATGGCACACAAGATGGCATGCAACGCCTTCCTATTCCACTTTGAAGCATCAAACTCTTGCGCGTTCCATTGCGCCTTAGGCTTCAAAACATCTTCTCCTCCACCCGCGGGAGTCATCATAGGGAGATCATATCCGTCTTCCACCGCCATCCATGCACGGTCATGAATTTGGCATATGTAGGATTCCATCTTCCCTTTCCATTGGGAATAGTTCAATCCGGTAAGAAGTGGAGGCCTAGTGCTAGAAGCTCCTTCGTGGCCACCACCATTTCCACCGTTTCCACTCATAGTGTTTATGAATGAATGAAATGAATGCAAATGTATGAATGATCAAAAATCACACAAAATGCAAAACACACCAAAATAAGCAAGGATCACCTATGTATGTCTAGGAACCCGCTCTGATACCAATTGAAACTAATTAATGCACGGTGTGTATAAAACTATCTAGAGGGGGGGTGAATAGATTTTACGCTTTTTACCCAATTTTTCGTGTTAGTCAAAATTACGAAATTACCCTCAAGATAAAATAAACAAGCAAGTGTAATATGGTGCGGAAATTAAATTGACACTTGATTTTTACGTGGAAACCCTCACGGGAAAAACCACGGGCTATGTAAGTAAGCCACACTCGAACCTCGAATCCACTAAATGTGCAAACGATTACAACCTAATCCCGGAGTAATCACACACCTACCTAATCCCGGTATGAGTGAACCTAGTCCGATTTTGCTTGCGATCTAAGCAACCTAATCCCGATTGCTACACACAAGACTTAGCTTCTCTTGAAGAGAATACAACCCTAAGTGAATATGTGAAAATATCCAAAATGCAACATAGAGCAAGGGAAACCCTATATGCTTATCTAAGATGATTAATATGCAATTAAGAACAATCCTAGATATCAAAACTAAATGACATGTCAATTAGTTTAGCTAATCAATATCAAGCACAAAAACCTAATATGCTAGCACAATACAACTTCTCAAACATACATCATACTAATCTCAATCTTGTATTCAACATATAAAATCACATACAAGTAATTAAATTGAGATTGCTAGATAAGAGAAACACAAAATATGTAAGATATTAGTGAAAAGCTTACCAAGCAAAGTATGATGAAGAATCCATGCAAGATGTCATCTAGATGATCTAAGATGATGCTAGATGATGATTGATGATCATGGAACAAGTGTTTGAGTAATTAAAAATGAGTTCTTTGGAATTTTTCTTCTCTTTGAAAAATCTCCTAAGTATGGAATCTGAATATGAACTCTTGTTTGACCTAAAGTCAAAGTGGCATATATATAGGGGGCCAAAACAAAGTGTGGTCGTTTTGATAAGTTTGCCCACTATTTGCCTTGGGCGCTGTACGTAGGGCGCCATTGTACAGCGCCTGTACAGCGCCCTTGCTCTGTTTTCACGAGGAAACAGAGTGGCGCTGTACGTACAGCGCTCTGTACCGCGCCACGTACAGCGCCCCAACAGCGACCCAACAGCGACCGATTAAATCGATCAGGTCTGAACAGCGCTCAATGGGCGCTGTTCGTACAGCGCTTTTGGGGGCGCCCAGTGCAAAAATGCAATCCTAAGTCTAAGCATGACAAGGCAATTGGATATGCAAGATGCAATCAAACTAACATGCAAGAAGAGATGTTAATGAGCATTAAGGCACACATAAAAGACACACAACATATAAGGATTAAACATGCATGAGTTGTGAGTGTGTGCATCTATCTCTTCAAGACAAGTAAGCACTTAGAATATTACCTTTGGTGCTTGTCAATAGTGAGGTCTTCAAAAGGGCCTAAGCAATAACACAACATCTAAGCTACCCTTACAAAGCATCCCCACATGTGGTTTGATCACGAAATAAGCCAATTAAAAACAACGGAATCCTAACATAAGCAAGGATCACCTATGTATGTCTAGGAACCTGCTCTGATACCAACTGAAACTAATTATAGCACGGTGTGTATAAAAATATCTAGAGAGGGGGGGGGGGGGGGGGTGAATAGATTTTAAGCTTATTACCCAATTTTTTGTATTAAGTCAAATTACAAATTACCCCTAAATAGATAAAGCAATAAATCAAGTATAAAATGCAAAATTAAAAAGACTTGATTTTTACGTGGAACCCTCACGGGAAAAACCACGGGCTAGTAAGTAAGCCACCACTCGAACCTCGAATCCACTAAATGTGTAATCGATTACAACCTAATCCCGGAAGCAATCACACACCTACCTAATCCCGGTATGATGAACCTAGTCCAATTGCTTGCGATCTAAGCACCTAATCCCGATGCTACACACAAGACTTACTTTCTCTAGAAGAGAATAACAACCCTAAGTGAATATATGAATATCCAAATGCAACATAGAGCAAGGGAAACCCTATATGCTTATCTAAGATGCTGAATTTGCAATTAAGAACAATCCTAGATATCAAAACTAAATGACATGTCAATTAGTTTAGCTAATCAATATTAAGCACAAAACCTAATTGCTAGCACAATACAACTTCTCAAACATACATCACCTAATCTCAATCTTGTATCCAAAATACAAAATAACATACAGTAATTAATTGAGATTGCTTGTTAAGAAAACACAAAATATGTAAGATATTAGTGAAAGCTTACCAAGCAAAGTATGATGAAGAATCCATGCTAGATGACATCTAGATGATCAAAGATGATGCTAGATGATGATTGATGATCATGAAAAGTGTTTGAGTAATTAAAATGAGTTCTTTGTGTATTTTTCTTGTCTTGAAAAATATCCTAAGTATGAAGCTTGAATATGAACCCTCTTAATTGACCTAAAGTCAAAGTGGCATATATATGGGCCATAAGTTAAGTGAGGTCGTTTTGAAAAACGCGCCAAAATTGCTCTGTGCGCTGGACGACAGGTGCACGACCAGCGCACAAGCCAATTTTGCACAGCGCTTGATGACCAGCGCTCAGACAGGCCACAACCAGCGGCACACCACTGGGCATTAGCGCTGGTGGGCTTGCGCTGGTGTGGACCAGCGCATGACCCGACAGACCACTGGTGATCTGCGCTGGTGGGCTTGCGCTGGTGGACCAGCGCACGACCAGGTACAGACCACTGGGCGATCTGCGCTGGTCTGGCGCTCGACGACCAGTGCACAGCCCACTACTTTGAACCCCACAAGAAATCATGCAAGAGGTAAAAAGGTAAATTAAGATGCATCCTAAAAGCCTAAAATGCTATGACATATAATCACAAGATGCAATCAAAAGAACAAGCAAGAATAGATGTTAATGAACATTAATGCACAACATAAGAAACACAACATACAAGGATAAACATATGCATGAGTTGTGAGTGTGTGCACTATCTCTTCAAGACAAGTAAGCACTTTGAGTATTACCTTTGGAGTGCTTAACACTTGCAAGGGCTTGAGCTTGAACACATTCCTAAGCTACCCTTACATGATCCCCACATATGGTTTGATCACGAAATAAGCCAATTAAAATACGGGAATCCTTACACTGCCCATGCAAGTGTGCCAGGCACAGTACAGGCAACAGTAAAGCAATGGTAAAGAGAAAACTACTCTTTTCAAATGACAATCACACTTAGTCTATATATGCAAGATGTGCAAGTGTGAAATGTGAAGAGATGCACACAAGAGCAATGATACATATGTAAGCATGAGAAGTGTGTGTGTGTGCAACTAAGTCTCTTCAATGTAAATTAAGCACAAGTGATTTACCTTTGAATGCTTATCATCTTGAGGTATTAAAGAGGGCCTTTGTTGAACTTGATCACCAACAATTTAAATGCCTAAGCTACCCTTACATTTCAAACCCCAATTGTGGTTTGTCATCGAAATAAGCCAGTCAAACTCAAGGAATTTACTCTCCCCCTTTGGCTATTTCGTGACAAAACCACCACTCGCATTGATCCTCACAGCAAAAAAAGAAACTAAAGGTCAACAATGATTTTCTACATTACAAAGAGATATTAAAAGCTATATCTTCAAGTCTTCAATCTCTTGTAGAACAACAATCCTACAAAGCAAAGTTTCTACCTTTTCAAGACAAGTGTAATGTGAGAGATTAAGTGAAATCAAAACAACATTTGCATTTAAAAATCAAGCACATCATGCATGAATGTGCAATGCAATGCCCCCCTCAATAGGTTACCCCCTTACTTAGCAATCTCCCCAATATGCGAATTTGCTACTACAACTCCCTTACCCACTTACTACTCCCTCTTTTGTGTCATGAGATGGCAAATAAGTATCCCCCAACCGAATCATTTTAGCAAAAAGGATAGTAGCATACAGACATTTGCATAATCACATAAGCCACTTTATGCAACTCAATTAATTGAAGAGAAACAAGGAGATTTATTTTATGAAAAGTGTGATAATGATGCTTTGCATGCAAGACATATTGCATTCAAGTTCAAGGCAATGGTATTTGGGCAAAGCAGTGACAAGGTTTCCACAGAATTCAAACCAATTTTACCATTTGTCATGAATCAAAGCAGGATATAGATATAACAAGTAATTCAAGTTAAGGAGCAACTATATCTAATTTTATAAGCAAAACAAGGCATGAGCGACTTTTGCCACCATATTCCAATTTTTCCAGGTAGATGCTCGTATGATAGTAGCCATATTTAACTAATAAAGAAAGAGAGACTTTGGATTTAAAATCTTTAGAAAGACACAAGATCCTTATTCATTTGAGTCTCATCATTGCTTTTCACACATAATTTTGCATTTAAGAAATTGCAATCAACATTCATGCTTTTCATTTTTAAGCATGTCATTTGAATTCATGCTTTTAATTTTAAGCATGTCATTTAAAGAATCATGTCACGAAGATAATTATAGGTATTCAAAAGTACTTCCTAAGTATATCTCCAGTCAAAATGCATGTTTTGAACATAAATATGACATGGATTGCAATCAAAGCAATGGTTCACACTTATGAATAGAAAATATATAAGCATATGTGCAACCAAGATACTCAAGCAATTAATAAAGAAGCATAATGTTTCAATTTTTGCATGTGATAAGTATGCAAATTACTCTCTTTGCTTGATCTCCCTATGGGGTCATCACCAGACACATCAATGAAGGGCATGAGGTCCTATAGACCTACCAAGTCCATTGGACTTAGTTGAACCTTTGGGAGACATGTTAGCCCAATAGCAGCAGGTTCCTCTTTTCTCATCCACCTAGGTTGAAATATAATTTGCATGTGTCTAAACAACCTAGAAGGGGGGGGGGGGGGGGGGGGGGGGGGGGGGGGGTGGGGGGTGTGAATGGTTGTTAATCGATTATTACCAATCAATTTTTTGATTAGTCAAAATTAATCACAATCAACCCAATTCAACAAAAATGAAAATCAAGTGTAAAAAGCGGAAAGTAAAGAACACTTGATTTTTACGTGAAAACCCACACAGGAAAACCACGGGTTGTTATGTGCGCCACACACGGTCCTCGAATCCACTATATGTAATGATGATTACAACCCTAGATTGATCTCTAGTCACACCATTCTCGGTTACTAATCCACCACTACTATTCGCAGGCCTTTTATAGCGAACCTAGACCAAAGGTGCTTGAGCACTACACACCGTAGTCACAAGACTTAACTCTCAATGAAGAGATCATAACCTATGTGAATAATGGCAATATCCAAAATGCAAAATATGCTAGGCTACACTATATGCTTAACTAGATGTTATAATGCAACTTAACACTCTAGTTATCAACATCCCAACATGCTCATACATGAGGACTCAATAGATGCTAAGTGAATCTAGCAACCTAATTGTCACAAACAAAGCAACTCAACACAAGTTGTCAATAAACATGGCAATGACAATAAATATGCAATTAACAAATGCAATCAAGAAATTGTCAATCAAAAGCCAATCAACACAAGTTGTCATGACATGGCAATGACAATAAATGCAATTAACAAATGCAATCAATAAGTCGTACATATCATGTCTAAATGAAAATCATATAGACTTAGCTAGAGGGCAAAATGGTCCTAATGCTAGCTATCAACAAACAACTCATCTCAACCAAAATCAAAGACTCAGTCATGTTATAAACAACATTAAGTAAAATCATGCATTTAATCACAACTAAATGCTAATCCTAGGCAAACATGTCATAAATATGAAACAAATAGATGAAGAACATGTGGAGATTACCTAATAAAAGAAATCAACAAACTCATGCTTGGATGATGCTAAAGATGCTAAATGCTCATGGGAAGTGGTTTGGTTGAGTAAAGAGAGTTCTTGGAGCTTCTCTCTCTAGGGTTTGAGTAAAAATGGGATCTTGGAAGTCTCTCTCTCAAAAATATAATTTTTCTTGCTCACTAAATGCTACACGGAAAGAAGAGAAAATATATCTATATATATAGGCATTTTTAACACACAAAACTGCATCATTTTAATATATATATATTTGAGTTAACACACACCAAAACGCACAGCATTTGGATCATAAAATGTAAAAGACAAAAGAGAGTAATCAGTGTGGTGAGCTCACGTGAGAGAAATCAAGTAGTCCAATGATTTATTAAATCAACCCACTCATGCACTAGTCAACACACACACAGGAGCTCACAATCAAATTAAGCGCACAATCAAACAACCTGAAAAATCAAAAACAAAAATGCAATCAAGTGACTTCGCGTGTGGGTGGCGTGAGGCAAACGGGACCAAAGAGACCATTTTTCCATGTGTGCACGGCCCTCTCACGCCACCCCTTGCTTGGTGTGGCTATCATGCCACACTAAGCCGGCTTCCGTTCCGAGTGTTCTTCGGTCCAGTTGATCTCGAAACTCAGAATTCGATTCTATCTTCGGAATATAAATCCGGACTCAATCATAATATGACAATTATATAACTTTCCACTCTAAGCACGGAATTGAATTTCAGTTTCTGATAAAAACACGGAATGTCCCAAATGTCTCGGAAATAATCTGAAACATATAGACAAGTCTCCGAATCGCTCAGAACTTATCTAGGGACAAATCCACACATAGTTGGACTCGTAAAAATGAAAATCTCAAAATATATTTCTATAAAATACAATGAGATTTTACCAACCATACAAAACAAAAACAAACACAAAAGTGCTCGTGTGAGTTGAAACATAAATCCACACAATCATGGAACACCAAATGCAAAGTAATGAGAATGCATGTAAGTGTGTGTGCAACTAAATCTCTTCAAGAGGCAAATCAAGTGATTACTTTTCGCTTTTGCTCTTGAAGTCACATTCGGAAGTCCGGAAGCTTGCCAATCACAATAACCTAAGCTACCCGTTACATACCAATCCCAATGTGGTTTGTCATGAAATAAGCCAATAAAAATGAGGCATTTACATAGGTGACACATTTTCATTCCTAGTGGTCATAGTTTGCATGTTATTTTAGTTCCTAGGATTATTGACTCTAGGTTTCCTAGGCACATGCAAATTGGCTCTTCTAAGCCTCTTTCTTTCCATCATGCTTTCAACCCTACATGCTTAATGTACCTAAAGCAATAGGCCTAATATGCCCATCAGCACCACAATAATGACAAGTTGGTATAAATGTGAAGTCATACCATATCCTTGTGAGGTCGTGGGAGACTTATCATGCATTTGATGTCTCCTTTGGTGTTGAACTGGTTCACATCTTTTTATTGCTGAACCAGATTGGGTTGCTTCCTTGGTTGAGGTTGCATGACTTGCCTTCTAGGTTGGTTAAACCTTTATTGAGGAGGCATGGGCATAGAGCTCTTGGATGTTGAGGTTGAGCTACACTCTTGTTGGCATCTTCACTTGGCCATTCTTGAAAGACTTTTCAAGATCAATCTTCCTCCTAGGATGTTAAGGAGGTGAAGCTTTGCAATTGCCTTAAGCTTGAGGTTGCAAGATCTTAGCCTTCTTCAAGTCTTGAAGGTACCTCATATCTTTATCCTTGACAATTCTCAAGGAATTGTCTTTACTAGCAATTTTATCCTTCATTGCCTTCATCCTTTGATGGCAATCTTCAATCTTCTTTTCATACTTAGACACATCTACTATGTCTATCTTCAAGGAGTCATCCACCTTAGCCTTTAGTTGAAGGTTTTCCTTCTTTAACAAGACTTTACTTTCCTTGGATCTTACTACCTCCTCACTCAAGTGAGTCACCTTGGTTGAAAGATCAAGATTTTCCTCCTTTAATCTTTGAATCTCCTTCTTATTCTTAATCCTAGAGCTTTCAAACCCTTGTAAGTAGTCTTCACGATCCATATCTTCATCAAATCCTATGTTGGAGTTAGTTAAAGAGTTCGCATCACTAGAGTCATCTCCTACAATTCCATCTCACCAACGGAGTCAACTTCCTCATCAAGACTTTTACCTTGGTCATTTGATGTTATACAATCAACATTCTAATGAGTAGCTACACCAACCACCTCTCTAGCTACTTCTTCATCTTTTCCTTCTTAATGGTCACAAATCAAGGCATCTTTGCCATCTTCAACTTCTATATATATTGATGACGGAGTGGGACAAGGACTTGAAATCCTGGAATCATATCGAAATTAAAATGGGGATTGAAAAAAATACCGACTATATACCACAATATAAATGATAGACCTAAACTTGCCATTAACGGAGCAGGTCCCCATAGGTCCTCGGATCGATGGATAATTTTGATATCCCTAATTCCATGTATCACCATATTTCCAAGAAACCGAAGACTAGATAAATAAAGCCTCATGGCCCCACATCCACAGGCCATGTTTTATAGCCCTATAATTGACTTGGGGACCCATCTGAATAATATTCACGAATCTGTTTTCATTTTCAAAAGTCATTTCTTCAGTCATACAAACAAATAACTAACAATTATGTGGTTGATCGCGCCCAAATGTTCACATTTAGCACTCCTTTTTCCTATCTTTTGTATTCGTTTCTGAACATTTTTGTGTATTTAATAGGTGTAAAAGTGTTTTAGGTAATTAGAGGAATTCAGGGGCATTGTGGTAATTATGGAGAAATCAGGGCTAAAGTGCAATATTCAGAGAAATATTGACCATTCCGTGAATAAGGGAAAGATCAGGGGTGCAACTGTAAAAAGCCAGCCAACCCACAGCTCAGCGCCACGTCACCCTGGAACAACGCCATTTTGGCGCCTGTTGCGTCACGCTTGACGTCACACTGACGTTAGGTCATCTTCAAGCTCCAACCAGGTCAACCTGACCCGTTCGACCCGACGACCCGTCATGACCCAGCGACTAACTCGACCATTTTCGACCACTTTCCGATGGTTTTTTCGACCATTTTCTACCTGATCGATGGCTCTCCACTTCCCGGTCACGATGGACCCATTTTGGGCATTCCATGCACAAGTTTTGCCTCCCATCCAAGTCCACCAAACTCCATTGATGGTGCAAGCTTCAAGCTCACTTCTAGCAGGTTCTTGGCCACCCAAACTCGACCAAAACTGCTGGAACTCTGCAGTTTCATGCGGCGGGAACAAGCTAGCGGTCCAGAAGGTCAGAACTCATGGCCAAACTCCAATTTTCGCTGCGACTTCCGACGGCGGGAATGAACCCGTGAGCCTGTTGTTCTGAACCCACTGGGATGACCGACTTGGAGGATATTTCATCCAAAGCTTCCCCAAAACAGTTCCCTATATATATTCATCCTTGTAACCTAAACACTCTCTCTAATATCAAAAAGACTAAATTACACTCAATAGCTTAGAATTACATTAGAATAGCTTAGATAGCTTAGAATACACTACATGGTTGCATGTGAGCTTCATAGCTTGGAAGGAGTAGATTTGGAGCTTCATTGAAGACAAGAATCTACCATCTTGTTTACTTCTTACTCTTACTTCTTTTCCATTATTGTGATTCATGTAACATGTATGTGTGAAATACTCTCTATGTTGAGGGATTGGTTTTCATAAGACTTATGGTTAATTGATTGATCTCTATATTTATCATATCCATATTTAGCTATTGAATGTTGAATTGAGTTAAATTGAATAGATGCATGTTGTTGATTTACGAATTAGTAGCATGTAATCTTGATTAATAACATTTGATTAGCTATATTGGAGAGAACTTGGTTAGTAATTGCATGATTATGCTTATTGACTAATTCTTAGGTTCTAGGTTGTATTATCTCTATTATTGTCATTCTATAATCATAGTTGATAATATTTAGAGTGGTAGTTGTTGAATTACCTATGCCATAGAACTATTGTGCTTAATTGTGATCATTGATAATATCCCTTTTCATTATTCCTTGCTCTTGCATAACCTTGCAAGAATTAGTTAGTTATAGTTAAGTTAATGTAACTTAGTTGCAGTTGATTAAATGCAATCTTAGTGTAATTTAATTGTAGTGACTTAGTGTTAATCTATTTACTTACTTAGTTGATAATTTAGTTAATTTAGATTAGTTAGAATTGTCTTGTGTTTACACATCTTTAGTTGTAGTTGTAGTATAGAGATTACGTATCCGTGACCATAGGATATGCATAGCTTTAATCCTCTATCCTAGCCATCTTAGTTTAGATAATTGCTTGCCACCCTCTCCTTTTACTCTTCTTGCTTGTAATTAGTGTAAATAGCTTGCCTATAACATAGACGTAGAACCGACTTAAGTGTACCATACTCTCCCTGTGGAACGAACCGTACTTGCTGCTACGCGATCGTAACGATCCGTGCACTTGCGGATAAACCATGCCTCATTATTTACGATAGTTTTATAGAACTATCCCGTGGTGCATCATGGTCTCTGACCAGATCCTAGATAAATAAAGCCCCGTGGCCCCTATAAACAATTTTGTTGTAATGACGATCATGCCTTTGCTTTCACACTGAAACTGAAAAATGTTAGGCCTTTGCCTTTATGGTTTTATTTGATAGTGATAATGATTAAGAGGTCCCCAATATATAATAATACTATGAAACAAATATAGCGGCGTGTCTAAAACAACCTAGAGGGGATGAATGGGTTGTTAATTCGATTATTACCAAGTTTTTTGGATTAGTCAATATTATAAAAATAACCCAATTCAATCAAACAATAAAATCATGTATACAGTGTGGAAATTAAAGAACACTTGATTTTTAACGTGGAAACCTTCAACAAGGAAAAACCACGAGCTATTATGCTAGCCACACACGATCCTCGAAATCACTACTTGTAATGATGTTTACAACCTAGGTTGACCACACGTCAAACCGTACATGGTCACTAACCCACCACTACTACCATGCAGGCCTTTAATAGCAACTCTAGATCACCTTGCTTGCGCACTAAGCAACTTAGTCACAAGACTTAATTCTCAAGGAAGAGATTAACAACCTATGAGAATATAATGATATTCAAGATGCAAATAATGTTAGGTTACACTAAATGCTTATCTAGAGATTAAATGATGTCAATAAAATCAATCCTAGATATCATATTGTTATATGTCATGGCATACACTTAGCTATGTAAAGGATAACCAATTCTAGATACAAAAGCTATAACAATACAACTCTCAGTCAATCAACACAATAATCTCAACCTTGTAGATAGAATATAATCTAAAATCATACAAGTAATAAATGAGATTAATTGATATAAGAACACTAAAATGGATGAGTATGGTGTTCAACTTACCAAATCATGTGTGTTGAAGAAGACCCATGCATAGATGCATCCTGGATGATGCCAGATGATGCTAGATGTTTAATGCACATGGAAATGATTTTGAGTAATCAAAGGTGAGTTCTTGGAAGATTTTCTCTCTTGGAAAATATTATAATTAAAAATATGATTTTGAACTCTTGTCAACTGACCTAGAGACAAAGTGACACTTATATATGAGGTCAGCACAAAGCTCTACCGTTTTGGCCATTTTTTAAAAGACTTGGCCGACATAACCACTGTGCGTACCGCGGTACGAGCAAGTGTCTGCGCTGTGGTATGTAGCGTGTATGCTTGGAATTTGCTGCTGTAGGGACCGCCCCTGGGGAAGTTCACCCGGCGGTATTTACGGCGCAAAAGCATCAAGTTTTGAACCTGACTTGGACCGCTGCCATGCAAGTGTACCAGGCGCGGTACAGGCAGCGGTAAAGAGAAAACTTCTCTTTTCAAATGATCAAATCACACTTAGTCTATATATGCAATATTTGCATGTGTGAAATATGAAGAGAATGCACACAAGAGCAATGAATACATATGCAAGCATTAGAAGTGTGTGTGCAACTAAGTCTCTTCAATGTAAATTAAGCACAAGTGATTTACCTTGAAGTGCTTCATCTTGAGGTCTTGAGAGGGCCTTTGTTGAGCTTGATCGCCAACAATTTAAATGTCTAAGCTACCCTTACATTTCAAACCTCAATTGTGGTTTGTCACCGAAATAAGCCAGTCAAACTTGAGGACTTACAATTATATAATATAATTATATGACGGAATAGGGGGAAATAATACCAAATGAGTTTGGTTTTGTGGGAATATCACCAACTTATTATTCAGGACTAACTGAACAAACGTCCCCTAAGTTTAGACATAATTGCATGCATATGGAACTTTTACCCATAATTGCACAAACGTCCCCTGCTGTTAGTTGACTTCTGTTACTCAACCGTTGACCACAATTTTAACCCAAAATGACTAAAGTGCCCCTAGTTACCTATTTTATTATTTAAATTAATAATTAAAAAACAAAACAAAGACAAAGAAAAAAAAATCATCATTTTTTTTTCTTTCATTTTCTCAACCCCCAAACACAATCCACACAAAATTAACAAACAAAACCAAACTCAAATCCTCAAACAACAGCCAAAATCAAATCCATAAATAAAAACCCAAATCCATCAATTCCATAACTAGTTAACCACATCCATTTAAAAAGGAATTAAAAAATTAGAACTTCAATGGTGGATTTTTAACTTTCTAGGTTGAAGTTCCAATTTTTTTTTTTTTTTTTTTAAATGGATGTGGTTAATTGGTGGTATTAATGGATTTGGGTTTTTATTTGTGGATTTGATTTTTGGTTGTTGTTTGAGGATTTGAGTTTTGGTTTTTGTTTATTAAGTTTTTTTTTTTTTTTTTTTTTTTGGATTGGGTTTGGGGGTTGAGAAAAGAAAGAGAAAAACAAATGATTGATTTTGTTTTTTTGTTTTTTTTGGTTTTTTTTTGTTTTCTTTGTCTTTTTTGTTTCATTTTTTAATTACTAATTTAATTAATAAAATATGTACTATGGGCACTTTAGTCATTGTGGTTAAATTTGTGGTCAACGGTTAGAGTTAACGGAAGTCAACTAACGGCAGGGACGCTTGTGCAATTATAGGTAAAAGTTCCATATGCATGCAATTATGCCTAAACTTAGGGGATGTTTGTGCATTATTCCTTAATTCAATGTTTTATAGCACCAAAATATGATGAGACTGAAATACCCTAACTTATTCTCTCTCTCTTCTCCTTTGTTTTTTTCAAAGAACTCCATTGATCCATCAATGGAGGTCGGATAGGCCTCAAATGGAGTTGAAAACTCCATTGGAGTCAAAATGACCTTGGCCTCCATTGGTGGTCAATGAGAAGATAAAAAAAATTTAATTTTGGAATAAGTCTTGGCAATAAGTCTCGAGTAGGTCACCCGGACTTATTTCAAGCCACTCGAGACTTAATTTCAGATACCCGAGACTTATTTCTAGATACTCGAGTCTTTTTGCCAACTAGCCGAGACTTATTTCCAGAATTTTTTCATAACAATGTCGTTTCGACGACCTCTAATGGAGTCAACCGTTTTGATGACCTCTATTCAATGTTTTATATCACCAAAATATGATGAGACTGAAATACCCTAACTTATTCTCTCTCTCTCTCTCTCTCTCTCTCTCTCTCTCTCTCTCTCTTTGTTTTTTCAAAGAACTCCATTCATTAATGGAGGTCGGACAGACCTCAAATGGAGGTCGAAAAGACCTCCATTGGAGTCGAAATGACCTCGACCTCCATTTGTGGTCGATGAAGAAGAAGATAAAATAATAATTAATAATTCTGGAAATAAGTCTCATAAGTCTCGAGTAGATCATTCGAGACTTATTTCAAGCCACCCAAGACTTAATTTCAGATACTTGAGACTTATTTCCAGATACCCGAGACTTATTGCCAACTACCCGAGACTTATTTCCAGATTTTTTTTTTTTTATAACGGATGTCATTTCGACGACCTCTAATGGAGTTGACCATTTCGACAATCTCTATTGTAAGTCCTTTGACCTCCATTGGAAGTTTATTTGATCTCCATTGATGGATCAATGGAGGTTTTTGAAAAAATAATAATAATAATAAAGGAGGGGAAGAAAGAGATTAGGGCAATTTTGGCATATCCCATTAATTGTTGCTATTTCTATAAAACTTATTAAGTAGGTGACTTTTCCATAAATGGCTTTGGAAAGAGTTCCATAAAAAATACCCACACCAGCCAAACCCCCCCCCCCCCCCCCCCCCCCCCCCAAAAAAATAAAAAAAATTCCATCACTGATTCCATTCAAGTGGAATTGGTGGAAATGTCACCTTTTTCAATTGAATTGGTGGCAAAGTGGGTGCTTTAATAGTTAAGTTTAAAAGGCACCTATTATAGTGAACTACCAAAATTGCCCTTGGATAATCATTTATGTTATTCTCTTTGTACTTTTCTCTCTCCACACTTCCAACAAAATGAACTCAGTAACTCTCTCTCTCTCTACAAATTTGCCTCAACTTTCTTCCTCAACTTATAAACAAGGGACGTGCTAGAGTATAATAAGGTAATATTTATTGCAAATACTTCTCTTAATTTGCTCACATTTTCATTTGTTCCTTTTTATATGTTATCCGAGTCTTTTGTAAACGTTAAGATTGTGAAATTTTTGGATCTCCGTGACTTTGTAAACCCTGTCCGAGCTTTTTAAACTTCTATCCGAGCCTTTTGATGTAATCACTATCCGAGCCTTTTGATGTCTTCTCCGAGCCTTTTCATGGCTTTTCCGAGCCTTTTCAATGAATCAGTATTCAAGCCTTTTCATGGCTTCTTCGAGCCTTTTCATGTCTTCTCCGAGTCTTTTCATGGCTTCTTCAAGCCTTTTCATAGCTTCTCCGAGCTTTTTCAATGAATCACAATTCGAGCCTTTTCATGGCTTCTTCGAGCCTTTTCATGGCTTCTCCGAGCCTTTTCAATGGCTCACTATTCGAATAGGCCTTATCATGTCTTCTCCGAGCCTTTTGAAGCCTTCCCCGAGCCGTTTCACTTGCTGTCCGAGCCTTTTCATATCCTTATCCAAGCCTATGTATTTGTAATTCAAGCCTTTGTAATGTAATCTATGAAAAAAAAAATTGTAATGGTGGGTTTTTATTAATGGTTTGTGATGATTAATTTGACAGCATCATGAATCGTCAGAATAGTAATATCTTACAACGGTCAATGGGAGCAGTTACCCAACGAAGTCAGAGGTTTGTTGTGGATCCGATAACCAGGGCATGTATGTGTCAAAGAATATAACTTACGAAGAACTGGTGGCGATCGTGCATACTATTGGAAGTATGATGTAAACAAATTCAATGTTGATCTGTCATCAATATCAATCGTTCCTGGCACTACTTGTCGCACATTTATAAAAAATGACGATGATGTTCAGTTTATGCTAGGAAGATCGGTGTCCCTCAAGTATGTGTCAGTGTAACTAGATGACAGTTGGAAATGTGATATGGAATAATATTCTGCCTCATGAAAATACCCAACAATTTGGATCCTTTAGCGGTAGCAATCAAGTGTTGACACAAAGGAGTGGCACCGAAGGTGGGGGAAACATGTGTGGTGTCCCACCGTAGTGGTCGACCATGCAGCTGTAATTGAACCTCAATACAACGATGTGTTTGGCTGTGGAATTGAGATGATGATCACCAGTACAATGAGCATGTAGATGATCTACAAAATGTGGATGAAGAGCCTGCACAAATTCAAACACGTGGACGTGTACAAGAGCCTGTGACTGCACCAGATATGCTTGGGACTTCCGAGGTCCGGCATAATGTAACTGCATCTGATTCCGATAATACAACCACGTGGGTTATTCCCGAAGCAAATTCATACTCATTTGGTATTGGTAAAAGTAGCACCTTGGCAACGCAAGAACCTAGAACCATGATTTATAAAGGTCAATTTTTTCTGACTAAAAAGGATTTAAAGAGGCTAGTTGGCCATTTTACAATGCGGTAGAACTTTGAATGGAAGGTGAACAGGTCCAATAAGATAACTTTACATCTGGTTTGCATCATTGATGACTATTCGTGGAAATTAAGAGCGGTGAGGAGAGATGAAGGGACTTACTTTCAAGTCAGAAGTTTTGTCAACGAACATAGTTGTCCCTTGGAGGAGATTCACTGTCGCCACAGATAAGCTAGTGCAGTCACAATCGGAGAAGTCGTTGCGCCTAGACTTCAACAATATGACGGTCGTCTCATGCGTCCCAAGGACGTAATCGCCGATATGAAAACAATGTATGGCATCCAAATCATGTACAGTAAGGCATATGATGCCCTGTAATATGTATTGTCATTGACCTATGGAACGCATGAAGAAACTTTCCAACTGCTGCCATATTTTACATACGTTCTGGAATAGCAAAATCTTGGCACAATCACTGACTTACAGTGCGCAGACGATGGTAAATTCCTTTACTTTTCCATGTCATTAGGGTCCTCAATTAGAGGTTTTCGGAGGTGTATGCGTCATGTGATTGCAGTTGATGGTACCCATTTGAAGGGAAGATTCGGGGGTACAATGTTTGTTGCAACTGCACAAGATGGAAACAAACAGGTGTATCCAATTGCTTTTGGGTACGATGACTCAAAAAACAACCTTTCATGGGAGTGGTTCTTGGAATGCTTAAGGGGTGCCCTTGGTCATATAGATGATCTGGTTTTCATTTTCGATTGTCATGCAAGCATTGAAGCAGGGATTTCTAAAGTGTTCCCTTATGCAACTCATACCATATGTTGCTGGCATTTTGGTGAAAATATGAAGAAGCGATTTCACAGAAAGGATGTTGCCGAAATAATGGATGACGCAGCTAGGACGTACAATGAATTGGATTATAACCGACACATAGATGAGTTATGTAAGTTGCACAAGGGTGCATTCGATTATGCCATTGCTGCCCGGTCCACACAAGTGGTCCAGCGTACACTGTCCCCAAAGAAGGTACAGGGTGATGACCACAAATGTTGCAGAGTGCATAAACTCATGCCTAAAATTCGCATGGCAACTGCCACTAATGACACTGGCAGAGTTCATTAGGAATATGCTACAAAATTGGTTTCACGATCGTCATGCGGCTGCATGGTCCATGTGTCACCAATTGACCGATGCAGCACATCTTGTGATCCTGAAACATGTCGAGAAATGCAATTATATGACAGTAAATCCAGTTGACTGGAACATATTCTCTGTCAAACTGAAGGAAAAGTAGTGGACGGTTAACTTAGCCCTGAAGACTTGCACATGCAACAAATTTCAAATGAACCATTTCCCATGTTCTCATGCACTTGCAGCAGCAAGGTATATTACCACAATGTAAATCTCACTGTTTTGTTTGTTGAATAGAGTGAAACTTGGATTTCACATCTTTGTGTTCGTACTACTACAAGAGGGAGACACTTATTGATGCATACTCGGTTCCTATTATGTATGTTGGCCATCCTTTTTCATAGGTAGTGCCATCCGATATCGCAGCACGGGTGGTTTTAAATCCAAAGTCAAAGAGACAATCATGTCACCCGATGGAGGGTCGACATGCCTCATCTTCAAAAAGGACAACCATACAATCGTGTAGAAGATGTGGACAATCAAGACATAATAGCAAGAGGTGTTCCAACCCACCTATGGTTAATGAAGGTCCCAGCAGAATTGTTTCTGAGGAATATTGTCGCAAGTGCAGCATCTGTCCTTCAACTGGACATAACAAACAAACGTGTCCCCAGAAGGATTCTACCTTTGAATGAATCAAGCCGTTGAGGAAGGCGATCAAACAAAACAAGGCAGTACAAGAGGAAGACGAATTGCCACTAGAAAAGCTTGCGATTGCTAATGTCTTCCAACATCGTTCAGACTTTGGGAACCATGCTCGATACAGTTGTGTTATGCTTTTATGTTGAATAACTTTTTTTTTTTTTTTGTTCCGAAATTGATTTGGATTTAGTTCTTCGTTTACTGCCATATTGGATCCTTTGTTATAGTGTTTAGAATTCGTTGTATTGTTTATGGATTCGAAAGTATGAACTGTGTGTCAACTTTTAATTGCAAACACTTAAAATGAAAAAAAAAATATGTATATTTCATTTCATTACTCAAATGTTATGTACATCAACTAAATCACTATCTCGAGGACCAGTCCTTCGAGTTGCAAAAAACCTCCATAGCCATCTTCTCCCGGATGGTGGCCATATCGTTTTCCGACCAGTCAAAAGTATCCCTGTTCACCGCCAAATACTCTATCAATCTCAAAGTATGGGCACCACAGTTACCCATGCAATTCACCACATGAACAACTGTTAGAATGGAATGTTATTAAAACCAATTGGGATAGAATAAGATCTTGAAACAGTCATACCTTGTATCCTGTTGGGGCACACGATCTGCAAACACATAAAAAAAATAATTAATAATAAAAAGGTGAAGGCCCTAGTACTCAATGCGTACGTCATATCGCCCCTCCGTCTGTGACCGTGAAAGTCCACCACGTGCAGCATCAAGGGTAAAAAATACCTTAAGCACACGAGCTACATTTTCCTGTGGCAAAATGGAACCTCCTGTCTGAACGGGTCCATCAGGTAGATATTCCCTGTTGTGAGGTCGACGCTAGCCAAGGCCTAATGCGTACGTCCAAGGTTGTAAGGAATCAGAACCTGTAGGTGTTTCAACAAAGTATGATCAGTGTGAAATTTATTTATTATACGAATGGAAAACATGTAAAATAAACACTCACGCCCTCAACATCGTGCCATGGTCTGTTTCCTAGCGGGAGCAATCTACGTACCACTGTAAGGTCATCTTCGGACCATTTTTGCTTCTGTAAAGACCAACCTTTACGGGGTTTGTCGGCCCCACTTCCCATCATTCTGTCCCAGCGGGCACATAACAATAACTGTACATAAACGTTAGGTTACAGATGTATGAAACACATCAATGCACAAGCAAATACCGTACAATTTAAACACTTATATAGAACTGTGAATCCAGTATGTTGATCCTCGCACCATAGACAGTGGGGTATGCTCGCTGACGCTTCCGCAAAATATGCAAGTACGCGTCAACGTGCTGACAATTTCAATATTTTTTTTATTGTTAGGATTCTACCATTTTTAAAACAACTTATACATATATTACAGTTAGGAACATACCGTATCCTCCAACTACATGAAGTTGGTTTGAAACCGGTGGAACCAAGGGGCACCAACTGGCACGTGTAGATCCACATCACGTCTGCATAATTGTTGAAGAAGTTAGATTACCAAGTCATTTTACTAAGGTGTTTCAAAATAATATAAAAAGATTGTAATATCTACGATTATACTTACAATTCCCCCGTCGAGTTCCTCATGTAGGCTTGGTACACCGTAAGGTGATCAGGATCTATCAATGCGTGGGGCGCCCATACATGTGCTGGCTGTGGCATAATCCTTTGCCTCTTTGGCCGACAAGGGTCAGTGTATGGGCTCCGCTGCTGCCAACCTCGCCTGTGAACCCGATCCTAACACTGAAGGGGTGGGGGAGTCCGGTCTAAAGCACGACGATCCACAAAATGGGTGCGCTGTAAGAAGGAACTCTGTCCCTATGGATCGCCTCTAGGGGTGCTCTGAATAGAGGAACTATGTCCCCATGGATCTCCTGCAGGGGTGTGCTGTATAGAGAAACTCTATCCCCGTCGATCGCCTGCAGGGGTATGATGTATAGAGGAACTCTGTCCCTATGGATCACTTGCAAGGGTGACGCTGTATGGAGGAACTCTGCCCCCGTGGATCACTTGCAGGTGTGAGCTCTGATGGGATAGACCAGATGGGTGCGTCACGATTGAGGAACTCTGTCCCCGTGGAATGAATAGAGGGGTGCGCTACACTAAGATCGACCGCAGAGGTACGCGGTAAGGAGGCACTCTGTCCTAGGTCCTGGGGATGAACAACATGGTCTAGTAAAACTTGATGAGTGTAAGGTTTATAGTTTGTGTTGGCATAAATTCCATATCAAAATGTGTTTCTCTTGTAATGTTTAGTGGTTCGTATTGAAGAATTAAGAAGACGAAGGATGTCTCAACCACAATTCATTCAAGAAGCCGGCTTTTAAGAGATTCGTGCTTCATTGTTCAACAAAGGTATTAAAGGACCTCATATCTCTTACAAGGCTAGGCACACACACACACATAGCATTCTTGTGTATTCCTTCATGATTAAACATCACTTATGTTTCACTTTCACACACTTGACAAAATATGCTCATGCATTCATACCATATTGGTAATATTTTGTTTATTGCATTTTCTAGGACTATGTCTGGAAATTAGCATATGTGTGTGTATTTGTGCTTGTTTGTTTTCATATTTTTGTACGTGGACTTGAACATGTTATTATTTGATGTCTTATTGAGTTCTGGTCGTTTCGGTTACTCATTCATGTAGTTTCGAGTCCAAACGATGTAGCTACGCTACTTTTCGTTCTCATTCGTTGAGTTGACTTCATCGTCGTTTTCCGAGATGATTTCTCAACCATTTTTTGAAGTTGTGTAGTCTTCGTCGTGCGTAAGAGAGTCAAAGTTTGTAATCCAAAAACGGATTCGAAATCAGAGTTCGGATGCCCAAGATACTGGCTGAAGAACCGAGGGAGCATGCGAGAGGGGCTGCTGCCCGTGGGCCCCACGGCCAAGGGGGCTCTCTGCCCCCGTGAGGCCCACGCGCCCCCCACGGCCTGGGATGACGTGGCCTCACACCATTGGCCCATTTTGGTCTTTCTCTCTCATCCTTATATCTTCCCTCTCTCTCTCTATTTAAATTTTTTAAGAAGAAAATGTTCTAAATCCCGTCTGTCCTCTCCTTAGAATTTTCTCATCTTCCAAACATCATATCTCCCTCATCCGGAGTCGGATTTGAGTGATTCAATTTGGAGAACATTCGTAATTGAGTCCTCTATCATTTCTGAGGGTTTGGTAGCTGATTGATCGAGTTTTCTGGTGGTCACACACTGATTTCTGAACCAGCTATTGAATCTAAGGTATTGGACTAATCTTTGGGATTTCTTTCTTTTTAACCTTCAATTTGCTTGGGGTTTCTTCTTCTATATCTATGTTTATGTTTGGTAAAAGCTATTGAGAAAGATAGCTTGATTATCATTCTAATTGAAAGTCAATTTATGGACTAATGTTGACTAGTTTCTATGATTCTAGGTTTTACATATGTTTGTGAGTTGTATTGTGATTAGAATGGCATCTTAGGTTGTTTGGAACTTGATTGAATCAATTTTGTGATAAATGACCTTGAGATTTGATTTGATCCTTTGATTAATGAAATCTAGGATTATTGTATTTTGTTTGTGTTTTAGAGCAATCTAGGATTTGATTGATTTATATCTTGAATCCTTGCTCTATATTTTTGGCTAGAATATTGATTGATTTAAATCTCATATATCTAGCATTTAATTGTATATTGATAGCATCTTGAATTTGTTCTTCATGAATATATTTTGATTCAAGTGTTGTATGTGTGAATGAGACTTTGAGCTTATGTGTTTTAATGTTTCACATGCTTTAGGTTTTATTCTTGTATTTTGCATCTAGACTTGATTACTTGTGATATCACATGTTTAGGTCTATTTGTGCCATAGAATGTATTGATCACATGTTCTATGTTGATTTGATTGTTTGCATCATTTGCATTCACATGATCACACTAGGAAGTCCTTGTAAAAGGCATGAAGTCTTGGTTAGAGTCGGGGTGACTCGGATAGCCAAGCAAGAAGACTTGCCTAGAGTCGGGATGACTCGGATAGGTAAGCAAGGAGTCATGGCTAGAGTCGGGAGGACTCGGATAGTCATGCATGGAAGGCTCCCTAGAGGCATGAGTGTCTCGGATAGGGAGTTGGCTATTATATTGGAAGGCCTAGGCGTATGGTTAGACATAGACTCCAAAAGAGCGGGGTACACGGGAGGTGTATGCACTCTTGAGGAATTTCTAATCTTCCATCGATGTTGGTTTTGCGTGTTGTCCAATATATGGTGGTTTCGCATCATTGAGGGATCTCATACTTTCCAATAGGGTTGGGTAGACTTAGACTCCACTAGGTTGGGTGAGCTAAAGATTGGTCACTTTGTGGATTCTCTATTTTTATCATCCAATATATATAGTACCCTAATGGTTGTATTTCAACCCGTGGATGTTTCCTCCTTGGAGGTTTTACCACGTTAAAAAATCTCTTGTGTTAATTCTTCCTATCTCTATCTTTTATATTTTATTTGTATATGTTATTATCTTGTTTCATATTACTCACTTGTGATGTATAGTGAAGCAAGTATTTGTAAAGTGTGATTTATGGATTCATTCCTTTGATCATTTTTGTATCTATGATTCTTTTGTATATTGTAATTTTTGTATAGTGATATTTGATCACTCTTGTAACTCATTGAATATCTTTTGAATACAAGCTTTCTTTGTTGTTATGTTTATTTGTTATTATACCTCACACAACTAGATGATATACTTAGACCTTGTTCTCATGATTGTATTCTCATATTGTCTATGTATGTCTTTCTTGGTTTATTTTGTTGTGTGTAAGGCTACCTTGAGGGACAAACGAAAGTTTGTTCAAGGGTTTGAAAAAAGGTGTAAAAACCTATTCATCCCCACCCCCCCCCCCCCCCCCCCCCCCTCTAGGTATGCCTTAAGTAATTTAACTACGTTTGTATACTTTCAATGAGGTACCTGCTCTATCTCCATATGTGCTGTCTCTGTATCACCAGTACCACCAATAACCTCATCTCGTGGTGTCACACCAGTCCACTACTGATCAGATACTATCTCCGTAGTGGGGTGCAGCTGACGCCCGGTTTTTAGGTCTGCCTAATCCTGATGACTACCGGTCCAATCTCTAGGACTAAAGTCTCGGTCTTGGTCATCGAATGGTGGGTCATCGAACTGTCGACCTTCACTACGGGACTACGACATCGAACCCTAAAGCCCTCGAATCAAATCAAGCAAAACCTAATGCTGTTGATCTCGTTTCTCATCAATCCTTCACACTTCCTCCCGTAACTCTCGGAACGCATCCATCAATTCAGTATACCGACGGTCCTGAAACGAGAAAAATGTTGTCAGTACTAAAACTTTCCAACTGCTTTGAGATTAAATAATGCGGTGCAAGTATTTTTATGTACCTCTGGATGCCCTCCAATGCCTCGTTGTGAGTCACCTCTAGGTCGAGGTTGTGTGGGCAACACGAATTGAACCCGCCTATGCCTCACAAGACTCCCACTGCCACCCTCCGGGTTAGAACCCTCCGTATTACTGGGTCCGGAATACGGACCCTCAGTATCACTGGGTCCGACAGTCATATGGCATTCGGGGTCCGAGATGTGATCAAGTATGTAATCAACATCGGCATCATACAAACTGCCTCCCTCGTAAATGCCCTCGAAGTACCGTTCAGCCATCTCAACTAGCGTCGGCACCAATTTAAGCGTCGCAAACATCTGAAATCATTGTTAGACCATTTGTAATTGTATACATACTATAAACTATTAACATTAACATAACATATACTTACCCTTTCAATGAAAATGGAATCCAGCTTCTCCTCCCTCAGTCACTGACTTAACTCCCATTTCATAATACAGGTCCCACATTCGCTGTTCCCAAGCTCGGGGATAACCTCAAAAGCAAATATCTGCGTTATAGATAAGTATGATAATAATCCAATACATCAATCATATGAAGAAAAAAAATACAATTAAAGTATGGATTCAAATTCTAAATTCTCACCAACAGTGCATACGTAAGACCGTATATGTTGTATGTCTCCACCTTGTGTACTTCAACGCCCTTTCATCGCTGTCGTTGTTCGAACCAATCCCGTCGACCGTCCAACGCATGCTTGAAACCAAAAATAGACCGCCTATACATGTGTGCACCCCACGGGAACGCATCAAAAGCGTCCAAGTCCTTGATTAGGTGAAACTGCCATAATGGAACTTTCTCTCTCTCGTCCAACCCCATCAGTATCCAGTTAAGCATATACAATAAGCATAGCTTAACCGCATCGTACTGCTCAGTAAAAACACCAATCTGTAGAACGGATCTCAGCTCTCCAAACTCGACCTCATCTCGACCCTCAAAGTACCGCTGGTGTATGCCATTCTCTACCACATCATAGGTCAACGTGTCGGGAAGTTCTCCAAACTTCAATTCGGTGATCAGACAAAACTCAACCTTCGAGAACCGAACCTAATGCTTTCCTAACAGAATTCTCATCTCATCTTCTGGCCCATCGTGATGCAACTCGCGAATAAGCAATCGATGGATAATGGCAGCTGAAAACTTCATGTTGCGCTGCATCTGAAGGAAATGTCCAAAACACGACTCAGTGTACCAACGTCGTTCTTCGACCGCAAGATGTTCAGGTACCCTGTTAAGTGCATTGTCGATATCTCTAAGGTTTCCAAAATGGTCATGCCGAGTTATTTTCCCCGGGTACCTTTCTTCCTCTGGAGTTTTAAGCAAATCTTTTAGCTGATTCCTCATCTGCATATTCACATAAATATATATATATAAATATATATAAGTTCATGAAAAGGCTCGAAGAGTATATGAAAAGTCATGGACAGTGTATGAAAAGTCTCGGACACTGAAAGAAAAGTCTTAGACACAATATGAAAAGTCTCGGACACTATATGAAAAGGCTCGAAGAGTTTAATTTCACAAACCTATAACTTTAAAATAAAAAGCTTGGATTACTATTCAAAAGTCTTGGGCACTTTATGAAAAGGCTTAGAAATTATATGAAAAGTCTCGGACAATATATTAAAAGGCTCGGAGACTAAAAATTCACAAACCTATAACTTTAAAAATAAAAAGCTCGGATTATTGTTCAAAAGTCTCGGAGACTTTATGAAAAGGCTCGGACAATGTTTTAAAAAGCTCGGAGCCAGTGTTAAAAGGCTCGGGGAATGTGGTAAAAAGCTCGGAGATTCAAATTGCAGAAACCTATTCATATTCCTGAAAAGGCTCGGATTACATGTGAAAAAGCTCGGATGAAGGTTTAAAAGGCTCGGAGAAAGTGGTAAAAGGCTCAGAGATTCAAATTGCAAAAACCTAATCACATTCCTTAAAAGGCTCGGATTACATATGAAAAAGCTCGGAAAAGGCTCGGATGAAGGTTTAAAAGGCTCAGAGAATGTGATATTCATCGTGTTCAACACAATTTTTTTAGAACTTTAAACCCTAACCTAACCTCATCAAACAAACCTAATGAACAACAAATCAAATCAAACCTAATCTATATGTCTAACCAAACACCCAACATCAAACACACATAAAATTATCAACAACAAAAACGCGTGAGAAAGTTCAACTAACCACTGTCAATAGCAGCTTCTCGTTGAGTTCAATATTGTAGCGCCACCGTTGGTGAGTTCGCCGTCGATTTTACACCTGGATTTCTTGCGCCGTTGCATTCTCTCCCCACTGTTCTCTCTCTCTCTCAAGTTTTTTCTCTCCACATTTGAAAACACACAAACTGACAAAATGAGGGTATTTTTGTCTGGTCACCTAAATAGGTACTTTTTAAACTTAAATTACTAAAGTGGTGATATTCTTACTAAAACCCTTCCAAATAGTGACAATAAAATTTTGAACCCTTCCATTCAATTGCTTCTTATAAAAGCACTTCTGCTAAAAGGACTTTTTCCTAAGTTCCAAGCTCTTTACTTTAACTCAAAGTGTATGCACTTGTCAAAGCTTCTCCATAATCAGTGGTCCGTATGCATTGGTACTGATGTAGTTACATCAATGCGCACTGATATGAACGAGACCGTATTTATATATATTCAATGTAACCTAATTCAATTTAGATTTTTTAAAATAATACTTAAAATTAGATTGAAAATTCGGTTGATCAATGTGAAGAAAAATAATATGTTCAATTAAATATCAACTCTTGTCCAAATAATTTACCTCATATATAGAGTGCTTTTATAATTGCAACCGTAGCAAATCATACCATTTGTTTTTAATTACGAATCTTTCCTATATCAACTATAAATTATATTTAAATAACATTTGCTTTTATTCAAAAGTCCAATTTTATTAAATTCCCAACATTTTTTGTTTGAAATAAAATTCCCAACATTTTTAATGAAAAAGTGTCAATAATAATTGTACTAAAAAAAGTGTTAATAATAATAATAATATATGTTATTATGATGTCTAATGGTATACACTACAAGAAAAACCATCATAGTTGACAGTTTTTTTATGACAGCTTTACAAAACTGTCAACTATCATAAGTTTGTTGACAGTTTTGTAAAACTATCAAAAAAAAATTGTCAAGACAAAACTATCAGCTATTATAAGTATGTTGACAGTTTTACAAAACTGTCAACAAACTTATAATAGCTGATAATTTTATAAAACTGTCATAAAAAAAATGTCAACTATTTTCAAAAAATTTATTTATCTTTAATAATTTTTTTAAACTATTACTTCATATTTTCAACACCAAACAAAATCTCGATATAGATTTATTTTACAATAAAATATCGGTTTTTGGGCAAACCGATATTGGATAAGTAAAATTTTAAATTTAATAAATTTACTTTTAAATCATTTATTTTTAAAAATTCAAAAAAATTGTTTATTTATTTTGCACCCTCTTGTTTCATACTAAGAGACACGTTAATAATTCAATTACCCATATAAATTAGTAATCCGAGTCTCACATTTGTTCATTAAATTGCAAGATGCATGTTGAGAAATATCTCCCTTGTAGTAAGAGTTGTATTCCAAATCATATTTATTACAATTGATGTCACGAGTCTCCTATAGGACATGTTTTGTTGGATGGAATAGAATGGAAAAAAGAAAAACCATTCCATTCGTTTGGTTTGTTAAAATGCAAAGAAATAGTGATTCCATTGGAATGGGGGATTCCACCACTTTGGTGGAATGGGCATTCTATCCAAAAACCAATGGAATGCCCATTCCATTCCAAACTAAAATTTATATCCCATAAATACCCTCATATGCCCCCAACTCCATTCCAAAAATACCCTCCTTTCCAACAATAATATATTATTATAATATTATATTATTATATATATTATATATATTATTATTATATATTATTGAAACAAATTAACGGTGTGTATAAAACTATCTAGAGGGGGGGGTGAATAGATTTTAATCGTTATTACCCAATTTTCACGTTTAGTCAAATTTACGAAAATGCCCCAAACTAGACAATATAATAATCAAGTGTAATATGGTGCGGAAATATAAACGACACTTGATTTTTACGTGGAAACCCTCACGGGAAAAACCATGGGCTGGTAAGTGCGCCACACTCGAACCTTGAATCCACTAATTGTGATAACGTATACAACCTAATCCAGGTTTGACGGCCTAATCCCGGCCAATATCCCGCTACCACTACCCGTAGGCCTGTAAAAGTGGATCTAGTCCAATTTGCTCATGTGACCACCTAATCCCGGTGTCCGACCTAATCCCGGTCTATCACACAAGACTTACTTCTCCGAAGAGATCAAACACCCTATGTGAATATGCAATGAATATTCAAAGAGCAAATAAAGCTAGGGAACCTTAGATGCTTATCTAGGATTATATGATGACAATAAAATCAATCCTAGATATCAAAATAGCTATATGACATGGCATACAACTTTAGCTATGTTAAGGATGACCAATCCTAAATACAATAGCTATCACAAATAACCCACAAACATTCAAAAGATTAACTAGTTGATTAAAATACAATCTATCAACCTAGTTATCAATAAATCACATAAGAATGTTTATGGCATAGCTTTTAGGCAATAATGACCTAATCAATTAAGCTATCAAAAATAATCTCAATCATATAATGAGATTAATTAGCTAGATATAAAATAGGCATGAAAACCTAGCTAACATAAATAACCCAATCAACACATAATCTCAATCATGTATGTAGAAATTACTCAAAGAACATACAAGTGATAAAAGAGATAAATTGATAAATAAAAACACTAATTATGTAAGATAAAAGTGTTCAACAAATCATACCATGTGTGTTGAAGAAGACCTATGCATTAGCACATGCTAGATGAACCTAGATGATGCCTAGATGATGATTTGTGCATGTGGGATTGGGTTTAGAGAGATAAAAATGTAATCTTTAAGCTTTTTCTCTCAAGTCTCTCTTTCTCGCTCAAGAATATGGAGCCTCTCTCTCTAGGGTTTGATTTTGTGGCTCAGCCCTCAAAATGATGAGAAAGATATGTATTTATAATGCCCAAGTAAAACTATGTCGTTTTGGAAGAAGTGGAAAAATTATGGGCATTTTCGCGGTACTTGCGTCAGTGCAGCGACTCAAGATTCGAGTGCTTCGAAACATCACCAAACGACATCGAAACCTTTCATACGATATATCGTTGGAAAGGTATGGATGTCTACTTTCTACTTGTTTTTACAGAATGACATTTCGATGTTTGTAGAAAAATTTATGGTCAATTAAGTGACCAAAGGTCAGAAACGGACAACAATAGAGTTGCCTTGTTTTGGTTGTAACTTTGGAGATTTTAAAACCAATCCAAACGGTCATGAAATATTACGAATAATATACCGTTGGAAAGGTATGGGTGTCTAGTTTGTACAGAAATTTTCAAAACTCATTTTGAAGCTTTGTGTAAAAAGTTATGATCACAAGACCATGCAAAGTTCAGTTTTGAAAACACTTAAAACATTGAAATCCAATCTTTTGAAACTAGACACCTTACTCCAATCAACCAAACCAAAACTACCACTTATCCAAGAGAAGAATGAGACCTTCTCAAGTGGTCAACCATCGCGCTAAGACATGCACACCATCGTGCAAGCGCGGACGTTTCCGATCACACAAACGGAAATGAATTACACCACACTTAAGACTAATCATGAAGTGCAAGTGTGGGTATTGAATGTATCCTAATGCCTAACATGTCATGACATTATCATTGAACAAGATGCACTTAATTCAAACATGCATGAATAAAATTCATGACTTTGCATCTTAATGCCTAAACATGTCATGGCATTTCAATAAACTAGATGCAATTAAATAAACATGCATGAAGAGATATTCAACAATTATGAATGCACACATATGAAAAGACACAACATATAAGAATAACATTTATGCATGAGTTGTGTGTGTGTGCAACTAGATCTCTTCAAAGCACGTAAGCACTAGAAATTTACCTTTGGTGCTTATCAAGATGAGGTCTTGCAAGGGCCTTGAGCTTGAATACCAATACCTAAGCTACCCTTACAATAAACCCCACATGTGGTTTGTCCACGAAACAAGTCAATCAATAAATGGGAATCCTTACAATTATAGTATTATAATATATATAACGATATATAAACATATATAATATAATATATTTATATATTATATTATTATATATAATATATTATATTATTATATAAATTATATATATATATATTATATTATTATATATATTATGTATTATTACATATATTATATATAATATATATATTATATAATATATATAATATTAATATATATATATATATATTATATATGTATATTATATAAATATATATTAATATTATATATATATTATATAATATATATATTATTATATGTATTATATATATTATATATTATATATATATATATTATTATATGTATTATATGTATTATATATATTATATATTAATATATTAAATAATATGAATTATATATTTATATTATATAAGTATATTATTATATATATGTATATTATTATTATATAATATAATATGTATATATATGTATTATATATTATATATTAATATATTAAATAATCTATATTATATATTTATATTATATATATATTATTATATATGTTGTATAATATAATATATATATATATTATAAATTATATATATTATATATATATTTGTGTTTATATATTATATTATATAATATGTATATTATTATATGTATTATATATTATATATTATATATATAATATATTATTATATTAAATAATATATATAATATACTTTTATATTTTATTATTATTATCCATAATATATCATGTTATTATGAATGTTTTTATAATTAGGGGTATTTTGGTCAAAATACAGTTAACTCCATTCCATTCCATTGTTAACCAAACAATATAATACAGATTCAGAGACTAATTCTAAAGTTCCAACCAAACAAAAAACTTAGGGGTTGTCCTGTATCGTTTTTCAGGCCCATTTTCATTTTCATTTTTCGAAAATGATTTGGAATACGCGTTCGTTACTGCTTTTCATTTTATTTTTAAAACAAAAACAAAATGGAAAACAAAACCCGTGTTAAAAGTGAAAAATTTGAAAAACAAGTTTTAGATGTTTTTCATTTTGTTTTTCGTTTTGTTTTTCACTTTAAATAAAAAACTCACTTTTTTTTTCTTTTTTTCTTCTTCTTTCTTCCAGAATACACGTTATTCTTCTTCCTCTCCTTCTCTCTTCTTCATTGTCACTCTTCTTCTTCTCTTCAAATCTCTGGTCTCCATCACTCTTCTTCTTCTTCTTCTTCTTCTTCTTCTTCTTCTTCTTCTTTTCCGATCAACAAAATCTTCTTCCTATGCTTCTCTCTTTTTCTTCTTCTTTTCCGATCGTCGGAATCTTCATCTTCTTCTTGTTCGAACCTGTTTCCTTGACAAGCAAGAGCCGAAACCACCATAGATTGAATCCTCAGAGGTTGATCTACAAAACCCAGGTAGTGTCGCTGTAAACCGACACCAAAATCCGCCGCCCGTGCCGCCCGCACCACCATCAACTTCTTCTTCCCCGACTACTCTTTCTTCTTCCTTCCATTGATCTCGCCACCGCCGGCCCTTTCCACCGCCAGCCCTAGCGACCTTGTTGTCATCGTCGACCTGGCCGAGCTATAGTGACGCTGATAGAGGTTGGGCGTTGCAAATATCTTACCAAAAAAAAATAAATCAACTCGTTATATTTTTTGATATATTTCGGATAACCTACCAAACACGTTTTTTACATTTTCATATTTGGAATACAACTTCCAGGATATGCTACCAGGCGCGTTTTTAGATTTAAAAACTGAAACCAAAAACACTGTTTTCATTTTCATTTTTATTTTTGAAAAACAAAAACAAAAACAGCTTTGAAAAACGTTACAGGACATGCCATTAATTTTCCTTTCCTTTCCTTTCCTTTCCATTCTCATTCTTATTCCCATTACCATTCGATTATCATTCACCAAGCGTGATCATTAAGGATGGCAATGGATCAGATTGGGTATGGATACCCCAATATCCATCCCCGTATCCGTTTGGGATATATATCTCCATCCCCACATCCATCCCCATTTCTAAGTGAGCGGGGTGGATTCGGATAATCCGCTAATTAAAATAGAGATATCCATCCCCGCTCCGTTTATATCCGTATCCGATGAAAAAACTTTAAATTTTTATAGTTTACAAGAGAAAAATGTAACCAACATATGTAATTGTACATTTTATCTTATTTAAAGAGAAACAAATACATCCAATAAAGTTCAAATATAAAAATTAATAATAACTTATATAATTAGAATTAATAATCACATAATAATTTTTTATATTTTAAAAATATTAAAATCTACAATGGATCCGGATGGGGATGGATATCCATAGACGATATCCATCCCCATCCCCGAAAATAAAATGGATATTAGGATGATATCCATCCCCGCTCCATCCCCGAAATAATAGTATCCATCCCCATTTTAAATGGAGCGGATTCTTACGGATATCCGTATCCATGGATAATTTTACCATCCCTAGTGATCATAGAGTATTGACCAATAACTTGACTATATATGTTTTAAAAAATATAATTTTATTAAAAGTTTCAATAAATATTTTTTAATATATGTCTCTCGTAGAAATTAGAATTTTGATTAGTAGAATAAATTTAAATTTATCTAACAATGTTTTTTTATTTTTTTTATTTTTTATTTGTAACAACTCATATAGATTATATATAAATATTGTTCAATTGTTAACACATCAAGTCTTGTAGTCAAGTGGTAAAGATTCACAACTTTTGACTTGAGATCTCAAGTTCAATTCCCACTAATAACAATTGTCAATATTATCAGAAGTGGCCGGACACGGCAGTGGTGGGTGGCTAACGGACGGACGGACGGACGGCTGGCGGCAGCGGTAGGTGGCAGGACCGTCGGCAGGCGGCGGTCTTTGGCCGAAAGGGCTGCGACGACAGTGGGTGGCCGGAAGGATAGCCGGTAGCAGTGGCCGATGGCCGTGGGTGGTAGGACAGATGGACTGCCAAAGACGGCAGCGGTTGGTGGTCAGACGGACAGCGGCGGAGGTTGTCCAGCAACGACGAAGGTGGTGTATAAATATAAAAATGTTATTTAATTAAATATTTAAATAATGGAAATTTTTATTAAAAAAAATTATAAACATATCTTGACAGTTAAAAACAGTCAAGGAAAAAAAAAAAAAAAAAAGTGTCAAGACTTTTCTTGACATTGGCTTTGTTGACAGTTTTTAAAACTGTCAAGAATACTTTTCTTGACAGTTTTTAACTGTCAACAAATCCACTATTTTCTTATAGTGGTATATATTGAAATGTTTATTTTTATAAAACGAAAACATCTTTGAATGTGACATCTAAACAAAAATATTATTATAATTTCAATACGATATTTAAATTTATTAATAGAACCAAAAGTGAATGTATATCTTAATTTAATTTTAATACAAATCTAATTCAAAATAGAAATATAGATTTAGCTCCTGCCAAAGAGTATTTGTGATTATTAATTTTGTAACATTACTTTTAACCATTTTAACATTTTAATCTACGTTGAAGTTGTTTCTGGGAACCACTCAACTTTAATAAAGGGAATGACTTTTACATTGTGGAAACCACTTTAATGTTGAAATCAACGTCAAAGTTATTCCTGGGAACAACTAATCATTGGGAACAACTTCATATAAATTTAGCTGCTGCCAAAGAGTATTTGTCATTATTAAATTTTGTAACATTTCTTTTAACCATTTTAACGTTTTAACCTACATTGGAGTTGTTTCCAAGAACCACTCAACTTTAACAAAGGGAACGACTTTTACATTGTAGAAACCACTTTAACGTTGAAATCAACATCAAGTTGTTCCCGGGAACAACTTCAACATCAATGAAAACCACTTTAATGTTCTAAACTACGTTGGAGTTGTTTCCGGGAATCACTTAACGGTAAAGTTGTTCTTTGGAACAACTACTCGTTGGGTATAATGTTCTAACAAACGTTGGAGTTGTTATCAGAAAATATAACTTTGACAAAGGGAACCACTTTTATATTTAAAATGTTCAATTAAATCACTTTGTTTGTATATTTTTTAAAAATATTTAATGTCAATCTAATAAATCATATTAAAAAAAATAATTAGTTTTTTATTCAATATTATATATTAGTTTTACCAATTCAACTATTTAGTATTATTGAAGTAATATTACTAATTTGTTTTTATTTTTAAAAAATTAATAATATTGTTATTAACATTAACTATTTAATATTTTAAATCTTTTTTTGAAACATTAATATTTTAAATCTTATTCTAATAATTGAAAGGTGTAAAATAGTACAATTCAAATATTATGTCATACACATGACTTTTGTGTTATTTTATACAACTGTGTTAATACAATTATACGGTACCATAGTAAATACTTGATATAAACTAAAAGTATTTTTATTTATAAAAAAAAAAAAATGCATTTCTTATGTTTCAACCATTTTTAAGTGTTTCAAAATAAAAATGATAATTATTGTTATTATTATTATTTTATACCACCCGTGGGTATGATAACTCCAACATAGGATATTGTCAAGCTGAATGAGCGCTCTTATTACATTGTTTTTTTTTTTTTTTTTTTTTGAAATATTACATAATTTTGGAGGGGTTTTATTTTTTTAGAAGGGGGTGAGGGGTTTACCATCGGACCAACCTCATCTCATCAGTGCTCTTATTACTATTATTATTATTTGAACTATTATTATCATTAGTATCATGATATTAGTTTTAAAGTAATGTTGGACTGTCCAAAATATTTGCCCAAATTCTTCCAAATTATGTGGTATGTGAGTTGTCAATATCACATTACTTATTTTATAATCTCATGATTTATTAGATGTTGACAACTCACATGCCGCATCATTTGGACAAATATTTTTGGCAGCCTGACATTACTCTTAGTTTTTGAAGTATACAACTTACAACTATTGCAATAAGAATGTCGGGACCTGCTAAGATAAGACAATATAAATGCAGTCCTGATAGCTGCTTCCACAAAAAAGGAGAAAACTCCCCACATATGCTTGTAAAATGTGCATGGTGGGACTCAATTCTCTCACCACCACTATGAAAAAGAGGTGCACTACCATCTCTGCTAAGAGATGATGTGCTATACTTTTGAAATTAATAAACCACTATGAAATATATAGATGATAATCATAACAACACTATATTTTTAGTGAAATGAAAAAAATAATTGAATGAGGTTTATTTATAGAAATATCAACTAAAGGAAATTATATTTCAATGTTAAGTATCATGTAGCACATCACCTCTTATCAGAGATAATAGTGCACCTCTCTTCCACACCTAGTGGTCAGGGGTTCGAGTCTCACCATGCACATTTTACAAGCATGTATGAGGAGTTCTCCTGGTTGGTGGGAATAGTTATCTGGGTCATCACACATGTATTGTCTGATCTTGGTAGGTCCTGACAACCTTATTGTAATAGTTGTATACTTCAAAAACTAGGTGTGAATATCGTTTGTTGAACGAATCTTATTTGGAACCCGTTAATTTAATGAGATGTGTTTTGTTTTTAACTTGTGACACGATAAGTTTAACGAGTCATGCTCAGGTTGAGCAAAAAATTAATGGGCCATGTATGAGTTTATACGAATACGACACTATAACTCATATTTCCACCCTTAAGTATAGATATTAATGTAAGTAATTTTTTTTGAACTATTAATTAATTTAAGTAATTTAAGTAATTTAATAACATATATATATGCTTAATACATTACAATAATGTGAGAATAATCTTTTCAAAAAAATTTAATAAATAATGTGAGAGTAATAAAAGTATATAACCTGAAACAAAAACAATTTAAGTAAATAAGATGAGGTTGAATCAGCGGTAAGCTCTCCACATCTACATTTACGAAGTTGTGGGTTTCAGTTGTATCTATCATCCAATCTCAAGATATTGTAATTGTTTAAAAAACAAAATTATTCAAGTACTTCTTTAAAAAAAAAAAAAAAAAAAAACAACAACAACAACAATACAATTAATAAATAAGAAAACTGTAGTATTTATTTATTGAATTATTAAACATATTACTGTTCAAAACATTTCTAAATTAAATTAGCATTAATATTTAAAAATTAGTATTTTCTTAAGATAAATCACTTTGTTTTCTTGAGATAAATTAGAAAAGATTGAGGGAGAGAGAATTGGGGTTGGTTGTGAAGTGTGAGATGAGAGCAGAGATATATATATTTTGCTTTTAGTCAAACAACCGGTTATTGACATTGTAAGTTTTAGCGGTATTTGAATGTAGTTATTTTTTTCAGCCGTTGGATGCACTTTTTAATCATCCGGTTGTAAGTTGTAACTAAATGATAAATTGGTAGGTAACATTAAACTAACTTGTTTAATTTGTTTGACCACTCAAAGCCAAGATCAACAGTCAAACTCTCACATGGTTGGTTAATTAGAGAAATATAAATCTACAAAATCAGAGATTCAGAAGGGTCAGTCTTTAATCACATTAGGTCCATCATACTATAATGATAGTTAATCAAGTTATTTTAATTAGGGTCTAATCTAAATCTGGTGGTCACGTGGCTAGTCATGTGGAGGATCAAACCAGTTTTGACTCCAAAAGTCCAAGTGCAACCAGCTCTTGCATTAAAATCCACGTCCAAGTAAAAAACTAAAAACCATTCCTTTTCTTTTTCTTTTTAAAAAACAAAACCTTATATAAAAAAAATAAGGACTAATTGCACAAAATTCCCCTAAGTTTAGGCATAATTGCATGTATATGGAACATATACCAATAATTGCACAAACGTTCCCTTGCATTAGTTGACTTCCGTTAACTCTAACCGTTGACCACAATTTTAACCTACAATGACTAAAGTGCCCCTGTTACCTATTTTATTATTTAAATTAATAATTAAAAACGAAACAAAAAAGACAAAGAAAAGAAAAAAAAAAAAAAAATCAATCAATTTTTTTTCTCTTTCATTTTTTCAACCCCCAAATACAATCCAAAAATAAACTTAACAAACAAAAACCAAAAGTCAATCCCACAAATCAAAACCAAAGGTCAAATCCTCAAACAACAACCAAAAATCAAATCCACAAATAAAAACCCAAATCAATTAATTCCACAACCAGTTATCCACATTCATTTTTTTATTTTTTTTTAAAAAAAATTAGAACTTCAATGGTGGATTTTTAACTTTCTAGGTTGATGTTCTAATTTATTTATTTTTTTAAATGGATGTGGTTAACTGGTTGTGGTATTGATGGATTTGGGTTTTTATTTGTGGATTTGATTTTTAGTTGTTGTTTGAGGATTTGAGTTTTGGTTTTAATTTGTGGGATTGAGTTTTGGTTTTTGTTTGTTAAGTTAATTTTTGGATTGTATTTGAGGGTTGAAAAAATGAAAGAGAAAAAAATTATTGATTTTTTTGTTTTTTTTGTTTTTTTGTTTTTTTGTTTTTTTTTCTTTGTCTTTTCTGTTTCATTTTTTAATTATTAATTTAAATAATAAAATAGGTAACTAGGGGCACTTTAGTCATTGTGGGTTAAAATTGTGGTCAACGGTTAGAGTTAACGGAAGTCAACTAACGGCAGGGGACGTTTGTGTAATTATGGGTAAGTTCCATATGCATGCAATTATGCCTAAACTTAGGGGATGTTTGTGCAATTAGTCCAAAAAATAATAATGTCATACTGCTCAAATTATTTGTTAAATGATGTGGTAACCGGTAAATGAGTTGTAATTAACATCTCATCCACACCTTTTTTTTTTTTTTTTTTTGAAAAGATTATTCTCACATTAAAGAAAACCGGTGACAAAGAAACTAGGTAATCACCCAAGACCATCCTCTCCACACAAAAAGGACAGTCTTCCTACCACACAAACTCACCCACATAAGATAAAGCTAGTTTAGCAAGCCCATGAGCTACTACATTCGCACCACGAGGAACAAAACTCACCAAGAGAACATAAACCTCACTAAGAACACATAAGATATCAGAGATTACAGTCCCACATCTACGCAAGGAGAAACCTGAGAATGAATTGCAACCACCATGGTTAAAGCTTTTGACTTTAGCACAGCTGGAAGGAGACCTGTGTTCACTGCTAGTATAATACCTTTATAGATTGCCATGGCCTCAACAATTTGGGGTTGAAAATTGGCTCTGAGCCCGTAGCAAGCAGCAGCCATAACATAGCCGTTACTATCTCGAATGACCACCCTAGACCAGACATCCCATCCGTTGTCGCTAAAGTAGCATCCGTATTAATCTTTAAAAAAAACCCCGTCACTGGAGCTTTCCAACAAGGACTCACATGTCTACCACCAACATCCTTTGAATCCTCCTTAGCCAAAGCCTGCCGGAAATCCTACAAAAAAGATGCAAACCAGCCATAAATCTCAAAGACACTAGCCCCCACCCTGTGATGCACCACCTGATTCCTGCTATACCAGATTCTCCACCAGATTACATATAAGCCTTCAAATTCCTCTACCTTCAGCCAATCCCAGCAAGCCAAAACGAAAACAAAAAAGGAGGTTGAATCCAAGAAATCCGCCCCCCACAGAATCAGCTCGAACTTCCTTCAAAGTAGAACATCTCCATAATGCATGTAACGTTGTTTTAGACTTCTTCAAACAAAGTGGACACACAATATCCGTTGGAACCCTATGCACGGCCTATTTAATACGAGTTGGATTCCAATCATTGCAAGCCTTCCAAACAAAAATCTTTACCTTAGAAAGAAGTTGGATGTGCCAAAAAAAACTTCCACCACGACTCCAAAGAGCTTAAACCAAAATCGCTAGGATTCGAAAAGGAGCACCTCTAAACCTAATAGCCACTTCTAACCGAAAAACACCCTGATTCGTTGAAGTGACACAATAAGGAATCATTCATCTTGGAAACGCAAGGAGGAATTCTTAGAATAATATTAGCATCATCTTGGAGAAAAGATCCTCTCACCATTTTTTCATCCCATTCCCCAAAAGCCATATTCAAACAGTCTACAGTAGCAAAGACCCCAAGCATTGGCTGAGAATACACCTTAAACGAAGTTAGTCTTGGAATCCACTGATCACTGTAAATCAAAATATTACGCCCATTCCCCACCCACCACCTAGATCCCTTCTCAATTAACTCTCGTCCCCAAAATAAACTTCTCCATAAAAACGATCCAGATTTACAGACCTTAGCTTTAAGAAAATCTGTTCTCGAGTAGTAACAGCCCCTAATGACCTTTGCTGCCAACGAATCTAGATTCTAAATGAGGCGTCAACATTGTATTGCCTTATTAAAGGCACCCAAATCGTGAAAACCAAGACCCCCCCTCACTATTGGATTTACAAAGATAATCCCACGAGCACTAGTGCATTTTGCTCTTCTTTCCCCCCACCTCCCCACTAGAACCTTGCACTAAAACGATGGAGCTCATCGATGTGGGAGTTAAGCAGTTTGAACAAATTCATTAAGTATAAGACCTTGTGGGCCATTCGCAAGTTGAATCTAGATCACGATAAGGTCGGAGAGGAAAAGAAGCTTCAACTTAATGATGTTAGGATTTTGAGTCTAGTTGGCATTATTCTACATCAAAAACGGTATTTCCTTTGTATTGTTATGTTGTCCTAGTTGTACGGTTTATCAAGCTTCAAAGAGGATGGACAACATCTCAAGCAAAGTGAAGCCTTCGTGCGAAGAAAGCGCTATTGACTACAAAGGTAATAAGACCTCTTTCCTCTTACAAGGCTTAGGCGCACGCACACACTTCATGTAAGTAGTGCATCAGAAAATAGTTTTTATTTGAAATTAATCAAGCTAATTAAGAACGATAGGTTTCAAAAATTTTCTATCGTCTTCTTAGGACCTTTTGTGTATACATGAATATGAGGAAGAGATTTTTTTTCATACCTTTGAAGAACACTCTTTCATTTTCTTTTCGATCCTTTACCACTAAGCCTTCTTAGCTCTCCCGCGATCTAGCAACTGTGTGTGTGGGTACGTCACGGATTCTGGGAGCAGTTGAATGGAGGATTGAGAGAACCAGAAGATAACACCTTGCTTCCCATTTGAATTCGGCCAACCCTACAAGCAAGAGGCAAAAAAAGAACTTTTTCTTTTTTCTTTCTTATTTGGCTGCACCCTCCTTTCTCTTTAGGGTTTCGATTAGCTTCTTTTTCCTGACAAGTATATCTTATATACTAGGAACCTAGGGTTTATTAATCCAAGTTAAAATAGGATTCCAAATCCTTTTTAATTATTACTTTACTAGGGTTTGAACATTTGACCTATTTAGAGTAAATAAAAATAATCACTTATTATTTTATTGCTCTTGACAAGGTTAGAAACTGAAACCTCCATATGACAATTAATAATTCTTAATTATTAATATGTCAATTAAATAATCATATTATTTAATAATATTTAATTAAACAATTAAATAATATATTAATTAAATAATCACATCATTTAATTAATTTCCAAAATATATTTAAGTTACTTTCGTAACACAATTAATTGGACCATCCAATTCTCCGTGAGTCTTGTTACTATCAATCATATAGGGCTAGCAAGGGGACCTAATTGACCCACAGTTTTGAGCTCCAATAATACTTAGAAAAAATAAATTAAACTCTTTAATTAATATTTCAGAATTATTAACCTTGGAGTTATTCCACTAAAACCCAAGGTTGTACTCTAGTAACTGTAGATGTTTTAAACAACCAATTTATCAGTGTCCATTGATATAGCTATTACATATAGCATGATCCTCCACAAGTAGTTCATAATTAGAGCTAGGTCATAAAGTCAGTTATACCTCTCTAATTATATCTTTTCCTTTAAGTACCATTGATTCTCTTGAATGATTATATCCTTCATTACTTTACGGAAGAAGGAGAGCGCTCTTAATCGTTCAAGCCTCGAATCAACCCTTAAGGGAACTACTTATCTACTTCTCGCAAAAAGGAGTGGATTCCACTATTGTGTGCATACCTTCCCAGCCACAAGCCAAACCGTGATTCCAAGATACGGAGATATTGACTGAGAATGCTATTCCGATCTCACCCATGGTAAATCAAAAACAATGATCTAACCTGAAGGAGTCAGTAAAACACTCAGGATTTAGATCACCCATATATAGCCATCATTAGTTGATATATATGAATCTTTTCAACTAACGGATCTTAGTGATAGATTCATATAGATCGTGGCCCAGTCCTATATGATCATATCATATAAGGTGCCTCAATTCTCATAATACCATATGAGTAGTCTATGATAAGACCACCGTACAATACGGAAAGGACTGCAGCTATAGATTAATCACAAATAAAGTACCAAACTTTATTTGCTTTCTACGGACTATTTAGATTGTATGTCTCAAACTGAATTCCTCTGTATATGACATTCATATACTCAGTTTGAGATTACATCTAGCAATCTTGGATGTTTGCATATATAATATAAGTGTATGAATTAATATATTTGAATGAAATAACTACTTCTTTTATTATTGAATTTATAACATTTACAAATTACAAGCCCCAAACCAACACTTCATTCATATGTGTCCCTACATCGTAGTGCTACAACACATTCACACTTGTTTTAGTAAGTTCCTCATATTTTGATTGGCTTATTTCATTGGCAAATCACATTTTGAGATGTCTATGCAATGGGTAGCTTAGGTTCTCATTGACAAGCTTCCAAGCATCCCGATGACTTTAAGAGCAAGAGTAAAAGGTAAATCACTTGACTTGCCACTTGAAGAGATTAATTGCACACACACACACTTCTTCATGCTTGTTTTATTCATCTTGCATTTGAGCTTCAATTCTTATATGTGTGCATTCTTCACACTTCACACTTGCACCTCTTTGTTAGATTTTGTTGTGTGATAGTGTCTAGTAATTCATTTCCGTTTGTGTGATCGGAAACGTTCATGCTTGAACGATGGTGTGCATGTCTTAGCGCGATGGTTGACCATTTGAGAAGATCTCATTCTTTTCCTTGGATTAGTGTTAGTTATGGTGCGGTTGATTGGAGTAAGGTGTCTAGTTTCAAAAGATTAGATTTTAATGTTTCAAGTGTTTTCAAAGCTAATCTTTGCATGGTCTTATGACCATAACGTTTTATACAAAGTTTCAAAATGAGTTTTGAAAACTTTTGTACAAACTAGACACCCATACCTTTCCAACGGTATATTATTCGTAATATGTCATGACCGTTTGGATTGATTTTGAAATCTCCAAAGAAAGCATTGAAACATGGCAACTATGTTTTTAACCGAATATGACCTTTTGTCACTCAATTGACCATAACTTTTTCTACAATCATCCAAATCTTGTTTTTTAAATTGTAGTAGAAAGTAAACTTCCATACCTTTCCAACAGGATATTATACGAAAGGTTTCGATGTCGTTCGGTCATGTTTCAGGTCACTCAAATTTAGAGCAGTTGTGCTGTTGGTTTGCGCACCAGCGAAAACCACTCTCATGACAGCTGTGGTTTTCAAAGCGGTTGTTAGAGCGGTTTTTGACGGGTGTTTGTTGTCCATTGCCAAAACAATGTCATTTCGTCTAGGGCATCATATATATTAATCTCTTACCTCTCTTGGCCCTTGAAGAGCTTCAAACATCATATTTTTAGAGAGAGAAAGAGCTCCTCTAGTGAGAGAAAGCAAAAGCTTGCTACTTTAACTCTCCAAACCCAAAACCTATCTCCATCTTGCATCATTCAACATCATTTGAGCATGGGTCTTCATGGTTTCATGACTAGGTAAGTTAGAACTTCATTGAATATCATTTAATGTTCTTCTTACTCTATATTAGGTGTTTATTGCATGATTAAATACCTAGACTCTATTTATTGCATATATTCATGAGTCTTGATAACATGATTGGGCTTGTTTGTGATAGCTAGGATTTCAAGTTTATATTATATCTAGCTAATTCATCTCATTGTTTGATTGAGATTCATTGTGATAGCTATTGTATCTAGGATTGATTATCCTTTACATAGCTAAGTTGTATGCCATGACATATAGCAATATGATATCTAGGATTGATTTAATTGACATCATTTAATCCTAGATAAGTATTTAGTGTTGCCTAGCATTAATTGCAGTTTTAATATCATTGCATATTGAAAGAGGTTATTGATCTCTTCGTGAGAATTAAGTCTTGTGACTACCGGTGTGTAGTGCTCAAGTAATTGGTCAAGTGCCACTGTAAAAGGCCTGTGGGTAAAGTAGGAGGTGCTCACGCCAAGAGTAGTGATCGGGGGATATCACTAGGGATTGAACCAAGAGTGGTGAGTGGTAGTGTCCATAGTCTGAGGTTATCTAGGGTGAGAGTCCGTGTATCGCTTGAGGGTGTAACCTTTTATTCATATAGTGGATTTCGGTGACCGTGTGTGGCGCACATATCAGCCCTTGGTTTTTCCTTGTTGAAAGTTTCCACGTAAAAATCAAGTGTTCTTTAATTTCCACATTTTATACTTGATTTTATTATTTGTTGAATTGGGTTTATAATTGAATATTGACTAATCCAAAAAAATGGTAATAATCAGATTAACAACCCATTCGCCCCCCTCCCTCTAGGTTGTTTTAGACACGCCGCTATATTTGTTTCAGTCTCAAATTGACAAACATTGTAGAAATGCATAAACTAGGACTATCTTTAGGAAATTGCATACTTGTGTGGCCATGTGTTTATTTGTTTGTGTGTTATTGATTTGGACTTGAATATGCTCTCATACGATTCCTTGTTGAGTTCCAGTCATTTTAGTTACTCACTCATTAGATTTCGAGTTCAAACTAGGAAGTTAATAATCTTTACGTTCTCTTACAATGCATTGTCTTCGTCTTCGTGTATCGAGTCGAGTTCACATCCATTTGTTAAAGTTTCATAGTCTTCCTCGTGTGTTAGTGAGTTACGGTTCATAATCTAGAAACGGATTCTAATTCTGAGTTCGGAGGCTGAAGGACGGTCAAAGAATGCGAGGGATGCATGAGAAGAGGAGTGAAGAGAGAAGGCCAACCAAGTGAGGCCTTCCCGTGGAGGCACGTGGCCACCATGGGAGGGGAGGCCTCCCCGTGGTGGCCATGCGCCTCCTCAAGAAGGCAAAGAGGCCACCTCTCTTGTGGGGCCCACTCTCTTTCACTTTCCCTCCTTTTCTTTTTTAAATATTTCCTCTCTCTCACTTTCACATTTCAACCATTTTCAAGAGAGAAAGGTGCAGAAATTTTCTCTAAGGTTTTTCCAACTTCCAAACACCATATCTCTCTCATCCTTCATCCAATTTGAGTGATTCAAGTTGAAGAATCTTCATATTGGAGTCCTCTACAAACCCTAAGCAATCTTGAGGTCATTTGATCAAGTTTTCATTTGGTTTCACACCAAATTCGAACTGCACTCCTTGTTATAAGGTAATTGTCAAATCCTTTGTGATCTTGAGCTTAAATGTTCTTTAATTACCTTGGGATTTTTCCTATATATGTTTATGTTCTTGATCATATGTTATTAGGTTTGTAGGCTTCAATTTAAAGTTAATTTGATCTTAATTAGAATCTTGAATGTGAGTTAGATTTTTCTAAACCTATGTTTTCACATGCTTGTGAGTTGTATTGTGATTAGATTTGAATCTAGGATTGTTTGTGCATTGATTAATAATTCCTAGTTGTGATATATGTCTTTGATTGAACATATTTGGAATTAGCACAATTTGTTGTATGTTTAGAGCATTGAATAGATTCACTTAATTGATTATTGAATATATGCTCTAATTGATTTATAGAGAAGTTTGTAGATCTAATCTCATTTCTCTAGCATTTTAGTTTTAGTACTAAAGGCTTGTATTTGTGCTTTATGAATATGTCTAATATCAAGCTTTAGTTGCATGAATCAAATCTAGGATTTAAGAATGTTTCGTGATTTGGCATATCTAGATTTCGGTATTCATGTGTTTATGACCTAGACTATTTTTGTTGTGATCTTTGTTGACTAAGTCTAGTTCTACATGAAGTGTACATAATCCATACATTTCATATGTTCATGCATCATCTTATGTGATATCATATTTTGGATTATAAACTAGAAAATCAAACATTGTGTGCTCATTGTCTAATTCTAGTTTCCATAGCTCATATTAATCATATGTTCTATGTTGGTTGTGTTTGTATCATTTGCATCACTTAGATCATTTGCCTTGTAAAAGGAGGAAGTCTCATATTGGGGTGGATTCCACAATAGTGAGCAAGGGAAGTCTTGGCAAGAGGCGTGTGGTCTCAAGTAAGACCAAGCAAGGGGTGTGTGGCTTCTAGTAAGACCAAGCATGTATACTTTCTAGAGGCACGCAATTAGTCTCGGATAGGAAGTAGGCAAGCTTCTCTCTAATGGGAATAGGTAGGAGGGATATCCAATAGATAGTGATACATGTGAGTTGATCACTTTTGAGGGTGTACTCTTATTTAACTAGTGAAAAACATTTTGTCAGTGGTTGTGGATTTAACCCGTGGATGTTTCCTCTTTGGAGGTTTACCACGTTAAAAATATCATGTGTCAAGTTTCTCTTTCCTTATCTCTTTGATATTTGTTTAATTGTATCAAATTGATCTTGTATGAATTGTTATTGATTACAACCTTATATTACAAGATCTTTGGTTGACTTTGTTTTATGATATGTACTTAAACATTTGATACATTTATCAATACTCTATGTATGCTTGTTTGTGTTTATTGAGGTGTGATACACGCCATTTAGAGGGACAAACTTTTGTTTGTTCCAAGGGATTGAAAAAGGCTTAAAAACCTATTCACCCATCGGGTTAGCTTTAGGCAATTTAATCGTGATTGTATTTACAAGTGAACTTGAAGAATTTCGGTTGGAGGCGTATGAAAACGGGAAGCTTTATAAGGAAAAGACTAAATTTCACCATGATAAGAGTCTTCGAAGGAAGTGTAGGGAAAAATACCAAAGAAGTACACGCAGCGGAAGCGATACTAAAAAAATAGATTTAGTGACTTTTAAAAATTTTTCCTTTATGAACCTTAAACCCTTTAATTAATTAAACATACATATACAATAACAAAAAGTAGAATACCTTTTGTCGTGTGATCCGATTGACTTACGTCGATGGTAATCCGCAAGATCTTCAATCCTAGCACGAACGTGGATCACCTAGGAGCGTGGTCTCCCTTTTCTTTGAATTGCAAACCTGTGAATGGACAAAACAAACTTTTCTTTTCTTTGTTAGTCACAAAAACAATCAAAAGAATGACTAAGATTATTCCGGTCACTTTTGAGTTCTCAATCTAATGATCGAAACTCGCGTGAACCTAGATCGATATCGTATACACAAGCTTATTGATGAATAAGCAAATAGTATATTATCAAATAATCTAACACTCCTTTTTGTTTTAGTAGAATAAAAAGCTTTCTATGAATTGAGAAGAAGAAGAAATTTGTATCATGAACACATGTGTGGTGGCCGAACCCTATAGCAAGAATAATATAGGGTGGCCGAATTTTGCTTCCTTTCTCCTTTAGGGTTGCCGAAATCTATGTGGTTGTGTATTAGGGTTGGCCGAATTTCATCATGTCACTTATATAGGGTGACCGAAATTCAACCCTAATTCTTTTCAACTTTTTAGACTTCAAACCCTAATCTAACTCATAGATATTTTATTCTATTCTTTTATTGACTAAATAAAAAGACTTCTTATTTGATTAAATAAATAAAACTAATTATTTATTTCCTTATCAAACAAGTCTTTTACTTTTACTTTTAGGAAATATATTTCCTGATTAGAAAAGATTTGTTTCTTTAATTAAACAATTAATTAATAAATTAATTAATTCTTATTTAATTAAAACAATGAAACAAAATAATATATTAGGTTAAACTAACCCTTGCCGCCCCACTTATAGTGAATGGGCCAAAATATTATTTTCTTATTTCATTTAATCCATTGGACTTTAAATAAAAAGCCCACATGTGAACCAGACCCATTCTTACTAAAAGAAACAAGCCCACATGTCTTTCATTAATATATTAATATAATTGAGTAGCCCATTACTAAAATAATGTGCAAATTATATTCTTAATATATTAAATGCAATTCTAGATGGACCCTTAAATTGGTCCGGTAGAATATATCAAGTGATCCATGCAAGTCCGTGTGGATTGGGGATCTTGGCGGGCCATCTAAATTTAAGCTTCAATAGACATAACCTAATCACAATCAACAAATGATTCACTTAGGTCCGATCCATTAATTTTAACTCATTCCACTAAAGAGCTAAAACTGAACTCTTAAATAAAGATAGAAAAGGAAGATGCTCCTTATTCATACCCTAGACAATCATATAGGAGATAGTGTATCCTCGTAATTAATATCAGTAATCGCCAAGAGTTCATAGACCGCCTATAACTCTCCAAGTTACCATATTTACTTATATGACCGCGTTTTGAACTTGGATATTTTGACTTGTCCAGAAGCCATGTTTTCAATAGACACTATCGAAAACTCAACGTTGAGATTTAATATCCAATTACCTCAAAACATCCATATGATGATATTATACTCTCATTTAATTAAATGGAGCCACGATGTCCATATCTATAAATGAAGTCCTCTATCGATTAACAAATGAATATCACCAAACTATCGAGGATAGACTATGCGATATAATCGTACTCATTGATAACTCAAATGATATCACTTGCAACCATAAGTCCATCATTTATCTCAGGATTAAGATAGACTCTCCGATTGTCCTGATAATGAAAAGACTATTATCTATTGACGGTTCTAGATAAAGCTTTTCATTGTGATCTAGTTCAATGCACCCAGTGCATTAGATCCTTTTGCTCGAAGACACTCCGATGATTTTAGACTCATCATATCTCATTTGATCCCACTCAAATGCTAGCAAAAGAATTCTACAACTTTAACAAGATAAAGGTGCCCAACCTTTAACTTAAGTTGTGAACATTATTCAAGACTAACTAAATAATTGTGTCTACCACATACATATCCAGATGTACGAACAATTCTTCTTTTCCCATAGTCTTTAGACTTTATGATTATTTACTTTGACAATTATAATATTAAACTATAAATGCTATACGATTTGTTAAACCAGAAATCACTTTATTAATATGAAAAAGATTGTTAATTACAACATTACACTCTTGCTATTGAGCATAATCCTAACAGGAAGGAATTCCATTCGGGAATGATTGTTCTCCTCTTTAAGTCCTGTTTAAAGTTGTTTCCGGGGAAACTTAAATCAAGATGGATGGGGCCATATCGGGTTGTCCAAGTCGTTACTCACAGTGCAATTGAGATTGAAAGTTTGAAGAAGGGAGAGAGGTTTAAAGTGAACCGCCACCGGTTGAAACCCTATAGAAGATGAGACCCGACTTAGGCTCCTATTTCAAGTGAAGATTTGACTGAGTTGCTTGGGTAACCATTGTTCTTTCTCATTTTTAGCTTTATGTTTGCAAGTTGTTCATTTAGCCATTTAATTTTTTGAAATTGTTTGTTCTTATTTCCTTTTTGCTTAGAATAAGAGCATGTATTGTTTTTGGTAGTGGATTTAGAATGGATGTGCTCTCATTTTTGTCTTATTGATTTAGGATGTTTGAGATGTTGATTATATACTTCATGTTATATATCTTTTTGGGATGATTTTGTACATACATGAATAAGAATAACTTGGTTGAATTTTATTTTTTGGGGGGGACAATTTGATTGTTAGGACATTAATGACTTTACAACTCTTTGCTTTGGATTTGTTGGGTTGCACCATTTAAACTGATTTTTATTACCCAAAAACATTGAGGAAAATGTCAAATTTAGGTTTAGGGGTACTTATGCGCAACACCATCTTTTGTTTTATAAATTTGAGCCTAATTTTTCAAAATTCTTGTGACAATGCCATTTTGAGCATATTTTGCTTGTAGAGATTATGCTCTTGCATGAGCAAGTGAGGAATTGTGTATCTTTGCATTTGCTTGGTTTAGATTAATGTCATGCCATTTAGGATTACATTGCACAAAGCGCGTAATCTTTTTCTCATAATGATTTGAGTGAATGATCAATCTTGCTTGAAGGCGAGGAATTAATAGTGGAGACTTCCCGTGAGTTTCACATACATGGCCTAAAAAGCGTCTTACTCTTTAAATACTCACTCTCAAACACTCATACAAACATGTATAGGTCTCATTTGCACTTAAATGTTGCTTGTCATAGAATACTATGGACTGCTTGTGGATGCTTTAATTTGCTTTGTGGACAAACCTTTAGAAATGATTTTAGGCAATGCATGTGAAAAACCACTATATTGGCCTAAATACTTCCATACCCTCTAATGTGTGTGCTCCCAAGCCCTTTTGAAGCCAAACACACCTAAGCTTTTCATTCACGAACCAATCTACATGAACCATATAGCCTATATAATTGACTTACCTTGACCAAATGATTTGCTAAGGCTTAGAGAATGAATGTAAGCTCTTGTACTTGAAAATGTTGAGGTGTGTACCTAGGCATGTAAATGTGTGCAAAAGTATTGTAATGCAAGAAAGATTGAAAAGAAAAAGAAGAGCAAGGAAAAAGGAAAGGATTGAAATGAAAAGATGTATGCAAGGCTTGAAAAGAAAGGACTAGCAAATAAAAGAAAAGAGGAAAGAAAAAGAGAACTATGAATTATGCACAATTGGCCTAGATAGAGAGTTGAGAGTTGAATTAGCTACTCAATAAAAAGTTTAAGTAGAGATTGCACAATTGAATTGTAATTGTAAGCTTGGACGCCAAAAAGTGTGAACATGAATGTGTGAAAGCAAATTGAACTCATTATTAGAATGCATGCCTTAGTGTAAATCATTGGGTTCCTTGTTATCTACTGTCCCATTATTTGACTCACCATTCACCTAAGGCCCCATTACAACCAAAAGAAAGACCTTAATCATCTTTAGGAATGTCCACTTTGTAAATTTTCGTTGACGCATATTCTTTCTAATTCATGGCTTGCAATTCTATTCATGGGATCATTTTTCAGAAATTGTGTCTTAAAAATACATCATGTGCAATCAATTTGATATCCATGACATTAACTCATATTGCATAGGTATCTTGAGTGAAGTCTGGGAATTTGAGCGAAAAAATGAGAGAATCCAGTAAGGATTAGATATTGAGGCAAATTACATTCTAAACCAAATGGTACTTTTGTTTTGAAACTTTGACATTTTGAATGTAGAATCGCACTGCGTGCAATTTTATCTAGAGTGGCATGCCTTTAATCTTTACTTAGTGGTTCTTACATGAATACTTCCTCACTAGTGTAGCATTGTATTAATCTTTTCATTTGGCTTCACATGTTAATCAATGGCTAGTAATTAGTAAATCCTTGCAAAGATGAGTTAGAACTGTAAGGTCTCATTTATTGATTGGCTTATTTCCTAGACAAACCACATTTAGGGTTTGATGTAAGGGTAGCTTTAGGCTTCTAATGGTTGGTGCTTTGCACAACCAAGGCCCTCTCAAGTCCTCAAGAGAAGAAGTAGCAAAGGTAAATTTCTAAGTTCTTACTTGCTTTGAAGAGATATAGTTGCACACACACACAACTCATACATATATATATATCTTGCATGTTGTGTATGTTTTATAGGTGCATTCATGTTCATTAATCTCTCTTCTTGCATGTGGTAATTGATTGCATCTTGTTCATGATAATGCCATGACACTTTAGGCATTAGGATACATTCATTTCAATTTTCACACTTGCACAAAATTGCTCATTTTAGACCAAGTGTGAATTATTTTTGAAAAGATAAAATTTCTATTTAATCGCAGCCTGTACTACCCCTGGTGCAAGTGCATGGGTGGCGGTCCAAGTCAGGTTGAAAAACCTAATGTTTTTGCGCCACGCATACCGCAGCCTAGGCACATGCCTATGGGGCGGTCTACGCAGCGGTTGAAAGCAGAGCTTTCACGCTATGCGTACTGCTGCCTAATCGCTTGCATAGGGTGCGGTATGGGCAGCAGTAATTCGGCCAAAATGTTTTAAAAAATTGACCAAAACGACCATGCTTTGAAGAGACCACCTATATAAGTATCACTTATGTCTTTAGGTCATTTCAAGAGAGTTCAAATCAGCTTTCTTAGAACATTTTTCAAGAAAGAAAAAATTCACAAGAACTCACTTTTAAACACTTAAAGTCATTCCTTTGTGCATCAAAGATCATCTTGCATCATCTATGAGCATATAGGATGCATCCATGCATGGTTTTGCAACATCACAACTTGCTTGGTAAGGTTTTCACTATTATCTTACATAATTAGTGTTTTTCTTAACAAGTCATCTCTTTAATTATTTGTATGCTCTTAGAATATATTCTAGATACAAAATAGAGATTGATTGTGGTGTATTGATTAAGTGTTGTATTGTGATAGCTATCTAGGATTATTTAATCTATGTTTAGCTAAGCTTTATGAAATGTCATTTAGCTATTGATATCTATGATTGCATTAATTGTCATCTAATCATCCTAGATAAGCATCTAAGGTTCTCTAGCTTTGTTTGCTCTTTGAATATCATCATATATTCACATAGGTCATTTTATCTCTTCATTGAGAAGTAAGACTTGTGGCTAAGATTGCTTAGACCACAAGCAAATTGGACTAGGTTTGCTTTTATAGGCCCGCGGGTAGTAGTAGGGGGTTATAGGCCGTGAGAGGTTGAGGTCAACCTAGGCTGTAAACTCTAACTCTATTACAATTAATGGATTCGAGGTCCGTGTGTGACGCACATAACAGCCGTGGTTTTTCCTTGTTGAGGGTTTCCACGTATATATCAAGTGTTATTTAAATTCCGCACATATTACACTTGTTATATTTGTATTGACTAGATAGGGATAATTTCGTAATCTTGACCATACACGAAAATTGGATAAAATTGGTTAAAATCTATTCATCATCCCCCCCCCCCCCTCTCTAGATTAATATTGAACACACCGTAATTTGTTTCAAGAACTTTATTGAAAACCTTTGAAATAACTTGATGTTTGTCCTTAGGGTTGTTTTGTGATTGTTTTGCTCAAGGACTAGCAAAAGATACGTTTGAGGGTATTTGATTGAGCAAAAATAGATATGATTTTGGTCCCCCATTTCCTTCCCTTTTTCACTTGATTCTCGGGCATTTTCCCGTGTTATAACTATGTTAATCAAGTGTTTCAAGATTATTAGTACCACAAGGGCATTTGTGAAGGTAGAGGAGAATTTGATACAAAAAGTGCAAAAAGGTGAAACAGGGCATTGTCGCTGTTTCAGGTTTCGCCATATACACAACGTGATAGAAGCCTTGAAGCAATGAAGATCCAAGCCAAGGAAATGTCGTAGTACTGTCGCTGTGAAGCCATCATCACGATAGAGAGAAGAAAACCTGATAATCCAATCAGGTATGTCGTCGCGGTATACTGTCGCTGTGAGCCACAACCGCGACAGAAAAAAGGAAATCCTGATAAGATGTTCAGGTGTGTTGCTGCGGTGTATTGTCACTATGAAGCTACAACCGCGGAAGAAAATCAAGAAATCAATCAGGTCCAGTGTCGATGTTTAGTGTCGCTGTGTGACCAAACAACGACCACTCACAAGATCTTAGATCCCATTGTCACATTTTAGATGTCGCTGTCTTCAAGAGCGTGAAAAAGAGTAAAAACCACCGCGACAACCAGATCGAAGGCCGTATAACTATCTACCGTGGTAGCGTCGCTGTCTCCAAAATCGTGAAAACGCGACCACAACACATGCTACATCAGCATTTCTGGCAGTTACAGTACAGATCCGAGAGCCAATATAAATGCTCTTCTTCTCCATTTTGAAACACACATTTTCCAAGCACAAAAAACTTAAATTGAAACAAGCATTCTCTCTTCCATCTTTCCCTCATTCAACTTCCTCCATCTCTAATCTTGAACTACCTTTTCCATCCAAAAACTCAACAGAAAATCTTGATTACTTCACCTAACCATTACACTCTCTTCATTCTCTACATTCCCTACCTTTGTCACTGCCCATTAGACATCCATTCATCTAGACACATTCTCATCTACCATTCTTTGCACTAGGAGCATCAAAGGAAGGAAGGAAGGATCAAGCACTAAAGAAGGAGGCCTAAGGGTGATTTCCTAATCTATTACTTCTTTGCTTTTGATTGTAACTATGTGTGACTAAATCCCCATTCTATGGGATTCATGTGAGGAACATTTGGATTTGAGTTTTGCTTAAGCTATATTGTATTTAAATCTCTATTTGTGTTCTATTCATTTGATAACTAGTTCTATGCATTATGTGATTAACTTTGTATACCACTTGTTGATTACAATCTTGTTAGGAATAACAATTAATCTTGGATTGACAGCCTTGATTGATTAGGAACATAGTGAATAAGATAGATTATTAGAGGGTATATCAACCACAATAATCTAAGCCTTGATTTGTTATTAACCGATCCCACATTAACCACCCCCCTCCATAATCTATTAGGTATTTTGGTGGGAAGTGTTTAGGTTTTGTATCGACGGCCTATTCACATCTAAGACTACAAATGGGTCATAAGTATGAGATTAGTCCATTAAAGTTAGCTTGATGAGCATTGCCAATAGTCCACTTGCAACTCCATCATTTCCATAGTATTCTCTTAATTGATTACATCCATATTCTTATCAAAGATTGTTGAGCATTCTATTTTTCCTTATCATTTTAGTTACATTTACTTTACATGTATTTTTTATGGTTTCTCAAACCATACACTATCCAAACTACTATGATTTACATTATTACATTGTAGACTAGTTAATTAATCCAACTAATTACTCTAATTCCCTATGGAACAAATCCTTGCTTACCGTTTTACTAAGCTTTATTTCCTAAGTGGATTCCTAAGTGGTTAAACAGGTTTTCAAGTGAACATATAAATGCATTGTTTTGTTGAGTACAAAATGACCTCATCAAAACAAAAAAGCTATTGTTTACTTCTCCTGGTAACACAAGGGAGTCCTAAGTACTGGTCATGACACTCAACGACCTTCATCTCTAAAACACCAGCTAAAGAAGGCCTATCTGCCCCTACTACATTTTTGCTAAAACCCACAGCAAATTTGTGAAAATTGATAGTCTGACCTGATGCCACTGAAATACTCCCCAAGAATCCGCTTAATGTTGCTACACTCATCCACGGCTGTCAGTGTAAAAAACAAACTATCATCAGTAAAAAAACAGGTGGCTAATCTTGGGGCTCGACCTACTACATTGAAAACATGAAAACTTACATCCTTTTCCGCCCTCAAAATTAGACCCGATAAACCTTCTACACATAGAAGAAATAGATACGAGGATAACAGGTCCCTTTGCCTTAACCCCCTGAAAGGCCAAAAATTCCCTATCAACTTTCCATTAATATTGCACGAGAAAGAAATAGTCAAAACACAATCCATGATCGTAGCATTCCATCTCTTTGAAAAACCCATCCTATGCATCATCTCTGTTAGGATTCCCGTTGTGTTTAATTGGCTTATTTCGTGATCAAACCACATGTGGGGATGCTTTGTAAGGGTAGCTTAGATGTTGTGTTATTGCTTAGGCCCTTTTGAAGACCTCACTATTGACAAGCACCAAAGGTAATATTCTAAGTGCTTACTTGTCTTGAAGAGATAGATGCACACACTCACAACTCATGCATATGTTTAATCCTTATATGTTGTGTGTCTTTTATGTGTGCCTTAATGCTCATTAACATCTCTTCTTGCATGTTAGTTTGATTGCATCTTGCATATCCAATTGCCTTGTCATGTTTAGTCTTAGGATTGCATTTTTGCACTGGGCGCCCCCAAAAGCGCTGTACAGAAGCGCTGTACGAACAGCGCCCATTGAGCGCTGTTCAGACCTGATCGATTTAATCGGTCGCTGTTGGGTCGCTGTTGGGGCGCTGTACGTGGCGCTGTACAAAGCGCTGTACGTACAGCGCCACTCTGTTTCCTCGTGAAAACAGAGCAAGGGCGCTGTACAGGCGCTGTACAGGCGCTGTACAAGGGCGCCCTACGTACAGCGCCCATGGCAAATAGTGGGCAAACTTATCAAAACGACCACACTTTGTTTTGGCCCCCTATATATATGCCACTTTGACTTTAGGTCAATCACAAGAGTTCATATTCAGATTTCATACTTAGGATATTTTTCAAAGAGAAGAAAAATTCCAAGAACTCATTTTTAATTACTCAAACACCTTTTCCATGATCATCAATCATCATCTAGCATCATCTTAGATCATCTAGATGACATCTTGCATGGATTCTTCATCATACTTTGCTTGGTAAGCTTTTCACTAATATCTTACATATTTTGTGTTTATTTTATCTAGCAATCTCAATTAATTACTTGATTGTTATTTTGTATGCTTTAGATACAAAATTGAGATTAGTATGATGTATGTTTGAGAAGTTGTATTGTGCTAGCATATTAGGTTTTTGTGCTTGATATTGATTAGCTAAACTAATTGACATGTCATTTAGTTTTGATATCTAGGATTGTTCTTAATTGCATATTAATCATCTTAGATAAGCATATAGGGTTTCCCTTGCTCTATGTTGCATTTTGGATATTTTCATATATTCACTTAGGGTTGTATTCTCTTCAAGAGAAGCTAAGTCTTGTGTGTAGCAATCGGGATTAGGTTGCTTAGATCGCAAGCAAATTGGACTAGGTTCACTCATACCGGGATTAGGTAGGTGTGTGATTACTTCCGGGATTAGGTTGTAATCGTTTGCACATTTAGTGGATTCGAGGTTCGAGTGTGGCTTACTTACATAGCCCGTGGTTTTTCCCGTAAGGGTTTCCACGTAAAAATTCAAGTGTTAATTTAATTTCCGCACCATATTACACTTGCTTGTTTATATTATCTTGAGGGTAATTTCGTAATTTTGACTAACACGAAAAATTGGGTAAAAAGCGTAAAATCTATTCACCCCCCCTCTAGATAGCTTTATACACACCGTGGTATATTTAGTTTCAATTGGTATCAGAGCGGGTTCCTAGACATACATAGGTGATCCTTGCTTTATTTTGGTGTGTTTTGCATTTTGTGTGATTTTTGATTATTCATACATTTGCATTCATTTCATTCATTCATAAACACTATGAGTGGAAACGGTGGAAATGGTGGTGGCCACGAAGGAGCTTCTAGCACAAGGCCTCCACTTCTTACCGGTTTGAACTATTCCCAATGGAAAGGGAAGATGGAATCCTACATATGCCAAATTCATGACCGTGCATGGATGGCAGTGGAAGACGGATATGATCTCCCTATGATGACTCCCGCGGGTGGAGGACAAGATGTTTTGAAGCCTAAGGCGCAATGGAACGCGCAAGAGTTTGAGGCTTCTAAGTGGAATAGGAAGGCGATGCATGCCATTATGTGTGCCATGGATGAGAATCAGTACAAGCTTATTCAGAATACTCAAATTGCCAAAGTGGCATGGGACATCCTTCAAGTTGCACATGAGGGAACCGAGGTGGTGAAGGAGTCCAAGCTTCAAGTCCTCCAAACTCAATTTGAGTTACTTAGGATGGGAGAGGATGAATGCTTCAACGACTTCGAAATCAAATTGATGGATATAGTAAATCAAAGCCATCAACTCGGAGACCCGTATTCGGATAGGAGAGTCAAGCAAAAAATTATGAGATCTCTCCCCGATAGGTTTGAATCAAAGGTGACGGCCATAGAAGAAAATAGTGGCTACATGGATATGAAGCCAAGTGAGGTAATTGGGCGTCTCCTTGCATATGAGTCTAGGAAGGCTCCTAGCAACACTACTCCTCCTAAGAAGTCTAAAGGAATAGCTTTGAAAGCATCTAAGGATGAAAAGGAGGCAAAGCATGAATCGGATGAAGACCTTGCCTTATTTGTGAAACGGTTCAACAAGGTTATGGGGTTCAAGAAGAAGAAGGGATTTGGGTCAAGAGGACAAGATTTGAAGAAAAAGAGTTCCTTCAAGAAGTTTGAGCCTAGACAAGAGAGGACCGAAAGGAAAGGGGTCCGATGCTTTGAGTGTGGTGGGATTGGTCACTTTGCCCCCGAATGTGCGAATCACAATGAGAGGAAGAAGGGTAAAGTGATGGCCGCCACATGGAGTGGGAGTAGTGATGACTCCAATGAGGAAGATGAGTCTTCAAGTGAGGAAGAGCTCATGGCTAACTTCCTAGCTTTTGCATCTTCTCACAAGAGCAAAAGTGCTAGTGAAAAGGAAGATTTGAGTCAAGAGGAAATTGACTCTAGTGAAGAAGAAAGTGACTCCTCTTCTAGTTCCAAGAAGAAGTTTGTGGAGCAAAAGGTGCTTGCTAAATACCATGCCGAGTTCAATGATTTAGCACTTAAAAGCACAAGAAAGATTGAGAGGTTGAGAGAAGAAAACCTTGAACTTTCGGCTCACAATGACCACTTAAGTGAACAAGTGGAAAGATTGAAGAGGAGAGAGGATAAGTTAATTGAGGAGTTAGACTTGTCCAAGAGAAATGAAGAAGGCTTGAAGAGGGAACTTGTAGAAGCTAAAGGGTCCTTGGCTAGGATAGATTCTAGCACCAAGAAGCTTGATCATTTACTTGGTGTTGGAAAGAGTCCAAGTGACAAGAGAGGTCTTGGGTATGAAGATGGCAAGAAAATCTCAACCTCTAACAAGACCATATTTGTCAAGAGCTTGAAGAATGAAGAAACTTCATTTGTGCAACCTCCTAAGAAAAAATTAGAAATAGGACAAAGTTCTAATGCACAAGTGAAAATGGGGCCAAGAAGGAAATCTCAAGCTCAACCTCCTAAGGTTCCTCAAGCCAACACTCCTCCCAAATTGGCTCACAAAGGAAAGAGACCAATCATGCAACCTCAAGCTTGGAAGCAACCAAGACCGGTTCAACAACGAAGATGGATTGAACCCACATTTCTACAAAGACATGGACGTACTCAAAGGCGAGGTATGATTCCTTTTTTCATTCCTATTTGTCACTTTTGTGGTTGTGATGGTCATATTAGACCAAATTGCTTTCAATATATTAAAATGTGTAGAAAACAAAGCATGATTGAAAAGAGAAAGAATAGAGCCAAGATGCATGTTTCTAGGAATAAAAATATTGATTTGCATGATCCTAGAAATAGTAGAGCACATGTACCAAAAGCCACTAAGAAAGCTAAAATTGTTGCTAAGTGGATTAGAAAGAATGAAAATGTTTGCCATGTTGCACAAATAGCCTTGAAGGCAAATTCTTCTAATTTTTGGTACTTGGATAGTGGGTGCTCTAGGCACATGACGGGAAACAAGAGTTTCTTCGAGACTCTTGTTATGGAGGAAGGTGGAAATGTCACTTTTGGTGATGGATCCAAAAGAAATGTTGTAGGGAAAGGAACCATTTCCGTTCCCGGATTACCCTCCTTATCCAATGCTTTATTTGTTGATGGCTTGAAAGCCAATTTAATTAGCATTTCACATCTTAGTGATGAAGGATATTCCGTCTTGTTCTCTAAAGATTATTGCTCTATCCTTAAACCCGATGGACAAACCTTGTTGAAGGGCATGAGATCTAGCGACAATTGCTATTGTCTTGAAGCTAGAATTGTATCTAATCATGTGTCCATGGATGAGCAAATTGAGTTGTGGCATGAAAGACTTGGCCACATGAACTTTAGGGATCTACGGACCCTTGGAAAGTTCAATTGTGTGCGTGGCCTCCCTAAGCTTGGGAAGAAAGCCAATGGTATTTGTGGACCTTGCCAACAAGGAAAGCAAACCAAAAGCATGCACAAAAAGGGTAAGTATCTCACCACCAAGGAGCCACTTGAGCTTCTCCACATGGACCTCATGGGTCCCATGCAAACCGAAAGTTTGGGTGGAAAGAGATACATTTTTGTTTGTGTTGATGATTTCTCTAGATTTACATGGACATATTTTCTTAGAGAAAAATCCGAAACTTTTGATAAGTTTAAAATGCTTTGTACTAAATTGCAAAATGAAATGAATTCTAACATTAGAAGCATTAAACGGATTAGAAGTGACCATGGGAGAGAATTTGAGAATGCCACCTTTGAAACCTTTTGTAATGGTTTAGGCATCTCCCATGAATTTTCTGCTCCTAGGACACCTCAACAAAATGGAGTTGTTGAGAGGAAGAATAGGGTCCTCCAAGAGATGGCCCGTGTGATGTTGCTTAGCAACAATGTCCCTAGGAACCTATGGGCCGAAGCCATTAACACGGCTTGCTATATAGGAAATAGAGTGTTCCTAAGGCCCGGTACTAGAAACACCTCCTATGAGTTATGGAAAGGCAAGAGGCCAAATGTTAGCTACTTCCACACTTTTGGAAGCAAATGCTACATTTTGAATGACCGTGATCAACTTGGCAAGTTTGATGCTAAGAGTGATGAGGGTATTTTTATTGACTATGCCTTAAATAGTAGAGCCTATAGAGTTTTCAATTTAAAGACTCTAAGTGTTATGGAATCATCCAATGTCGTATTTGATGATACTAGGCTCAAGTCTAATGATCATGAGGAGGAGGTTATTTTTAGTGATGATTCTCCTTTGGAGGAGGTTGTGGTGTCGCCTAATGTTGGGACATCTAATGTCAACAATGATGGCACACAACCTATTGATAGAATTCCTCTCTTGGACTCTAAAGAACCCGCTCCATGGGTTAGGAAACTCCATGATAAAGAAGATATCATTGGAGAGGTAAATGAGGGTGTTAGGACTAGACGCCAACTTTCTAATCTTATTAGCTATACATGTTACACCTCTCAAATTGAACCCAAAAAGGTTGAAGAAGCCTTAAGTGATGAATTTTGGGTTCTTGCCATGCAAGAAGAGCTAAGCCAATTCGAAAGGAATGAGGTTTGGACTCTAGTTCCTAGGCCTAAGACCACTAATGTCATAGGCACCAAATGGATATTTAGGAACAAATCCGATGAGGATGGCAACATAGTGCGAAACAAGGCTAGACTTGTAGCACAAGGGTACTCTCAAATTGAGGGTATCGACTTTGAGGAGACTTTTGCTCCCGTTGCCCGCTTAGAGTCCATTAGGCTTCTCTTGTCCATCTCTTGTGTGCACAAGTTCAAATTGCACCAAATGGACGTCAAGAGTGCCTTCCTCAATGGCTTCTTGCAAGAGGAAGTGTTTGTTGAACAACCTAAGGGGTTTGTGGATGCACACCACCCCAATCATGTCTATCGCCTCAAGAAGGCACTTTATGGGTTGAAACAAGCACCGAGGGCTTGGTATGAGCGCCTCACTCAATTTCTTGTTGACAATAACTACACAAGAGGTAGTGTTGACAAGACACTATTCATCAAGAGAGACAATGATGAGCTTTTCATAGCTCAAATATATGTTGATGACATAGTGTTTGGCTCCACCAACAACACCAAGGTCCAACAATTTGTTGATGTTATGTCTCATGAATTTGAGATGAGTCTTGTTGGTGAGCTTAGTTACTTCCTAGGTTTGCAAATTAGGCAAATGAATGATGGGATTTTCATAACCCAAGCCAAATATGCTAAGAACCTAGTGAAGAAGTTTGGTTTAGAGAATGCCAAACGTTGTGATACACCCATGAGTACCACTTTGAAGCTAAGCAAGGATGCTAGTGGTAAAAGTGTGGAACAAACTCTATATCGTGGCATGATAGGTAGCTTGCTTTATTTGACCGCAAGTAGGCCCGATATATCTTTTAGTGTGGGTGTGTGTGCTAGGTACCAAGCGGATCCTAAGGAGTCCCACCTCTCTTCCGTGAAGAGGATCATTCGCTATGTGAATGGGACATCCAACTATGGGATTTGGTACTCTTTTGACACTAATGCTAGTCTAGTTGGCTTTAGTGATGCGGATTGGGCAGGAAATTGTGATGATAGGAAGAGCACATCGGGCGGTTGCTTCTTTCTAGGCAACAACTTGGTGTCTTGGTTTTGCAAGAAGCAAAACTCGATTTCCTTGTCCACGGCCGAGGCCGAGTACATAGCCGCGGGGAGTGGATGCACACAACTCCTATGGATGAAGCAAATGCTAGTAGACTACGGATTCAATCAAGGTACTCTCACTCTCTTTTGTGATAACATGAGTGCTATTAATATTTCCAAGAATCCGGTTCAACATTCTAGAACTAAGCATATTGACATCCGCCATCACTTCATTAGAGAACTTGTTGAAAATAAATGCATAGTACTTGAACATGTAGGTACTAATGATCAACTTGCGGACTTATTTACTAAACCCTTAGATGCTACTCGATTTAAAACTCTTAGTAGATCTATTGGGATATGTCTTGTGGAGTGATGTTCTATGATTGACCCCATATGGGGAACTCAAGCAAAGAGAGCTATTTTGCATTCTTGTATCTTGCAAAAAATTTGAAATAACTTATGCCTCTTCTTTTGATTGCTTGAGTAAGCTTGGTTGTACATATGTATATATGTTTTCAATTCTATAAGTGTGAACCTTGCTTATCTACAATCCATGTCATATTTATGTTCAAACATGCATTTTTGGACTAGGAGATTTACATAGGAAGTATGATGTGAATGACCTATAGTTATCTCCATGACATGATGATTCTTTAATAACATGCTAATGCTAAATGAAAAAGCATGAAATTCATACAACATGCTCACATGAAAAGCATGAATTGATGATTGCATATTCTTAAAAATGCAAAACTTGTGTGAAAGCTAATGAGACTCAAAATGAATAAAGGATCTTGTATCCGTTCAAAGGAATTTACATTCCATATGTCTCTCTTTCTTTATTAGTTGAACATGGTTACTATCATACGGATTTCTTATCCGGAAAAATCAAATAGGGTGCAAAGTCGCTCATGCCATGTTTCGCTTATAAAGTTGGATATAGTTGCTCTTAAAATTGAAATCAATAATCTCTATATCCTTGCTTTTCCCATGACATTGGTGAAATTGGTTTGAATTCAAATTAGAAACCTTTGTCATTTGCTTTGCCAAATACCATTGTATTTTGGACTTGAATGCTATATGTCTTGTATGCAAAGCATGTTGGATTCACACATTTTTCTCAAATAAATCTCTTTGTTTCTCTTAAATTAATTGAAGTGCATAAAGTGACTTATGTGTATATGCATATCTTGCATGCTTCTATCTCTCGTTGCTTTGAGTGACCCGGTTGGGGACTACTCCTTTGCCTATATCATGACAAAAAGGGGGAGTAGGAAATGGTAAGGGGAGTTGCAAAATATAGAAGCTTTTGTGCATTTTGGGGAGAACATACATTGAGGGGGAGTAACCCGTTGAGGGGGAGCATTGCATACACATACATTTTCATAATGTTGAGCCTAATCTTTAAATGCAAATGCTTGTTATTGTTCTCACATGATTAATCTCACACTTTACTTGTATTGGAAATGCTAGAAACTTTATTTTCAGGGCTTGATTGTTCTACAAGAGATTGAAGACTTGAAGTCTTTACTTTCTTATCTCTTTGTAATGTAGATAATCATTGTAGTCCCGTAGTTTCTAATTCTATGTGAGGAATCAATGTGAGTGGTGGTTTTGTCACGAAATAGCCAAAGGGGGAGATTGTTAGGATTCCCGTTGTGTTTAATTGGCTTATTTCGTGATCAAACCACATGTGGGGATGCTTTGTAAGGGTAGCTTAGATGTTGTGTTATTGCTTAGGCCCTTTTGAAGACCTCACTATTGACAAGCACCAAAGGTAATATTCTAAGTGCTTACTTGTCTTGAAGAGATAGATGCACACACTCACAACTCATGCATATGTTTAATCCTTATATGTTGTGTGTCTTTTATGTGTGCCTTAATGCTCATTAACATCTCTTCTTGCATGTTAGTTTGATTGCATCTTGCATATCCAATTGCCTTGTCATGTTTAGTCTTAGGATTGCATTTTTGCACTGGGCGCCCCCAAAAGCGCTGTACGAACAGCGCCCATTGAGCGCTGTTCAGACCTGATCGATTTAATCGGTCGCTGTTGGGTCGCTGTTGGGGCGCTGTACGTGGCGCTGTACAAAGCGCTGTACGTACAGCGCCACTCTGTTTCCTCGTGAAAACAGAGCAAGGGCGCTGTACAGGCGCTGTACAAGGGCGCCCTACGTACAGCGCCCATGGCAAATAGTGGGCAAACTTATCAAAACGACCACACTTTGTTTTGGCCCCCTATATATATGCCACTTTGACTTTAGGTCAATCACAAGAGTTCATATTCAGATTTCATACTTAGGATATTTTTCAAAGAGAAGAAAAATTCCAAGAACTCATTTTTAATTACTCAAACACCTTTTCCATGATCATCAATCATCATCTAGCATCATCTTAGATCATCTAGATGACATCTTGCATGGATTCTTCATCATACTTTGCTTGGTAAGCTTTTCACTAATATCTTACATATTTTGTGTTTATTTTATCTAGCAATCTCAATTAATTACTTGATTGTTATTTTGTATGCTTTAGATACAAAATTGAGATTAGTATGATGTATGTTTGAGAAGTTGTATTGTGCTAGCATATTAGGTTTTTGTGCTTGATATTGATTAGCTAAACTAATTGACATGTCATTTAGTTTTGATATCTAGGATTGTTCTTAATTGCATAGTAATCATCTTAGATAAGCATATAGGGTTTCCCTTGCTCTATGTTGCATTTTGGATATTTTCATATATTCACTTAGGGTTGTATTCTCTTCAAGAGAAGCTAAGTCTTGTGTGTAGCAATCGGGATTAGGTTGCTTAGATCGCAAGCAAATTGGACTAGGTTCACTCATACCGGGATTAGGTAGGTGTGTGATTACTTCCGGGATTAGGTTGTAATCGTTTGCACATTTAGTGGATTCGAGGTTCGAGTGTGGCTTACTTACATAGCCCGTGGTTTTTCCCGTAAGGGTTTCCACGTAAAAATTCAAGTGTTAATTTAATTTCCGCACCATATTACACTTGCTTGTTTATATTATCTTGAGGGTAATTTCGTAATTTTGACTAACACGAAAAATTGGGTAAAAAGCGTAAAATCTATTCACCCCCCCTCTAGATAGCTTTATACACACCGTGGTATATTTAGTTTCAATCTCTTCCAAAAAATACCATTTGACCCTATCATAGGCCTTAGACATGTCCAATTTGAGAGTCATGAACCCCCGTTTCCCTCTAAGCTTCCAACGTAACACATGCATACAGTCAAAACCCACCATGACGTTATTAGTTGAAAGGAAATATTGTACGGTGTGTATAAAACTATCTAGAGGGGGGGTGAATAGATTTTAAATGATTTTACCCAATTTTCCCATACATGTCAATTTTACGAAAATGCCCCTACTAGTCACAAAAGTATAACAAGTGTAATATGGTGCGGAATGTAAATAACACTTGATATTTACGTGGAAACCCTCACGGGAAAAACCACGGGCTGTTATGTGCGCCACACACGAACCTCGAATCCACTAATTGAGATGATTACAACCTAATCCCAGTTTAATGATCTAATCCCGATCAATAATCATCACAACTACCTAATCCCGGTATAAGTGGACCTAGTCCAATTGCTTGCGAATTAAGTAACCTAATCCCGGTCACAACACAAGACTTAATTCTCTAAGAAGAGATAATACAACCTAAGTGAATATTATGAAATATCCAAAAATGCAATTAGAGCTAGGTTACTCTATATGCTTATCTAGGATAATGATTTTGCAATAAATTCAATCCTAGATATTAAAAGCTAGATGACATGTCAAATAGCTTAGCTAAACATAGATTATGAAAACCTAGATAGCTATCAAAATACAACACTCAATCATGTCAACAAAACAATCTCTATTTTGTATCTAGAATATAATCTAAGAAGATACAAATAATATAAGAGATGTCAATGATAAATAAAACACTAATTATATATGATAATAGTGAAGAACTTACCAAAGAATATGTGTTGACCAAAACCCATGCAAGCAAGCATCCTAACTATGCTAGAAAATGCTAGATGATATTTTGATGCATATGAGAATGGTTTTTGAGTGTTAAAAATGTGTTCTTGATTTTATTTTCTCTCAAATGTCTCTCTTTGAAGTTTAGGGTTCTTAGAGTTAAAGAACATGGATTCAGAAAAATGAGAAAGTGTGATATTTATAGGCATCAAGAACAGGGCATGTGAAAAGACAAGTTTGCCCTTGAAACGCACCGTTCGGCGGTTTCAATCGTCGGCCAAGCCGCCGATTCTAACCGTCGAATTGAACCCGAGAAGAACAGGGGAACAACGGCGGTTTCATTCGGCAACCACCGACCGCCGATCCAACCGCCGAATTGGACCTGACATAAACAGGGGCACAACGGCGGTTTCATTCGGCGGTTTCAGAACCGCCGAATTAACCCGAGAGATAAAATCAATCAAGTATGAACGGCGGTTTCATTCGGCGGCCAGGCCGCTGATCCAAACCGCCGTTTCACCAATTTTGGTGAAACCAAGGGAGAAGCCAAGGGCATTCTCCAACGGCGATCTTCACGCTAAAAACAAGCACACAAGGTGCATGCGCGGACGTTTCCGAACAACAACGGGAAACGAATTACAAGACACATAAACACACAACAACATATAACAAAGAAGTGCAAGTGTGATAAGTGACATGTGAAGAGAATGCACACAAATGTAAGTATGCTAAGTGAGTGTGTGCACTAAATCTCTTCATAGAAAATTAAGCACTAAACATATACCTTTGGAGTGCTTAACACTTGCAAGGGCCTTGAGCTTGAACACATTCCTAAGCTACCCTTACATGATCCCCACATATGGTTTGATCACGAAATAAGCCAATTAAAAACTACGGGAATCCTTACAATAGTAATAACTCTCCCTAGAATAAACACACTCTAAGTCTCTGAGATTACACTATCCAAAACTTTCCTCTGATGATTCGCCAAAGCCTTCGAAATGCATTTATAGATAACGTTACAGAGACTAATTGGTCTCAATTCCGTCATCCTCTTTACATTGTTGACTTTGGAATAAGGCAAAGAATTGTGTGATTTAACATAGCAATCGAACGTCCCTCATTCAATACATCAAGGCATAAATTCGTTACATCTTGGTCAACCACATGCCAAAACTTTTGAGAAAAAGCTGCAGGAAAACCATCCCTACCCGAGGCCTTTAACGGATTTATTTGGAAAAGCGCATCTCTAACTTCCTTTGCAATAAATGGTAAATCCAAAAAATCCCTTAGGTTACTAGGAAGCCTAACATCAATTGTAGAAACGACTCTCCTTATATCAGTCTGAGAAGGGCAAGACGAAGTGAAAACTATTTCAAAATAATTACAGACTACAGCTTTCATATTTTCCCTTACTTGCCATACCCCATTATCATCAAACAGAACATGTAGAACATTTCACTTTCTTCAGCTAGAAGCACTCGCATGAAAAAACTTGGTGTTATGGTCACCTTCTTTCAACCACGTAACCCTCGACTGCTACTTCCTAAACACTTCCTTGCACTTTAGAAGATCATCCAACTCCCTCTCAATTTTCTGGATCTGTCTTGTAAGGTTTTAGATTTGTATTGGCTTGATTCCATTGCAAAACTCTCTTTATTTGTAATGGTTAGTTGCTTAGGTGATTCTTGGTTGATAGGAGTTTCAAAGGAGAAAAACAACTTCTTATGCAAAGATCGTCTTCAAGAGGAAAAACGCTTACTTGGACACTAAGGTATCAAGATACTTCTTCCTCTTGCAAGGCATAAGCGCACACACACACATTGCATACATTTGTGTCCCTACATCGTTGTGCTAAATATGTATAACACATTCACACACTTGTTGAAGTATGCACATGCATTAGTCTCAATTTGACAAACATTGTAGAATTGCATGTTCTAGGACTATCTCTAGGAAATGGCATACTTGTGTGATCTTGTGTTTATTTGTTTAGATTTTGTTGTTTTGAACTTGAATATATTCTCATATGATTCATTGTTGAGTTTCGGTCATTTCGGTTACTCACTCATTAGTTTTCAAGTTCAAACAAGGAAGTTACGATACTTTACGTTCTCTTACAATGCAGTCTTTGCCGTCATGTATCGAGTCAAATTCATAACATTTGGTCAAAGTTTCATAGTCTTCCTCGTGCATTATTGAGTTATAGTTCATAATCTGAAAGCGGATTTGAATTCGGAGTTCGGAGACCGAAAAACGGTCGAAAAACACGTGAGGTGCACGAAAAGGAGCGAAGGAGAAGAGAATAGGCAAGAGGCCACACCCTTCCTTCCCGTGGAAGTGCGTGGCGTCCACGGGAAGAAGGCCTCTCGGCCTTCCCATGGTGGCCATGCGCCTCCATGGGAAGAGAGGTTGATTGGTGGCACAATTACCTCTTTGTCCTTCTTCTTATCCATTTGGTGTCCCTCCCTATTTAATTCAAATTCGTATCAAATATCTCACAACTTTTGTATTTTTGTTTTAGTCATATCTCTCTCATCTCAACTCCGAATTGAGTAATCCAATAGCCAAAATTGTTGGCCTTGAAGAGAGGAACAAGTACCAAGCATTTTCAAGGTGAAAAGATGCCCAAATTATTCGCAATGATCTGATTTCAGTTCGTGTGTCATCTTTTCTTTTGGTAATTATCTTCTTTGCATTTTTCTTATGATCAACTTGATGGATCTTATTGTTAGATTGATAAAAAAAAAAAAAAATGTTTAGAATGATTTTGATTCAAATTTTAGACTTGTTTGATTGATTTTCAAGTTGTAGCTTTTTGTGATTTTGATTGAACATATTTCAAAGCTAAACTTGATTCACATGAAATTGATTCTAGAAATGTTTTGTATAATGAGCTTGATTGTTGATTTCTAGATTTAATTTCGTGATCTAAGAACTAGGATTTTTTATTGTGATATTGATTATTCTAATCTAATTCTTATTGATTCACATGCTTAGATATCTAGATAACTTTGTGATTGATTGTTGAAAGCATATTTTAGTTATCTAAATGCATGTTCATAGAGTTTGAGTGATCTACTTTCTCTATTTGGTTGTGTTTGCATCATTTGCATCACTTAGATCATTTGCCTTGCATAAGGTGGGAAGTCTCTTGTTGTAGAGTGATTCTTCAACATAGAGCAAGGAAGACTTGGTTAGGACATGTGGTCCGGTTAGCCAAACAAGAAGTCTTAATTAAGAGCATGTGGCTCGGAATAGCTAAGCAAGGAAGTCTTGGCAAGAATAATGTGGCTTCAATAAGTCTGAGCAAGGAAATCTCCCTAGAGACTTGAGGATAGTCTAGGTTAGGGTGTGGCTTTCTAGAGGCAAGCGATTTGTCTCGGTTAGAAAGTTGAGGCAATCTTTTCACTAGTAAAAGGCCTTAAGGGTAGGATAGAAGGGATATTCAAGAGAGAGCATTTTGTGTGAGTTGATTGCTTTTAAGAGTATACTTCTTTCTAATTAGTGAATTGTGTGTTGCCGGTGGTTATGGATTCAACCCATGGATGTTTCCTCTTAGGAAGTTTACCACATAAAAATACTTGTGTCAAGTTTCACTTTAAGTTTCATTACTTCCATAACTTGTATTGCTCGTATCACTTATGTAATTGAACTCTCATTGACTTGTTAAAGCAATCCGTTTGTTAGACACACCAAGTGTGCACATCCTTGTTGTGTTGAAAAAGGATTTTGGAGAATTTTGAGCACATACCTATTCACCACTCTCCTCCCCCCTTTTAGGTTTTATTACACTATAATTACTTAAGGGAATTTAATGTCTCCAATCATTCAACCCAGGTTCATTTCCTGCCTCCGTCAACTCCTCCTTTTTTTGCTTAATATCCTTTTGCATAGCCCTTCTATGGTCAACATTCCATTTACCAAGCTTATTTGAACAAGCTCATAATTTGACCCACCCGTCCCATACCAAGCATTTTGAATCAGCTCATAACAATCTTCTTTTTCTGCCCAACACAATTTGTAATGGAACCGGTTATTCCCCCTATATCTTTCGGCCCCCTCTTGAACCTCCAAAAGTAAGGGACGATGTCAGACCTCCAATAGTCAAATGTCTAATCGAGAAATCTGGAAACAAATTTTGCCAATCCTCATTACCCAAACAATGATCCAGTCTCTCACTCACTGAAAAGGAGCCTGCTCTCCTATGGTTCCACATAAACTTAGGCCCTAAAAAACTAAAATCCTCCAAATTGCAGTCTTCCAACGCTGCTCGAAAATTGTTAATCAAAGATTATTAACAAACAACTCCTTATTTTTCAGACATATAGAGAATTTTATTAAAGTCGTCACCTACCAACCAAGGTAGTGTAGACATCCCTGCAAGTCTACGCAATAATGTCCAACCATGAGTCCGTTGGGACGAATTCGACTGACCATAGAACCCAGAAAGCCTCCATCCCTTATTGCCATTAGAGACCACTGTAGTATCTATATGATATCGAGAATAAGACAACAAAGTAATGTCAACTGTATCCAACCAAAAAAGACATAAACCCCCATTATTCCTCACCCGATCAACCATTAATTTAGCTGTGAAACCAACTTTACCTGAAAATCTTCCATACGCAAATGATCACACACTGTCTCCATCAAAAACACAATATTGGGACGATGATCTTGCAACTGCATTTGCAGAACCCATAACGCCTGGGCTCCTCCCAAGCCCCGAGTATTCCAAAATAAAATTTTAATTGTGTTCGGCAAGCCGGGTCATTTTCCTGACTCGTTGGTATCATAATTGTAGAAGAAGCAATGTCATATGTGTGCTTAGCCTTTTTTCCATCCTCCATAAGACAATCGTCAACCTAAACACTATCCTTTTTTCCCAATTGAGACTCCCCCATAGTACCTTGTGTCTTCAGCTCGCCCCCCCCAGCCCATCTTTTCCATTTACCTTTTTTTGGCCCAACAACCTGACCCATTTCTGCTGGCTCTCAGTCCCTCATAATCCCTTCCCATACACATTACGTGAAAAGCCCTCACTCCTGTCAATTTCCGAATCCTTATTTTGTGTCAAATCTCTAATTTTAATATATAAGATATCTTATACTTCATTCACTATATTTCCCATATCCTCATCATTTAAACTTTGACCATGATGATCCGTCATTTCCTTATATCCTTCCGAATCTCCTACAATCCTCATTCCCTTATTCTTCTCCATTATTTCCCCATTTTTGGCTACAATCCCAGATTTAATGTTAAAAACCAGATTTTCCTTTCCCAACCCCTGTCTTTCCATATTTTGCTGATCTTCCCCCTCCTCCACCACCACCACCACCACCAGGTTGATTTCCATCACCGTCGCTTCTCCCATCCCTATATTATTCTGTTAGGACACCCCCTTGACTGCCATTGACGAGTTAACTTTTTCGTCGTTAAAAAGATCGTACGTCAAAACAATTTATAAAACCTATGCAATGCACTCACAAGTATAAAAACGAGTAAAGGGGTAAGCACGGGTGTCATCCACAAGGATCGAGGTAGCGGTGACTAGATTTGAATTAATAGAACTAGCGTGCATAAAAGTAAAGTATATGGTAGGTGTTGTGAAGTGTAAATTAACTATAGAAAACTAATAAATGCAATGACTAAAAATGAATGCGAATGGAGTGATATGACTAAGGTGTTGATGGACTCATAAGCGAACACTGGGCAATGCAATAAACTCGAAAATACGCGAATTGTAACGAATGTAGCCAACCTAGGGTGTATAAAGTTGGCTATCTATCCTGTTAGGATCCCCATATCTTGATTGGCTTATTTCGTGAACAAACCACATGATGGGGTTGAATGTGTAAGGGTAGTTTAGGTGTTTGATCTTCAAGCTCGAAGGCCCTTCCAAGACCTCAAGGGACAAGCACGCCAAAGGTATAATTCTAGTGCTTGATTTTCATTGAAGAGATTTAGTTAGCACACACTCACTTAGAATATTTGTTCTTGTGTGCATTCTCTTCACATGTCACTTTACACACTAGCACTTTGTTTGATATCTTGTTGTATGTATATGTGCTTAGTAATTCGTTTCCCAATAGTGTTCGGAAACGTCCGCGCACGCACTAGAATGTGCTTGGTAATGCGCGAAGACCGCCTATGGAGATGCACTTGGCATCTCCTTGGTTTTCACCTCTGTTGGTGATCGGCGGTCATGATCGGCGGCCTGGCCGCCGAATGAAACCGCCGTTGAATTCGGCGGTTGGGTGGCCGCTGATATGAACCGCCGTTTCAGACCTGATTGTTTTTATTCTCGGGTTTATTTCGGCGGTTGAAACGGCGGTCACGATACCGCCGAATGGAACCGCCATTTTTCCCCTGTTTCTCTCGGGACAAATTCGGTGGTCAATAACGGCGGCCTGGCCGCCGATTGAAACCGCCGAATGGTGCATTTCAAGGGCAAACTTGTCTTTTCACATGCCCATTTCTTGATGTCTATAAATATCTTACTTTCTCATTATCTAATTAAGCTCTTTAATATCTTAGAACCCTAAACTTTCAAGAGAGATTTTTGAGAAAAAAATCACATCAAGACTTCAACTTTAAACACTCAAATCAAATCCTTTTTGTATCAAATTTCATATTGCATCTTCTATTTCCATATAGAATGCATCCATGATTGGATTTTCATCATCACAACTTGCTTGGTAAGATTTTGATTAAGTTCATCTTATTTGATTATTTTTATTATCAAGCTATTCTCTTTAATTTACTTGTATGTTTTGATCATATGATAAATACAAGATTAGAGAATTAATTGTGATGAATTGATTGAGTGTTGTATTGTGATAGATATCTAGGTTGAAACTAAATATATCACGGTGTGTATAAAGCTATCTAGAGGGGGGGTGAATAGATTTTACGCTTTTTACCCAATTTTTCGTGTTAGTCAAAATTACGAAATTACCCTCAAGATAATATAAACAAGCAAGTGTAATATGGTGCGGAAATTAAATTAACACTTGAATTTTTACGTGGAAACCCTCACGGGAAAAACCACGGGCTATGTAAGTAAGCCACACTCGAACCTCGAATCCACTAAATGTGCAAACGATTACAACCTAATCCCGGAAGTAATCACACACCTACCTAATCCCGGTATGAGTGAACCTAGTCCAATTTGCTTGCGATCTAAGCAACCTAATCCCGATTGCTACACACAAGACTTAGCTTCTCTTGAAGAGAATACAACCCTAAGTGAATATATGAAAATATCCAAAATGCAACATAGAGCAAGGGAAACCCTATATGCTTATCTAAGATGATTAATATGCAATTAAAAACAATCCTAGATATCAAAACTAAATGACATGTCAAATAGTTAAGCTAATCAATATCAAGTACAAAACCTAATATGCTAGCACAATACAACTTCTCAAACATACATCATACTAATCTCAATTTTGTATCTAGAGCATACAAAATAACAATCAAGTAATTAATTGAGATTTGCTAGATAAATTAAACACAAAATATGTAAGATATTAGTGAAAAGCTTACCAAGCAAAGTATGATGAAGATTCCATGCTAGATGACATCTAGATGATCTAAGATGATGCTAGATGATGATTGATGATCATGGAAAAGGTGTTTGAGTAATTAAAAATGAGTTCTTGGAATTTTTCTTCTCTTTGAAAAATATCCTAAGTATGAAATCTGAATATGAACTCTTGTAATTGACCTAAAGTCAAAGTGGCATATATATAGGGGGCCAAAACAAAGTGTGGTCGTTTTGATAAGTTTGCCCACTATTTGCCATGGGCGCTGTACGTAGGGCGCCCTTGTACAGCGCCTGTACAGCGCCCTTGCTCTGTTTTCACGAGGAAACAGAGTGGCGCTGTTCGTACAGCGCTTTGTACAGCGCCACGTACAGCGCCCCAACAGCGACCCAACAGCGACCGATTAAATCGATCAGGTCTGAACAGCGCTCAATGGGCGCTGTTCGTACAGCGCTTCTGTACAGCGCTTTTGGGGGCGCCCAGTGCAAAAATGCAATCCTAAGTCTAAGCATGACAAGGCAATTGGATATGCAAGATGCAATCAAACTAACATGCAAGAAGAGATGTTAATGAGCATTAAGGCACACATAAAAGACACACAACATATAAGGATTAAACATATGCATGAGTTGTGAGTGTGTGCATCTATCTCTTCAAGACAAGTAAGCACTTAGAATATTACCTTTGGTGCTTGTCAATGGTGAGGTCTTCAAAAGGGCCTAAGCAATAACACAACATCTAAGCTACCCTTACAAAGCATCCCCACATGTGGTTTGATCACGAAATAAGCCAATTAAACACAACGGGAATCCTAACAATCTCCCCCTTTGGCTATTTCGTGACAAAACCACCACTCACATTGATTCCTCACATAGAATTAGAAACTACGGGACTACAATGATTATCTACATTACAAAGAGATAAGAAAGTAAAAACTTCAAGTCTTCAATCTCTTGTAGAACAATCAAGTCCTGAAAATAAAGTTTCTAGCATTTCCAATACAAGTAAAGTGTGAGATTAATCATGTGAGAACAATACCAAGCATTTGCATTTTTAGAATTTAGGCACAACATTAGCAAATGTATGCAATGAATGATAAATGCAATGCTCCCCCTCAAAGGGTTACTCCCCCTCAATGTATGTTCTCCCCAAAATGCACAAAAGCTTCTATATTTTGCAACTCCCCTTACCATTTCCTACTCCCCCTTTTTGTCATGATATAGGCAAAGGAGTAGTCCCCAACCGGGTCACTCAAAGCAACGAGAGATAGAAGCATGCAAGATATGCATATACATATAAGTCACTTTATGCACTTCAATTAATTTGAGAGAAACAAGGAGATTTATTTGAGAAAAAATGTGTGAATCCAACATGCTTTGCATACAAGACATATAGCATTCAAGTCCAAAATACAATGGTATTTGGCAAAGCAAATGACAAAGGTTTCTAATTTGAATTCAAACCAATTTCACCAATGTCATGGGAAAAGCAAGGATATAGAGATTATTGATTTCTATTTTAAGAGCAACTATATCCAACTTTATAAGCGAAACATGGCATGAGCGACTTTGCACCCTATTTGATTTTTCCGGATAAGATATCCGTATGATAGTAACCATGTTCAACTAATAAAGAAAGAGAGACATTTGGAATGTAAATTCCTTTGAACGGATACAAGATCCTTTATTCATTTAGAGTCTCATAAGCTTTCACACAAGTTTTGCATTTTTAAGAATATGCAATCATCAATTCATGCTTTTCATGTGAGCATGTTGTATGAATTTCATGCTTTTTCATTTAGCATTGGCATGTTATTAAAGAATCATCATGTCATGGAGATAACTATAGGTCATTCACATCATACTTCCTAAGTAAATCTCCTAGTCCAAAAATGCATGTTTGAACATAAATATGACATGGATTGTAGACAAGCAAGGTTCACACTTATAGAATTTGAAAGCATATATACATATGTACAACCAAGCTTACTCAAGCAATCAAAAGAAGAGGCATAAGTTATTTCAAATTTTTTGCAAGTTACATGAATGCAAAATAGCTCTCTTTGCTTGAGTTCCCCATATGGGGTCAATCATAGAACATCACTCCACAAGACATATCCCAATAGATCTACTAAGAGTTTTAAATCGAGTAGCATCTAAGGGTTTAGTAAATAAGTCCGCAAGTTGATCATTAGTACCTACATGTTCAAGTACTATGCATTTATTTTCAACAAGCTCTCTAATGAAGTGATGGCGGATGTCAATATGCTTAGTTCTAGAATGTTGAACCGGATTCTTGGAAATATTAATAGCACTCATGTTATCACAAAAGAGAGTGAGAGTACCTTGGTTGAATCCGTAGTCTACTAGCATTTGCTTCATCCATAGGAGTTGTGTGCATCCACTCCCCGCGGCTATGTACTCGGCCTCGGCCGTGGACAAGGAAATCGAGTTTTGCTTCTTGCAAAACCAAGACACCAAGTTGTTGCCTAGAAAGAAGCAACCGCCCGATGTGCTCTTCCTATCATCACAATTTCCTGCCCAATCCGCATCACTAAAGCCAACTAGACTAGCATTAGTGTCAAATGAGTACCAAATCCCATAGTTGGATGTCCCATTCACATAGCGAATGATCCTCTTCACGGAAGAGAGGTGGGACTCCTTAGGATCCGCTTGGTACCTAGCACACACACCCACACTAAAAGATATATCGGGCCTACTTGCGGTCAAATAAAGCAAGCTACCTATCATGCCACGATATAGAGTTTGTTCCACACTTTTACCACTAGCATCCTTGCTTAGCTTCAAAGTGGTACTCATGGGTGTATCACAATGTTTGGCTTTCTCTAAACCAAACTTCTTCACTAGGTTCTTAGCATATTTGGCTTGGGTTATAAAAATCCCATCATGCATTTGCCTAATTTGCAAACCTAGGAAGTAACTTAGCTCACCAACAAGACTCATCTCAAATTCAAGAGACATGACATCAACAAATTGTTGAACTTTGGTGTTGTTGGTGGAGCCAAACACTATGTCATCAACATATATTTGAGCTATGAAAAGCTCATCATTGTCTCTCTTGATGAATAGTGTCTTGTCAACACTACCTCTTGTGTAGTTATTGTCAACAAGAAATTGAGTGAGGCGCTCATACCAAGCCCTCGGTGCTTGTTTCAACCCATAAAGTGCCTTCTTGAGGCGATAGACATAATTGGGGTGGTGTGCATCCACAAACCCCTTAGCTTGTTCAACAAACACTTCCTCTTGCAAGAAGCCATTGAGGAAGGCACTCTTGACGTCCATTTGGTGCAATTTGAACTTGTGCACACAAGAGATGGACAAGAGAAGCCTAATGGACTCTAAGCGGGCAACGGGAGCAAAAGTCTCCTCAAAGTCGATACCCTCAATTTGAGAGTACCCTTGTGCTACAAGTCTAGCCTTGTTCCGCACTATGTTGCCATCCTCATCGGATTTGTTCCTAAATATCCATTTTGTGCCTATGACATTAGTGGTCTTAGGCCTAGGAACTAGAGTCCAAACCTCATTCCTTTCGAATTGGTTTAGCTCTTCTTGCATGGCAAGAACCCAAAATTCATCATTTAAGGCTTCTTCAACCTTTTTGGGTTCTATTTGAGAGGTGTAGCATGTCAAGCTAATTAGATTAGCTATTTGACGCCTAGTTCTAACACCCTCATTAACATCTCCAATAACATCCTCTTTGTTATGGAGTCTTCTAACCCATGGAGCGGGTTCATTAGAGTCCAAGTTAGGAACTCTAGTACTAGGTTGTGTGACTTCATTAGATGTCCCAACATTGGGAGTCACCACAACCCTCTCCAAAGGAGAATCATCACTAAAAATAACCTCCTCCTCATGATCATTAGACTTGAGCCTAGTATCATCAAATACGACATTGGATGATTCCATAACACTTAGAGTCTTTAAATTGAAAACTCTATAGGCTCTACTATTTAAGGCATAGCCAATAAAAATACCCTCATCACTCTTAGCATCAAACTTGCCAAGTTGATCACGGTCATTCAAAATGTAGCATTTGCTTCCAAAAGTGTGGAAGTAGCTAACATTTGGCCTCTTGCCTTTCCATAACTCATAGGAGGTGTTTCTAGTACCGGGCCTTAGGAACACTCTATTTCCTATATAGCAAGCCGTGTTAATGGCTTCGGCCCATAGGTTCCTAGGGACATTGTTGCTAAGCAACATCACACGGGCCATCTCTTGGAGGACCCTATTCTTCCTCTCAACAACTCCATTTTGTTGAGGTGTCCTAGGAGCAGAAAATTCATGGGAGATGCCTAAACCATTACAAAAGGTTTCAAAGGTGGCATTCTCAAATTCTCTCCCATGGTCACTTCTAATCCGTTTAATGCTTCTAATGTTAGAATTCATTTCATTTTGCAATTTAGTACAAAGCATTTTAAACTTATCAAAAGTTTCGGATTTTTCTCTAAGAAAATATGTCCATGTAAATCTAGAGAAATCATCAACACAAACAAAAATGTATCTCTTTCCACCCAAACTTTCGGTTTGCATGGGACCCATGAGGTCCATGTGGAGAAGCTCAAGTGGCTCCTTGGTGGTGAGATACTTACCCTTTTTGTGCATGCTTTTGGTTTGCTTTCCTTGTTGGCAAGGTCCACAAATACCATTGGCTTTCTTCCCAAGCTTAGGGAGGCCACGCACACAATTGAACTTTCCAAGGGTCCGTAGATCCCTAAAGTTCATGTGGCCAAGTCTTTCATGCCACAACTCAATTTGCTCATCCATGGACACATGATTAGATATAATTCTAGCTTCAAGACAATAACAATTGTCGCTAGATCTCATGCCCTTCAACAAGGTTTGTCCATCGGGTTTAAGGATAGAGCAATAATCTTTAGAGAACAAGACGGAATATCCTTCATCACTAAGATGTGAAATGCTAATTAAATTGGCTTTCAAGCCATCAACAAATAAAGCATTGGATAAGGAGGGTAATCCGGGAACGGAAATGGTTCCTTTCCCTATAACATTTCTTTTGGATCCATCACCAAAAGTGACATTTCCACCTTCCTCCATAACAAGAGTCTCGAAGAAACTCTTGTTTCCCGTCATGTGCCTAGAGCACCCACTATCCAAGTACCAAAAATTAGAAGAATTTGCCTTCAAAGCTATTTGTGCAACATGGCAAACATTTTCATTCTTTCTAATCCACTTAGCAACAATTTTAGCTTTCTTAGTGGCCTTTGGTACATGTGCTCTACTATTTCTAGGATCATGCAAATCAACATTTTCATTCCTAGAAACATGCATCTTGGCTCTATTCTTTCTCTTTTCAATCATGCTTTGTTTTCTACACATTTTAATATATTGAAAGCAATTTGGTCTAATATGACCATCACAACCACAAAAGTGACAAATAGGAATGAAAAAGGGAATCATACCTCGCCTTTGAGTACGTCCATGTCTTTGTGGATATGAGGGTTCAATCCATCTTCGTTGTTGAACCGGTCTTGGTTGCTTCCAAGCTTGAGGTTGCATGATTGGTCTCTTTCCTTTGTGAGCCAATTTGGGAGGAGTGTTGGCTTGAGGAACCTTAGGAGGTTGAGCTTGAGTTTTCCTTCTTGGCCCCATTTTCACTTGTGCATTAGAACTTTGTCCTATTTCTAACTTCTTCCTAGGAGGTTGCACAAATGAAGTTTCTTCATTCTTCAAGCTCTTGACAAATATGGTCTTGTTAGAGGTTGAGATTTTCTTGCCATCTTCATACCCAAGACCTCTCTTGTCACTTGGACTCTTTCCAACACCAAGTAAATGATCAAGCTTCTTAGTGCTAGAATCTATCCTAGCCAAGGACTCTTTAGCTTCTACAAGTTCCCTCTTCAAGCCTTCTTCACTTCTCTTGGATAAGTCTAACTCCTCAATTAACTTATCCTCTCTCCTCTTCAATCTTTCCACTTGTTCACTTAAGTGGTCATTGTGAGCCGAAAGTTCAAGGTTTTCTTCTCTCAACCTCTCAATCTTTCTTGTGCTTTTAAGTGCTAAATCATTGAACTCGGCATGGTATTTAGCAAGCACCTTTTGCTCCACAAACTTCTTCTTGGAACTAGAAGAGGAGTCACTTTCTTCTTCACTAGAGTCAATTTCCTCTTGACTCAAATCTTCCTTTTCACTAGCACTTTTGCTCTTGTGAGAAGATGCAAAAGCTAGGAAGTTAGCCATGAGCTCTTCCTCACTTGAAGACTCATCTTCCTCATTGGAACCATCACTACTCCCACTCCATGTGGCGGCCATCACTTTACCCTTCTTCCTCTCATTGTGATTCGCACATTCGGGGGCAAAGTGACCAATCCCACCACACTCAAAGCATCGAACCCCTTTCCTTTCGGTCCTCTCTTGTCTAGGCTCAAACTTCTTGAAGGAACTCTTTTTCTTCAAATCTTGTCCTCTTGACCCAAATCCCTTCTTCTTCTTGAACCCCATAACCTTGTTGAACCGTTTCACAAATAAGGCAAGGTCTTCATCCGATTCATGCTTTGCCTCCTTTGCATCCTTAGATGCTTTCAAAGCTATTCCTTTAGACTTCTTAGGAGGAGTAGTGTTGCTAGGAGCCTTCCTAGACTCATATGCAAGGAGACGCCCAATTACCTCACTTGGCTTCATATCCATGTAGCCACTATTTTCTTCTATGGCCGTCACCTTTGATTCAAACCTATCGGGGAGAGATCTCATAATTTTTTGCTTGACTCTCCTATCCGAATACGGGTCTCCGAGTTGATGGCTTTGATTTACTATGTCCATCAATTTGATTTCGAAGTCGTTGAAGCATTCATCCTCTCCCATCCTAAGTAACTCAAATTGAGTTTGGAGGACTTGAAGCTTGGACTCCTTCACCACCTCGGTTCCCTCATGTGCAACTTGAAGGATGTCCCATGCCACTTTGGCAATTTGAGTATTCTGAATAAGCTTGTATTGATTCTCATCCATGGCACACATAATGGCATGCATCGCCTTCCTATTCCACTTAGAAGCCTCAAACTCTTGCGCGTTCCATTGCGCCTTAGGCTTCAAAACATCTTGTCCTCCACCCGCGGGAGTCATCATAGGGAGATCATATCCGTCTTCCACCGCCATCCATGCACGGTCATGAATTTGGCATATGTAGGATTCCATCTTCCCTTTCCATTGGGAATAGTTCAAACCGGTAAGAAGTGGAGGCCTTGTGCTAGAAGCTCCTTCGTGGCCACCACCATTTCCACCGTTTCCACTCATAGTGTTTATGAATGAATGAAATGAATGCAAATGTATGAATAATCAAAAATCACACAAAATGCAAAACACACCAAAATAAAGCAAGGATCACCTATGTATGTCTAGGAACCCGCTCTGATACCAATTGAAACTAAATATATCACGGTGTGTATAAAGCTATCTAGAGGGGGGGGTGAATAGATTTTACGCTTTTTACCCAATTTTTCGTGTTAGTCAAAATTACGAAATTACCCTCAAGATAATATAAACAAGCAAGTGTAATATGGTGCGGAAATTAAATTAACACTTGAATTTTTACGTGGAAACCCTCACGGGAAAAACCACGGGCTATGTAAGTAAGCCACACTCGAACCTCGAATCCACTAAATGTGCAAACGATTACAACCTAATCCCGGAAGTAATCACACACCTACCTAATCCCGGTATGAGTGAACCTAGTCCAATTTGCTTGCGATCTAAGCAACCTAATCCCGATTGCTACACACAAGACTTAGCTTCTCTTGAAGAGAATACAACCCTAAGTGAATATATGAAAATATCCAAAATGCAACATAGAGCAAGGGAAACCCTATATGCTTATCTAAGATGATTAATATGCAATTAAAAACAATCCTAGATATCAAAACTAAATGACATGTCAAATAGTTAAGCTAATCAATATCAAGTACAAAACCTAATATGCTAGCACAATACAACTTCTCAAACATACATCATACTAATCTCAATTTTGTATCTAGAGCATACAAAATAACAATCAAGTAATTAATTGAGATTTGCTAGATAAATTAAACACAAAATATGTAAGATATTAGTGAAAAGCTTACCAAGCAAAGTATGATGAAGATTCCATGCTAGATGACATCTAGATGATCTAAGATGATGCTAGATGATGATTGATGATCATGGAAAAGGTGTTTGAGTAATTAAAAATGAGTTCTTGGAATTTTTCTTCTCTTTGAAAAATATCCTAAGTATGAAATCTGAATATGAACTCTTGTAATTGACCTAAAGTCAAAGTGGCATATATATAGGGGGCCAAAACAAAGTGTGGTCGTTTTGATAAGTTTGCCCACTATTTGCCATGGGCGCTGTACGTAGGGCGCCCTTGTACAGCGCCTGTACAGCGCCCTTGCTCTGTTTTCACGAGGAAACAGAGTGGCGCTGTTCGTACAGCGCTTTGTACAGCGCCACGTACAGCGCCCCAACAGCGACCCAACAGCGACCGATTAAATCGATCAGGTCTGAACAGCGCTCAATGGGCGCTGTTCGTACAGCGCTTCTGTACAGCGCTTTTGGGGGCGCCCAGTGCAAAAATGCAATCCTAAGTCTAAGCATGACAAGGCAATTGGATATGCAAGATGCAATCAAACTAACATGCAAGAAGAGATGTTAATGAGCATTAAGGCACACATAAAAGACACACAACATATAAGGATTAAACATATGCATGAGTTGTGAGTGTGTGCATCTATCTCTTCAAGACAAGTAAGCACTTAGAATATTACCTTTGGTGCTTGTCAATGGTGAGGTCTTCAAAAGGGCCTAAGCAATAACACAACATCTAAGCTACCCTTACAAAGCATCCCCACATGTGGTTTGATCACGAAATAAGCCAATTAAACACAACGGGAATCCTAACATAGGTTTTTATAATCTATGTTTATCTAAGCTATTATGACATGTCATTTAGCACTTGATATCTAGGATTGATTTTAATTGATTATCACATCATCCTAGATAAGCATCTAAGGTTCCCTAGCCTTGTTTGTTATTTGAATATTCATACATATTCACATAGGTTGCATAATCTCTTCTTAGAGAATTAAGACTTGAGGCTAAGAGTGCTTAGGCTTCAAGCAAATTGGAATAGGGTTGCTAATAAAGGCCCGCAGGGTAGAAGTGAGGGGTTACAGACCGGATTGTTAGACGAGGTCTACATAGGTTGTAAACTTCATTTCAATTAGTGATTTCGAGTTCCGAGTGTGGCGCACTATACAGCCCGTGGTTTTTCCCAGTGGTTGGGTTTCCACGTATACATCAAGTGTCATTTTTAATTCCGCACTATATTACACTTGCTTGTATCTTTGACTAGTATGGTCATTTTCGTAATATTGACTTGTATGCGAAAATTGGGTAATAATAGCTAAAATCTATTCACCCCCCCTCTAGATTAATATATTTAACACACCTTTAATTAGTTTCATATCCCTAGCAAGGGGCCAACCTAAGGTGTATAGAGAAGGCCTCCTACTAGTGATTGATCCCTCTCAAGCAACCAATCTAGGATGTATAGTGTTAGTTGTTCTATTAGGACCCTAACAATGAATGCACGTATATCTATCTAGGGCTCAACCTTTACTAATTTAGCCAACATAGATGAAAACGCAAATAAATAAACGCTCAGTGTGTATAAAACTATCTAGAGGAGGGGGGGGGGGGGGGGGGGTGGTGAATAGATATTAACTAATATTACCCAATTTTCGCATGTATGTCAATTTTACGAAAAATGCCCCTAATTAGTCACAATAATATAGCAAGTGTAATATGGTGCGGAAATTAAATAACACTTGATATATACGTGGAAACCCAACCACTGGGAAAAACCACGGGCTGTTTAGTGCGCCACACTCGAACCTCGAAATCCACTAATTGAAATGGAGTTTACAACCTATGTAGACCTCGTCTAACACTCTGGTCAATAACCTCCCACTTCTACCACGCGGGCCTTTAAACGTAGCTCTAGTTCTAATTGCTTGAGGCCTAAGCAATCTTAGCCCCAAGACTTAATTCTCAATGAAGAGATTATGCAACATATGTGAATATGTATGAATATTCAAATAACAAACAAGGCTAGGGAACCTTAGATGCTTATCTAGGATGATGATATAATCAATTAAATCAATCCTAAATATCAAGAGCTAAATGACATGTCAAATAGCTTAGCTAATCAAGATTAAGCAACAAACCTAATTAGCTATCACAATACAACACTTAATCAATTCATCACAATCAATTCTCTTTTCTTGTATTTAGCATATGATCTAAAACATACAAGTAATTTAAAAGAGATAGATTGATAGTAAAAATACTAAAATAAGATGAAGTTAATCAAAATCTTACCAAGCAAGTTGTGATGATGCAAACACATACATGGATGCACTCTATATAGACATAGAAGATGCAAAATGAAATTTGATGCAAAAAGGATTTGATTTGAGTGGTTAAAGGTGAGTTCTTGATTTGATTTTCTCTTAAATATCTCTCTTTTAAGTTTAGGGTTCTAAGGAGTCAAAGAACTTTTGCAGATAATGAGAAAGTAAGATATTTATAGACATCAAGAACTGGGCAAGTGAAAAGACAATTTTGCCCCTGAAACGCACTGATCGGCGGCCTGCCGATCATAACCGCCGAATTGAACCCGAGAAGACCAAGGGAACAACGGCGGTTTCATTAGGCGGTTTCCTAACCACCGATCCAACCGCCGAATCAAACCCGAGAGATAAATCAATCAGGTATGAGCGGCGGTTTCGTTCAGCGGCCAGGCCGCCGATCATAACCATCGATCACCAACAGAGGTGAAATCCAAGGAGAAGCCAAGGGCATTCTCCATAGGCGGTCTTCAGGCGAAACCAAGCACTCATTACTACAAGCGCGGACGTTTTCGAACAATGTCAGGAAACGAATTATAAGACACATAGATACAGAACAAGATATAACAATCAGAGTGCTAGTGTGTAATGTGACATATGAAGAGAATGCACACAATTGTAAGAATGCAAAGTGTGTGTGTGCTTCTAAATCTCTTTAATGAAAGTTAAGCACTAGAAGTATACCTTTGGAGTGCTTGACAACCTTGAGGACATGAAAGAGTCTTGAGCTTGATAATGAATCACTTAAGCTACCCTTACATACAATCCCCAACACGTGGTTTGTCCACGAAATAAGCCAATCAAGATATGGGAATCCTTACAATCTCCCCCTTTGGCTATTTCGTGACAAAACCACCACTCACATTGATTCCTCACAAAAATTAGAAACTACAGGTCAACAATGATTATCTACTTTACAAAGAGATAGTTTTAAAAAAAAATCTTGAAGTCTTCAATCTCTTGTAGAACAATCAATCCCTGAAAGCAAAGTTTCTAAACTTTCCAATACAAGTAAAAAGTGAGATGAATCAAGTGAGAATAAAAACAAGCATTTGCATTCTAAGAATTTAAGCACAACTACAACATCATGCAATAATTATGAATGCAATGCTCCCCCTCAAAGGGTTACTCCTCCTCAATGTATTGTTTCCCCAACATGCATAATTGCTACCACAATTTGCAACTCCCCTTACCATAATTGCTACCACAATTTGCAACTCCCCTTACCACCATTCTACTCCCCATTTTTGTCATAATATAGGCAAATGAGTAGTCCCCAACCAGGTCACTTAGCAAAGAGAGATGATAGCATTCAAGTTATTTGCATAATCATAAAATGAACTCTATCAATTGGAGAGAAACAAGGAGATTTATTTGAATAAAATGTGTGAATCAAACATACTTTGCATACAAGACATGTAGCATTCAAGTCCAAAATACAATGGTATTTGGCAAAGCAAATGACAAAGGTTTCTAATAAGAATTCAAACCAATTTCACCATTGTCATAAGAAAAGCAAGGATATAGATATTTCATAAATTTTAATTTAAGAGCAACTATATCCAACTTTATAAGCGAAACATGGCATGAGCGACTTTGCACCCTATTTGATTTTTCCGGATAAGATATCCGTATGATAGTAGCCATGTTCAACCAATAAAGAAAGAGAGACATTTGGAATCTAAATTCCTTTGAACGGATACAAGATCCTTTATTCATTTTGAGTCTCATAAGCTTTTTCACATAAGTTTTGCATTTAAGAATATGCAATCATCAATTCATGCTTTTTCATTTGAGCATGTTATATGAATTTCATGCTTTTTCAATTTTTAAGCATGTCATTAAGAATCATCATGTCATGGAGATAATTATAGGTCATTCAAATCATACTTCCTATGAAAATCTCCTAGTCCAAAAATGCATGTTTGAACATAAATATGACATGGATTGTAAACAAGCAAGGTTCACACTTATTGAATTGAAAACATATATACATATGTGCAACCAAGCTTACTCAAGCAATCAACAAAGAAGCATAATATTTTTCAAAAAAATTGCATGCAACGAGTATGCATTAGCTCTCTTTGCTTGAGTTCCCCATATGGGGTCATTACCATCATTCATCAAAGAAGGTTATGAGGTCCTATGGACCTACCAAGTCCTTTGGACTTAGTTGAACCTATTTGAGACTTGTTAGTCTCGAAGCAAGCGGGTTCATCTTTCCTTATCCACATAGATATGACATTTTTCTTCCTAGTGGTCAATGGTTCAAGAGTTCTAGAAATAACATGATCATGATTATGAATATTTTCCTTCCTATTAGCATGCATTCTAGCTCTTGTCATTCTCTTTTCAATCATGCTTTTGATTCTACACAATTTAATGAAATGAAAGCAATTTGGTCTTATGTGACCATCAATACCACAAAAGTGACATGTAGGGATAAATTTAGAATTCATACCATGTCCTTGTGCATGCATAAGAGCCTTCCCATGACTTTGTGGTTGAGCGGGTTCAAACCTTCTTTGTTGTTGAACCGGTCTAGCTTGCTTCCTTGGTTCATTTTGCATGATTGGCCTCTTTCCATTTAGAGTCATTTGTTGAGGAATGTTGACTTGAGAAACTCTAATACGTTGAGCTTGGGGTTGTCTCCTTGGAGCTACCTTCACTTGTGCACTTCTTAAACATTGTCCTAGATCAATTTTCTTCCTAGGAGTGTGCACCGGCGAGGCTTCTATCTTGCCCAAACTCTTGAAAAAGATGGTCTTAGTTGGAGTAGAGATCTCCTTGCTATCTTCATACCCAATACCTCTCTTGTCACAAGGGTTCTTTCCACTATCAAGTATGTGGTCAAGCTTTTTGGTGCTTGAAGTCATCCGAGTCAATGACTCTTTAGCTCATCAAGCTCCCTCTTTAACCCTTCTTCATTCCTCTTAGACATAGCTAGTTCATTTCTTAGCTTGTCTTCAATCATCTTGGATGTTTCCACTTGTTTGCTTAAGTGGTCATTGTGTGTTGAAAGTTTTAGATTTTCATCCTCTAACATCTTCAATTTTCTATTGTTCTTCTTCAATGAACTTTCACACTTGACTATTGTAAGGATTCCCTTTAGTTGATTGGCTTATTTCGTGGGCAAACCACATGTTGGGGTTTGGTTGTAAGGGTAGTCTAGGTGATTAGTTGAAGATCAAAGACCCTTTCCAAGACCTCAAGAGGACAAGCACCAAAGGTATATATCTTGTGCTTACTTTGCCTTGAAGAGATATAGTTGCACACACACACAACATGCATAACTCTTATTCTTGAATGTTGTGTTTATATTTTGTGTGCATTGTGCTTTATTGATTATTCAATATCTCTTCTTGCATTAAATTGATTGCATCTTGTTCTATGAAATGCCATGACATGATAGGCATTAGGATGCATTCAATTCCCACACTTGCACTTCATGATTAGTATTAAGTGTGGTGTAATTCGTTTCCATTTGTGTGATCGGAAACGTCCGTGCTTGCACGATGGTGTGCATGTCTTAGCGTGATGGTTGACCACTTGAGAAGGTCTCATCCTTCTCTTGGATAAGTGGTAGTTTTGGTTTGGTTGATTGGAGTAAGGTGTCTAGTTTCAAAAGATTGGATTTCAATGTTTTAAGTGTTTTCAAAACTGACCTTTGCATGGTCTTGTGACCATAACTTTTTACAAAAAGCTTCAAAATGAGTTTTGAAAATTTGTGTACAAACTAGACACCCATACCTTTCCAATGGTATATTATTCGTAATATTTCATGACCGTTTGGATTGGTTTTAAAATCTCCAAAGTTACAACCAAAACAGGGCAACTATGTTGTTGTCCGTTTCTGACCTTTGGTCACTCAATTGACCATAACCTTTTCTACAGACATCGAAATTTCATTCTGTAAAAACGAGTAGAAATTAGACATCCATACCTTTCCAACGATATATTATATGAAAGGTTTCGATGTCGTTTGGTCATGTTTCAAAGCGCTCGAATCCTGAGTCGCTGCACTGACGCGAGTACCGCGAAAATGCCCATACTTTTTCCATTTCTTCCAAAACGACGTAGTTTCATTTGGGCATTATAAATACATATCTTTCTCATCATTTTGAGAAGTGAGCCACAAAATCAAACCCTAGAGAGAGAGGCTCCTTATTCTTGAGAGAGAAAGAGAGACTTGAGAGAAAGAGCTTAAAGATTACATCTTTATCTCTCTAAACCCATTCCCACATGCACAAATCATCATCTAGGCATCATCTAGGTTCATCTAGCATGTGCTAATGCATGGGTCTTCTTCAACACACATGGTATGATTTGTTGAACACTTTTATCTTACATAATTAGTGTTTCTACTTATCAATTTTATTTCATTTATTACTTGTATGTGTTTAGATTAATTTCTACATACATGATTGAGATTATGTGTTGATTGGGTTATTTATGTTAGCTAGGTTTTCATGCCTATTTTATATCTAGCTAATTAATCTCATTATATGATTAAGATTATTTTTGATAGCTTAATTGATTAGGTCATTATTGCCTAAAAGCTATGCCATAAACATTCTTGTGTGATTTATTTATAACTAGGTTGATAGATTGTTTTTTAATCAACTAGTTAATCTTTTGAATGTTTGTGGGTTTTTTGTGATAGCTTTGTATCTAGGATTGATTATCCTTTACTTAGCTAAAGTTGTATGCCATGACATATAGCTATTTTCATATCTAGGATTGATTTAAATTGAATATATCATCATCCTGGATAAGCATCTAAGGTTCCCTAGCCTTGTTTGTTAATTGAATATTCATACATATTCACATAGGGTTGTGCATCTCTTTTGAGAGATTGAAGTCTTGTGTGATTGACCGGGATTAGGTCGGACACTGGGAACAGGTGGTCACATAAGCAATTGGACTAGAGCCACTTTTAAAGGCCCGCGTGGTAGAAGTGGGGGGTTATTGACCGGAGTGTTAGACGAGGTCTACATAGGTTGTAAACTCCATTTCAATTAGTGGATTTCAAGGTCCGAGTGTGGCGCACTAAACAGCCCGTGGTTTTTCCCAGTGGTTGGGTTTTCCACGTAAACATCAAGTGTCATTTATTATTTCCGCATCTTATTACACTTGTATGTATTTTTTACTTGCTAGGGGTATTTTCGTAAAATTGACATGCACGCGAAAATTGGGTAATAATTAGATAAAATCTATTCACCCCCCTCTAGCTTTATATATTAAACACACCGCGTATTTGTTTCAACTATAAATTCATGAACATCCATTTTCTCTACATTTCCATTTGTAGAGTTAGATGAGGAGTCATTTACACTTGAGCTATCTCCTCCACTCTCCATCTCACCTATGGAGTCATTTCCCTTATTAAGACCTTCACCTTGGTCTCTTGAGTTAATGATAGCCATATCCCAATGAGTAGCTACACCTATCTCCTCTAGAGCTACTTCTTCATCTCTTTCTTCTATGGGATCACTAGTTAAGGCTTTCTTACCAACAACTTTATCTTCTACACAAGTGGCTCCAAATGCCGTGTAGTCGATGGTAAGCTCATCATCACTTGATGACTTGTCTCCCTCTCCGGAGTCATCACTTTCACTCCAAGTGGCAGTCATCACTTTTGCCATCTTGTTCTTCAAATTCCCACAATCGGGTGAGATGTGTCCTATACCGCCACACTCATAGCATTGGACCCCTTTCTTTTCACTATGCTCTTGCCTAGGCTCAAAACTCTTGAAGGGAGCCTTTTTCTTCAAGTCTTGGCCTTTGGATCCAAAGCCCTTTTTCTCGAACTTGACGAATTTCTTGAATCTTCTAAGCAACAATGCCGTGTCTTCGTCCGAGTCACCTTTTTCCTCCTTCTCAACCTTGGAAGCTTTCAAAGCAATCCCTTTTTACTTTTTAGGAGGTGTAATACTAGGAGCCTTCCTAGATTCATAGGCGAGGAGTCTTCCAATTACCTCGCTCGGCTTCATGTCCTTGTAAGTGCTATTCTTCTCTAAAGCCATCACCTTTGATTCAAACCTAGCGGGGAGAGACCTTATAATTTTCTGCTTAACTCTCCTATCCGAATAAGGATCATCGAGTTAATGGCTTTGGTTGACAATATCCATCAACTTGACTTCAAAGTCATTGAAGCACTCGTCCTCCTCCATCTTAAGCAACTCAAATTGCGTTTGAAGTACTTGTAGCTTGGAATCCTTGACGACATCGGTTCCTTCGTGTGCAACCTCTAGAATATCCCATGCCTCCTTGGCTATCCTAGTGTTCTGAATCAGTTTGTACTGATTTTCATCCACTGCACATAGAAGATAGTGCCATGCCTTCCTATTCCATTTTGAAGTCTCAAACTCTTTAGTGGACCACTGAGCCTTAGGCTTGAGTACTTCTTCTCCACCACCCATGGGAGTCATCATAGGAGGCGCATACCCATCTTCAATAGCCATCCATGCCCTATCATGGATTTGACACACGTATGCTTCCATCTTGCCTTTCCATGAGGCATAATTCACAATGAATGAGCAAAAATCACACAAATGCAAAACACACCAAAAATGAGCTAGGATCACCTAAGTATATCTAGAAACCCGCTCTGATACCAATTGAAAACGCAAATAAATAAACGCTCGATGTGTAAAAAACTATCTAGAGGGGGGGGGGGGGGGGGGGGGGGGGGGGGGGTGAATAGATATTAACTAATATTACCCAATTTTCGCATGTATGTCAATTTTACGAAAAATGCCCCTAACTAGTCACAATAATATAGCAAGTGTAATATGGTGCGGAAATTAAATAACACTTGATATATACGTGGAAACCCACCCACTGGGAAAAACCACGAGCTGTTTAGTGCGCCACACTCGAACCTCAAAATCCACTAATTGAAATGGAGTTTACAACCTATGTAGACCTCGTCTAACACTCCGGTCAATAACCCCCCACTTCTACCACACGGGCCTTTAAAAGTGGCTCTAGTTCTAATTGCTTGAGGCCTAAGCAATCTTAGCCCCAAGACTTAATTCTCAATGAAGAGATTATGCAACCTATGTGAATATGTATGAATATTCAAATAACAAACAAGGCTAGGGAACCTTAGATGCTTATCTAGGATGATGATATAATCAATTAAATCAATCCTAAATATCAAGAGCTAAATGACATGTCAAATAGCTTAGCTAATCAAGATTAAGCAACAAACCTAATTAGCTATCACAATACAACACTCAATCAATTCATCACAATCAATTCTCTTTTCTTGTATTTAGCATATGATCTAAAACATACAAGTAATTTAAAAGAGATGGCTTGATAGTAAAAATACTAAAATAAAATGAAGTTAATCAAAATCTTACCAAGCAAGTTGTGATGATGCAAACCCATACATGGATGCACTTTATATAGACATAGAAGATGCAATATGAAATTTGATGCAAAAAGGATTTGATTTGAGTGGTTAAAGGTGAGTTCTTGATTTGATTTTCTCTCAAATATCTCTTTTTTAAGTTTAGGGTTCTAAGGAGTCAAAGAACTTTTGCAGATAATGAGAAAGTAAGATATTTATAGACATCAAGAACTGGGCAAGTGAAAAGACAATTTTGCCCCTAAAACGCACCGATCGACGGTTTCAATCGGCGGCCAGGCCGCCGATCATAACCGCCGAATTGAACCCGAGAAGACCAAGGGAACAACGTCGGTTTCATTCAACGGTTTCTTAACCGCTGATCTAACCGTCGAATCAAACCCGAGAGATAAATCAATCAGGTATGAACGGCGGTTTCATTCGGTGGTCAGGCCGCCGATCATAACCGCCGATCACCAACAGAGGTGAAATCCAAGGAGAAGCCAAGGGCATTCTCCGTAGGCGGTCTTCGCGTGAAACCAAGCACTCATTAATGCAAGCGCAGATGTTTCCGAACAATGTCGGGAAACGAATTATAAGACACATAGATACAGAACAAGATATAACAATCAAAGTGCTAGTGTGTAATGTGACATATGAAGAGAATGCACACAATTGTAAGAATGCAAAGTGTGTGTGTGCTTCTAAATCTCTTCAACGAAAGTTAAGCACTAGAAGAATACCTTTGGAGTGCTTGACAACCTTGAGGACATGAAAAAGTCTTGAGCTTGATAATGAATCACTTAAGCTACCCTTACATACAATCCCCAACACGTGGTTTGTCCACGAAATAAGCCAATCAAGATATGGGAATCCTTACACTAGGGCGTATAGAGAAGGCTTCTAATCCCCTCACATGAGCCGTCCTAGGGTGTATAGCGACGAACACCCGTTCGAGGTTAGATGAAGAATGCGGTTGCGGAGCCAGGATTCCAGAAATCCCTTCCATTCAAAAGAGCAATAGACAACGAAATATGGTGTACACCTAGTGTCCTACTCAAGTAATCCAAATAAACATGCTAAGAGGGTGTATCCGAGCAAATCAATATTGGAAAGCAATTAAAGCAATAGAATAGAACATATAGATAGATTGAATATAAAATAATAGAGTTTAATTACAAAAACCCAATATCCATCAACTAATCACATCAACCCCTTAGTGGGGGATTTAGCTACTCATGGTTCTAAATAACAAATACGAAACTAAGAGAAGAGATTGATAGGAAACCCTTGAAGAGCTCTCCTTCCTTGAAGCTTGAATCCAAATCTCCTTAGTTGCCTTTAGATGAGAGGGAAAATATTCCTAGGCTAGAAAACAAGTAAAGAAAGAAATTATCTAAGTGTGGGAAGTGTCGGGATCGTTTTGGTTGAAACATATAAGGTTCTATTTATAGGGGATGCAAAAATAGGTCACTTAAGCTTGAAAACTAAGTCTGATGCGCACTCCAACGCGAGAATTCCCACGCTGGAAAGTGTAGAGTGCGGGGGAGAGTGCGGTTGGGACCCACACTTTATCAATTCTTCACAATTTCAGCTCCCGGGTTTCCCGTAAAGTGTGGGTGGAGTGCGGTTCAGGGACCCACACTCCAACGCGGGAATTCCTACGCTAGAAAGTTGAGTGCGGGTGAGAGTGCGGTTGGGACCCACACTGTACCCGCACTTTATGGCGTTCTGTTGTCTTCTTCGATCCTTCGGTGTGCGGGTTGTGCGTAGGTCCTGCGCGGGAATTCCTATGTTAGAAGTAGGCTGGAAGTGCTCGGGTATGTTGACTAGTACAGTACCCGTGCACTGAAGCTTATTTTCTTGCTTTTTAGCTTGTTTTGCCCCTAATTGACCAATATTACTCCAATGCCCCTAAACTCCATAATTACTTGAAAACACTTAATTCACAAAATTAAATCACGGGATCTTGCCTGAGAATCAAGCAAGAAGAGAAAGAAACAAGGGCAAAAATCACACTAATTTTTGTTCGATCAAATACCCCCAAACCTATCTTTTGCTCGTCCTTGAGCAAAGCAAATAATAAACACCATTGACATGTGTCTAAAGACCAAATGATCAAAATTAAAGCACCGACTCTTTGTAAAAGACTCAAAAGTCAATATTCGACTTGTAAAACCATAAATGAAAAGATTTAGCCAACGTTGTGCTCATTAGGAAACGTGCATGTAAGAGATGCTTAATGAAGATTAAAGTCATGCCACTCTAAGTACACATTGCACGCAACGCGATCCTACATTCAAGATGTTAAAGCTTTAAAAACTAGAGTGTCATTCGGTAGGGAATGTAATTCGCCTGGACATCTAATCCTCACCGGATTCTCTCATTTTCGCACAGATTTTAGGCTTCACTCATAATCCATATGCAATATGAGTTTATGTTCAAGATATCAAATATAATTGCACATGATCATTTTAAAAACACAATTTCTGAGAATTTGTCTCACGAATGGAATTGAAAGGCATGAACTGAAAAGAACATGTATCAACCAAAATTTTCAAAGTGGACACCCCTAAAGATCAAATAGGTCTTCCATTTGGTTGTAATGGGGCCTAAGGTGAATGGTGAGTCAATACATGGGAAAAATTGATAGCAAAAACCCATTGGTCACACTAAGGTATACATTCTAAGTTAAGTACACTTTGCTCATTACAACTTTCATAATCCACACTTTGGCATCTAGGCTTACAATTCACTTTGTGCAATTTCTACTCTTAATTTTCATTGAGTAGTTCATTTAATTTCATTTAGGCAATTTGTGCCTCATTCATCTTTTCTTTTCTTTTCTTTCTTTTGCTTTGCTTTGATTTTCTTTTCTTTTCTTTTCTTTTCTTTTCAAGCATTGCATTTCATTTTTTTTAATGTGTTTGCACATATACATGCCTAGGTACACGCCTTACATTTTAATACTCCTCAAAGCTTACATTCAACCCCTAAACCTTAGCAAACCATTTAGTACAAGGTAAGTCTAGTGTATAGGCTATATGGTTTATGTTGATGTGGTTCTTGAATGAAAAGCTTAATTGTGTTTGGCTTCAAACGGGCAATGGAGCACACACATTATAGGGATTGGAAGTATTTAGGCCAATTTAGTGGTTTTTCGCATGCATTGCCTAAAATCATCTTTAAAAGTTTGTCCACAAGTTCAATTAAGGCATCCACAAGTAGTCCATATGTTCTATGGAAAATAACATTTGAGTGCAAATGAGACATTTTAAATATGCTTAACATATGTGTTTGAATAAGTGTTTAAAGAGTGAAAATTTTCCCTCAAAATACGCTTTTTAGGCCATGTTTGTGAACCTCACGGGAAGTCTCCACTATTAATTCCTATCCTTCAAGCACAATTGAATATTCACTCCAACATCAAGAGAAAATAACTAGCGTGCTTTGTTCAATGCAACCCTAAATGGCATGAAGTTAATATAAACTAAGCAAGGTAAAGATGCACACTTCCTTACTCGCACACACAATGGTACAATCTCTACAAGCAAAATATGCTTAAGCATGGCATTATTACAAGATTTTCGAAAATTTTGAAAAAATTAGGCTGAAAATATTTGCACACAATTTGCGAACAAGAGATGGTGTTGCGCACACACCACCAAACCTAAATTAGACATTGTCCTCAATGTCTTTGGGGCATATAAACCAGTAAACGCAACGCAACACACATCCATTGAAACAAAAAAGGTGTGTTCTAAATATTAATCTAGAGGGGGTGAATAGATTTTAACCCTTTGAAAGTATACAAACGTAGTTAAATTGCTTAAGGCATACCTAGAGGGGGGGGGGGGGGGGGGGTGAATAGGTTTTTACACCTTTTTTCAATCCCTTGAACAAACTTTTGTTTGTCCCTTAAGGTAGCCTTACACACAACAAAATAAACCAAGAAAGACATACATAGACAATATGAGAATATAATCATGTGAACAAGGTCTAAGTATATCACCTAGTTGTGTGAGGTATAAGAACAAATAAACACAACAACAAAGAAAGCTTGTATTTCAATAGATGTTCAATGAGTTACAAGAGTGATCAAATATCACTGTACAAAAATTACAATATACAAAAGAATCATATATACAAAATGATCAAAAGAATGAATCCACAAATCACACTTTACAAATACTTGCTTCACTATACATCACAAGTGAGTAATATGAAACAAGATAATAACATACACAAATAAAATATAAAAGATAGAGATAGGAAGAATTAACACAAGAGATTTTTTAACGTGGTAAAACCTCCAAGGAGGAAACATCCACGGGTTGAAATACAACCATTAGGGTACTATATATATTGGATGATAAAAATAGAGAATCCATAAAGTGACCAATCTTTAGCTCACCCAACCTAGTGGAGTCTAAATCTACCCAACCCTATTGGAAAGTATGAGATCCCTCAATGATGCGAAACCACCATATATTTGACAACACACAAAACCAATATCGATGGAAGATTAGAAATTCCTCAAGAGTGCATACACCTCCCGTGTACCTCGCTCTTTTGGAGTCTATGTCTAACCATACGCCTAGGCCTTCCAATATAATAGCCAACTCCCTATCCAAGGCACTCATGCCTCTAGGGAGCCTCCCATGCATGACTATCCAAGTCCTCCCAACTCTAGCTATGACTTCTTGCTTACCTATCCGAGTCATCCCGACTCTAACCAAGACTTCATGCCTTTTACAAGGACTTCATAGTGTGATCATGTGAATGCAAATAATGCAAACAATCAATTCAACATAGAACATGTGATCAATACATTCTATGGTACAAATAGACCTAAACAAGTGATATCACAAGTAATAAAAGTCTAGATGCAAAATACAAGAATAAAACCTAAGCATGTGTAAACACCAAACACATAATCTCAAAGTCTCATTCACACATACAACACTTGAACAAAATATATTCATGAAGTACAAGTTCAAGATGCTATCAACATACAATAAAATGCTAGATATATGAGATTCAATCAATCAATATTCTAGCCAAAAATATAGAGCAAGGATTCAAGATATAAATCAATTAAATCCTTGATTGCTCTAAAACACATACAAATACAATAATCCTAGATTTCATCAATCAAAGGATCAAATCAAATCTCAAGGTCATTTATCACAAAATTGATTCAATCAAGTCACAAACAACCTAAGATGTCATTCTAATCACAATACAACTCACAAACATGTGAAAAACCTAGAATCATAGAAACTAGTCCACATTTGTCTCTAAATAGACTTTTGATTAGAATGATTATGAAGCTATCTTTCACAATAGCTTTCACCAAACATAAACATACATATAGAAGAAGAAACCCCAAGCAAATTGAAGGTTAAAAAGAAAGAAACCCCAAAGATAAGACCAATACCTTGGATTCATGAGCTGGCTCGGATTTCTATGTGGAACCACCAGAAAACTCGATCAAACAGCCACCAAACCACTTGGAAAAAGTAGAGGACTCGATTATGAACGTTCTCCAACTTGAATCACTCAAATCCGACTTCGTATAAAGAAGTTATGGTGTTTGGAAGATGAGAAAATTTGGGAGAAAAATCTGACGGGATTTTTTGCAATTTTTCTTCTTGAAATCAAATGGAGGGAATGAAGGGGTTTTAAAAAGAGGAGAGAGGAGAGGATTTTTGGCCAATCAAAGAGGGCCACCTCAGCCCAGCCCCGTGGGGGGCGCATGGGCCACACGGGGCTAGAGAGCCTCTCTGGCCATAGGGCCCACGGCTCCCACATGGCTTGGGCCACACGTGGCCTCTTGGCCACCTTTGCCTCTCACGCGCTCCCTCACGTTTTTCAGCCGTATCTTGGGCATCCAAACTCCGATTTCGAATCCATTTTTGGATTACGAACCATGACTCCCTCACGCATGACGATGACTACACAACTTTAAAAAATGGTTGAGAAATCATCTCGGAAAACGACGATGAAGTCAACTCAACGAATGAGAACGAAAAGTAGTGTGGCTACATCGTTTGGACTCGAAATTAAATGAATGAGTAACCGAAATGACCGGAACTCAATAAGGAATCATAATAGAGCATATTCAAGTCCAAATACAAAAATACAGAAACATACAAACACAATGACACACACATATGCTATTTCCAAGACATAGTCCTAGAACATGCAATAAGCAAAGTTTGTCATGATAGTAAAAATGCATGAGCATATATTATCAAGTGTGTGAAAGTGATATATAAATGATGTTTAACCATGAAGGAATACACAAGGATGCCATGTGTGTGTGTGTGCGCCTAGCCTTGTAAGAGATATGAGGTCTTATATTACCTTTGATGATCAATGAAGCACATATCTCTTTGAAGCCGGCATTTTGCATGAATTGTGGCCAAGACTTTCTTCGTCTTCTTAAATCTTCAACATATGGACTACTAAACATTACAAAAGAAACACATTTTGATATGGAATACATGCCAACACAAACTATAAACCTAACACCCTTATTACCAAATTTTTGCATTTAGTCAATTTACGAAAATAACCCCAATCTAGTCAAAACAATAATCAAGTGTAAAGGTGTGGAAATATAAATGACACATGATTTTTACGTGGAAACCCTCAACAGGGAAAAACCACGGGCTGGTAAGTGCACCACACTCAAACCTCGAATCCACTAATTGTGATAATGTTTACAATCTAATCCCGGTTTACGACCTTATCCCAGTCAATAACCTGCTACCACTACCCGTAGGCTGGTAAAAGTGGACCTAGTCCAATTGCATATGTGAACACCTAATCCCAATAGTCACACAAAACTTGGTTCTCCGAAGAGATCAACACCCTAAGTGAATATACAAGATATGCAAATATGCAAATAGAGCTAGGGTACACTAAATGCTTATCTAGGATTATATGATGACAATAAAATCAATCCTAGATATGAAAATAGCTATATGACATGGCATACAACTTTAGCTATGTAGAGGATAACCAATCCTAGAAACAATAGCTATCAAAAACAATCTCAATCATTTAATGAGATCAATTTAGCTAGATGGCATATTAGTATGAAATCCTATCTATAAAAAGCAATCTTAATCATATAATGAGATTAATTAGCTAGATGGCATATAAACATTAAAACCTAGCTATCACAAAATAACCCAATCAACACATAATCTAAATCATGTATGTAGAAATTAATCTAAAAGCATACATGTTATAAATGAGATAAATTGACAAGTAAGAACACTAATTATGTAAGATAATAGTGAACAACTTACCATACCATGTGTGTTGAAGAAGACCCATGCATATATACATCTTAGATGATCCTTGATGATATTTAGATGATGTTTGATGCACATGGAAATGAGTTAGGAGAGTTAAAGAAGCAATCTTGGTGCTTTCTCTTTCTAGGAAACTCTTAATCTCTCTCTAGGGTTTTGTAGTTTTTGTTCCTTGAATACAAATGAGAGAAAGAGATATATTTATAATGCTTAGATGATAGCCCTATAAATTTCGTGCATTTCCCTTAAAAAATGAGCCAAATCGGACTCCAAATGAGTGAGATATGGTTAAATTATGAAACAGGGGCGGAGCAGTGCACTGGTCCATTGCGCAGGTACAGACCAGCGCAATTACCAAAGCACTGGCAAATCAGCACAACAGCTTGATTTTTGAGCTCCCCAAACCATGACCAAACGACATCAAAACCTTTCGTATGATATACCGTTGGAAAGGTATGGATGTCTACTTTCTACTCCTTTTTATGGAATGACATTTCAATATCTGTAGAAAGAGTTATGGTCAATAGAGTGACCAAAGGTCAGACTTGGAAAACAGCAGAGATGCCCTGTTTTAGTGGTCACTTTGGAGATATCAAAACCAATCCAAACGGTCATGAAATATTACGAATAATATACCATTGGAAAGGTATGTGTGTCTAGTTTGTACAGAAATTTTCAAAACTCATTTTAAATCTTTGTATAAAATTCTATGGTTACAAGACCATGCAAAGATCAGTTTTGAAAACATTTGAAACATTGAAATCTAATCTTTTGAAACTAGACACTTCACTCCAAACAACCAAACCAAATCTAACACTTATCCAAGAGAAGAATGAGACCTTCTCAAGTGGTCAACCATCGCACTAAGACATGCACACCATCATGCAAGCATAGATGTTTCCGATCACACAAACGGAAACGAATTACACCACATTTAAGACTAACATACATGAAGTGCAAGTGTGGGATGTGAATGCATCCTAATGCCTAACATGTCATGGCACTGTCATTGAACAAGATGCACTCAATTAAAACATGCATGAATAGAATTCATGGCTTTGCATCCTAATGCCTAAACATGTCATGTCATTTCAATAAACTAGATGTGTAAGGATTCTCATATCTTGATTGGCTTATTTCGTGGACAAACCACGTGTTGGGGATTGTATGTAAGGGTAGCTTAAGTGATTCATAATCAAGCTCAAGACCCTCTCATGTCCTCAAAGTTGACAAGCACACCAAAGGTATATCTCTATGTGCTTAATTGCTTTGAAGAGATAGTTGCACACACTCACAACTCATGCATAGTGTTTAATTCATGTATGTTGTGTGTCTTATATATGTGCATTAATGTTCATTAACATCTCTTCTTGCATGCTTTACATGATTGCATTTTGTATGACCTAAGCCATGTCAATAGATGACTTAGGATTGCATTCATTATGTTGGGCGCTGTACAAAGCGCTGTTGAAGGCACTGTACGTACAGCGCCTATATGAGACTTGGTTGAAATTGGCTCTTTAATGCATCAGGTCTGATGCACTTTGAAGAGGCGCTATACGGGCGCTGTTCAGAAGCGCTGTACGTACAGCGCCCATCTCAAACCTGAGAGATCAGTCATGTGGCGCTGTTCATGCGCTGTACAGAAGCGCTCTACGAACAGCACCTATGAAGAAATGTTCTTCATTTCCTAAGTAGGCGCTGTACAAGTCGCTCTACGTATAGCGACTCGTATAGCGCCCAAGGCAAAATAGGTGTCACTTTTCAAAATGACCACACTTCATTTTGACACCCTATATATATGCCACTTTGACTTTAGGTCAATCAAGTGAGTTGATTTTCAGATTCCATACTTAGGATATTTTTCAAAACAAGAAAAATACTAAATAACTCACCTTTAACCACTCAAATCAAATCCTTTGTGCATCAAATTTCATATTGCATCTTCTATGTCTATATAGAAAGTATCCATGCATGGGTTTGCATCATCACAACTTGCTTGGTAAGATTTTGATTAACTTCATCTTATTTTAGTATTTTTACTATCAAGCCATCTCTTTTAAATTACTTGTATGTTTTAGATCATATGCTAAATACAAGAAAAGAGAATTGATTGTGATGAATTAATTGAGTGTTGTATTGTGATAGCTATCTAGGTTTTGCTTAATCTTGATTAGCTAAGCTATTTGACATGTCATCTAGCTCTTGATATCTAGGGTTGATTTAATTGATTATATCATCATCCTAGATAAGCATCTAAGGTTCCCTAGCCTTGTTTGTTATTTGAATATTCATACATATTTACATAGGTTGCATAATCTCTTCATTGAGAATTAAGTCTTAGGGCTAAGGTTGCTTAGGCCTTAAGCAATTAGAACTAGAGCCACTTTTAAAGGCCTGCGTGGTAGAAGTGGGGGGTTATTGACCGGAGTGTTAGACAAGGTCTACATAGGTTGTAAACTCCATTTCAATTAGTGGATTTCGAGGTTCAAGTGTGGCGCACTAAACAGCCCGTGGTTTTTCCCAATTGTTGGGTTTCCACGTATATATCAAGTGTTATTTAAATTCTGCATCTTATTACACTTACTATATTATTGTGACTAGTTAGGGGCATTTTCGTAAAATTGACATACATGCGAAAATTGGGTAATAATAGTTAAAATCTATTCACCCCCCTCCCCCCCCCCCCCCCCTCTAGATATATATAGAACACACCGAGCGTTTATTTGAGTATAACTTTCAAGATGCAATCAAATAAACATGCATGAAGAGATATTCAAAAACATGAGTGCACACATATAAAAGCACACAACATACAAGTATTAGAGATATGTATGAGTTGTGAGTGTGTGCAACTAGATCTCTTCAAAGCAAGTAAGCACTAGAATATACCTTTGGTGCTTCTTCTCTTGAGGTTTTGAAAGGGTCTTGGTTGTGCAAATCACTAACCATCAAATGCCTAAGCTACCCTTACATCAAGCCCCACATGTGGTTTGTCCACGAAATAAGTCAATCAAAACTTGAGGACCTTACATCCATAATCAAAGAGTTTCAAAAACACAATCAATGTCCATTATGACAAAAATTTCCCAAGAATATAATCAAGTGTTACATTTATTCCATTATGCACATATTCATCAAAAGAGATATGAAAATGAAGTTCAATCATAATTTCCATCCCTAATCCAATGATATAAAATGATATGTCATCAAAGTCCTATATCCACTATCACAATCATCTCACACCCTTATTCTAAGCAAAAATAACATAAAGAAAAAGAATTCAAAAATTAAATGACTAAAATAAAAACAAAATTTAAACTAAAAATGAAATGTACCTAAGTGGGTTGCCTCCCACCAAGTGCACGATTTAACGTCTAGGCAAGACGTGGCATGGTGCTCACGCACTTCGAACTCCCAAAATGTTGTTTTTCATAGGATAAGGCCCTCAGCCTTTTTATGAGCACTCTTGGCTTGCTCGTCCCTCCAAGACTCGCAAGTTGTCTTTGTTTCATCCCAAAAGATAAAGAACCTTGCTAGAACGCACAAGCAACACAACACACTTCCTCAAGAAGCAATAGAAAATCTACACACACACAAAGCACATTAGAAAGTTCCAGCAATTTAAAATCTACTCAATTCATGCAATTGCCAACAAGAGTTCGCAAACACCATTTATTCAAAAGAAATAAACTAAACAAATCCCACAATAGATTTTGCCCCCAAACCTATTGTTTTCTCTCCTCTCAATTACCATATACAATTTCACACATAGAGAGAAATACTAGATTAAAGAAGAAATTTTTAAACAACTTGAAGCATAAAAAATAAAATGCACAAAAAGAATTTTTCTATATTATGTACTTGTATTAGGGGTGGCATCAACTAAAGGAGGTTTTACCAAGTTTGGAAATTGGTTCTTTTTCGCAACCCAAACAAGTTGAGTTGATTTCCCCTTTTCTTTCCCTTTGGGTCTAACTTGGTGAACCAAGTCTTTTCTTACCCAAATTCTCTTAACTCTAGGTGGACTTTTCCTATTCTTAGACTTTCTCAATTTTTCATGCTTATGGAATTTAAAACAATGAGCTTTTAAGTGCCCTTTTTGTAAGCAAAAATAGCAAGGAGGAGGGTGGTTAAGAAAACTCCTTCTTGGTAGGTGAGTATGAGGTCTATGATGTTGTCTCATTTATAGTGCTGGGACCTCCTTCTCCACCTTGTCTAGATTGACTATGTAGTCACATGCTTTAACCTTGGCTACCTTGAGGGCTTCATCCTTCCTACCAAGTGCTTCCTTTGTTTCTTCCAAAGCTTTTGCTTTTCGCTCTACTTCCATAAGCAACTTCCTTGTCTTCCTTGCATATTCTTCTTCAAATTCTTCACATAACTTTACAAGGTCTTCGAATTCCTTTGATGCGGAATTCCTCTCAACTTCAAGTCTCCCAACTTGTATTTCCAACTCCTTGTTCTTGTTGGAGACTTCTCCTACCTTCCTCCGAAAGGTACCATTCTCCTCTTTGAGCATGCTTACTTCAAGAGTGAGCTTCTTGTTTTGCAATTCAAGCTCTTCCACTTTCACCTTTCCCAAGGCCTCCTTTTCTTCCAACTCCTTCATCACGAGTTGTAATTTTCTTTCAAACTCTTCACTTGCTTCTTCCTTCTCTTGGGAGGTTTTCACTAATCTCTCTTGAAGTAAAGACAATTTTTCCTCTAATTCCGTGCTTTGCTCTTGTTTCTTCGGTGGTTCTTCCTTGGTTTCCGCATCCTTCTCAAATATTTGTACAAGAGCATGTACACGGCTTCTTGTCTCCCCATGCTTGGGATTGTCTACTGCTAAACAACTCTCATGACCATGTCTTTCCTCTAGACTGTTTGAGAATTCCACCGGTTTGTTCACTTTCAACTGGTCACAAATCCCATTGGTTGAGTTGTTGAGATACTCTTTTACTGCAAACTCTATTGGTTGGTCTGGCCGGCTAGATAACACATAATTTTTTAAGTTCTTGTTAGCTATAATGTGCTCATTGATTCGGCAACCTTCTTGAAAGAGCTCCATTATCTCATTTTTCCTTGACATGCTCATTGTCGAGTAGCTTAGCCTCGAATTCTGCCAAAAGGAATCCATAGAGTCCTGAAACAAACAGAAACAAAAACTACCAAAGAAATAAAAAGAAACTAAAAAGACTAAAAACAACTAAGAACTAAAAATACTAAAACTAATCTAATCACTACTACGCACACCGATCCCCAGCAGCGGCGCCATTTGACGAGTTAACTTTTTCGTCGTTAAAAAGATCATACGTTAAAACAATTTATAAAACATATGCAATGCGCTCACAAGTATAAAAACGAGTAAAGCGGTAAGCACGGGTGTCATCCACAAGGATCTGGATAGCGGTGACTAGATTCGAATTAATAGAACTAGCGTGCATAAAAGTAAAGTATATGGTAGGTGTTGTGAAGTGTAAATTAACTAAAGAAAACTAATAAATGCAATGACTAAAAATGGATGCGAATGGAGTGATATGACCAAGGTGTTGATGGACTCGTAAGCGAACACTGGGCAATGTAATAAACTCGAAAATATGCGTATTGTAACGAATGTAGCCAACCTAGGGTGTATAGAGTTGGCTATCTATCCCTAGCAAGGGGCCAACCTAGGGTGTATAGAGAAGGCCTCCTACTAGTGATTGATCCCTCTCAAGCAACCAACCTAGGATGTATAGTGTTAGTTGCTCGATTAAGACCGTAACAATGAATGCACGTATATCTATCTAGGGCTCAACCTTTACTAATTTAGCCAACCTAGGGTGTATAGAGAAGGTTTCTAATCCCCTCACAAGAGTCGTCCTAGGGTGCATAGAGACAGACACCCATTCGAGGTTAGATGAAGAGTGTGGTTGCGAAGCCGGGATTCTAGAAATCCCTACCATTCAAAAGAGCAATAGACAACGAAATAGGGTGTACACCTAGTTGCCTACTCAAGTAATCCAAATAAACATGCTAAGAGGGTGTATCTAAGAAAATCAATATTGGAAAGCAATTAAAGCAATAGAATATAACATAGAGATAGATTGAATATAAAATAATAGAGTTTAATTACAAAAACCCAATATCCATCAACTAATCACATCAACCCCTTAGTGGGAGATTTAGCTACTCATGGTTCTAAATAACAAATACAAAACTAAGAGAAGAGATTGAGAGGAAACCCCTAAAGAGCTCTCCTTCCTTGAAGCTTGAATCCAAATCTCCTTAGTTGCCTTTGGATGAGTAGAGATGAGTATGGATGAGAGGGAAAATATTCCTATGCTAGAAAACAAGTAAAGAAAGAAATTATGTAAGTATGAGAGGTGTCAGGATCGTTTTGGTTGAAACATATATGGTTCTATTTATAGGGGATGCAAAAATAGGTCACTTAAGCTTGAAAACTGAATCTGACGCGCGTGTAGTGAAGGTGGAGTGCGGTTCAGGGAACCGCACTCCAACACGGGAATTCTCACGCTGGAAAGTGTAAGGTGCGGGTGAGAGTGCGGTTGGGACCCGCACTTTATCAATTCTTCACAATTTTAGCTCCCAGGTATCCCGTAATGTGTGGGTGGAGTGTGGTTCAGGGACCAGCACTCTAATGCTGGAATTCCTACGCTGGAAAGTAGAGTGCGGGTGAGAGTGCGGTTAAGACCCGCACTGTACCCGCACTTTATGGCGTTCTGTTGTCTTCTTCGATCCTTTGGTGTGTGGGTTATGCCTGGGTCCTACGTGGGAATTCCTATGCTGGAAGTAGGCTGGAAGTGCGCAGGTATGTTGACCAGCACAATACCCGCGCACTGAAGCTTATTTTCTTGCTTTTTAGCTTGTTTTGCCCCTAATTGACCAATATTACTCTAATGCCCCTAAACTCCATAATTACCTGAAAACACTTAATTCACACAATTAAATCACAGGATCTTGCCCGAGAATCAAGCAAGAAGAGAAGGAAACGAGGGCAAAAATCGCGCCAATTTTGGTTCGATCAGTCATCGATCCCCACAAATTATTACTCTGCCCACCATCCCGATTAGATTACGGCTCCTTTCTTTCTGCCCTGGTTTCCTACCCCCTATTATTGCTGGTGGATTCGAAGCCCTCAACCACGGGCCATACTCAAAATCTGTTCCCACACTCTGGTCTGTCACTTCTTTTCTGCCCTGACACTCTGGATGAGAATGTCCCAAGATTCCACAGTTGAAACAATACTCTAGTAATATTTCATATCTAACAATGAGAATTGACTCCTCCTCATTATCCAATAAGTTCACCTGTAGACAGCGTGCTAGTGGTTTTGTCACTTCTATAGCGACCCGAATTCTCATATATTTGCCAAAATATTCTTCCATAACCCCAACATCAATTGCTATTACTTTGCCTACTATTTGCCCTAGAAATTCCCCTATTTCCTTTGTCATACATAATAGAGGAGCATTATGAATCTGAATCTAGAACTCCGCCCTATTGAACACCATATTATTAACATCTCCCATGCTACCCAATATTTCTAGCACAATCATATACTTATCAAAGCTCCATGTCCCCCTGATAGAATCTGAAATCGATCCTCCTGATTTCGAAAGTAGAATAGGAACGTGTTATCACGAACAACTTCAATATCAAAACCTTGTCTTGTATGCCAAATCTTCGGAATCACTACTCTGAACGTTTCTCTGTTTATATGTTTAGTAGTTAAAATTTTTCGTACTAGACACAACTCAAGTTTTTTCTCCACCACTTTCTTCAGATTTTCTTGGACACTCCATACTTTCTCAGTCTTACTTTTTAACAATAAGGACTCACAAAGCCGTGAGATCTCCTCTGGATCTATGAAAGGCGTGATGAAACGTACCCCTTTGTGCTATGAAACACCATGCCTACTTCTATGCTAGGTTTTTCAAAGAAAACCCTAGGAGAAAACCATCTCATCCTCACACATTATCTCATAATTAATATGGTAATTATAATTTACGTGTCACATCATTTTAGTTAGTCTAGTATTCTATATAATTCTAAGACTATTCACTTTTGGTTGAGTGTTTATGTACATCAACAGTATCGAAACAAGATTTCAAATTTAGCAAAATTTGGAAAGCCAAACTGTATAATTTTCATTTTAAGGAGCTAATTAATAAAAAAAAAAAAAAAAAAAAATTAATATTTAAAAATGAGTGAAATGAAATTTTCCAAAAGGCAATAAGGCATGATGGTCTCCGGAGGCCCTCACTTCCACCACCAAATTTGTTATGAGAGTCTGAATCTAACCATTACTCATTGAAAAGCAATTCTGAGGAGACCTTTCATGTGTTGTATGAATTGCAATTCATATCAAAATCAAATCTAGTGTCAATTTTATTTTATTTAAAAAAAAATAATAATAAATAAATAAAATAAAAAAACATTCTCATTGACGCGTGAAATACACCTCCTCTCCTCTCCCTATAAATAAACTGTTTCACTCTTCACACTTGACTCACAAAGCCGTAGAGAGAAGAAATGGTGCAGATGTGGCTTCTTTGGTGGCCAAAGAGCACGACAACAACAACAACCACCACCAACGGCGGCGCAAATGGATCATGTTGTTGTATTACTGCTGGTTCATCATCAGCGACAACAACAAGTACTACAAGTAGCAGCTCATGTGTATCAAAACTAGTGAGGAAAGTGAAGAAGCAGTGCAGAAGCCTACGCGCCACCGCGGTGGGCAGGCCACAAAGATCGTTTGAGTGCCGGTACGACCCGCTGAGCTACTCTCTGAACTTCGACACAAGCGGGTGTGGAAACATGTTGGAAGATGAAGATTACTACTACCACTTTTGTGCTTTCTCTTCAAGATATGTTGCCAACAACCCAACAACTTCTTCTTCTCCAAAAATAAAAATAATGTCCGCTTCTCACTGATCAAAAACATCGATCCACTGATCTCCAAATTTTGTTAAATTTTAATTTCTGTAAGTTAGATTTTTTATAATTAGGTTTAGATTTTTAATGGGTAAACATTTATATATTAAATATTATTTTTTTCAAGGGAGATCGAAATGTTTCGTGGACCAATTTATGATCAAATCGTCCCTACATCTGTTCTGTTTAATAAAAGTTTATCATCATACACAAATTTAAATTTAAAACTATAGTCATATAATTTAATTTCGATAAAATTTTATTAGATGAACATGTACAAATGATATGATATACAGTTCCGATCGAACTAAATTTTTCTCTCTTTTGTTTTTTCTAGTGAGAGAGAGTGACACATATTTCTTTAGTCATGGCCGGTTTGACCGGATAAAGAGAGAACTTTTCGGTGCTATTGTGGGGATCGATATGCTCAATGCTCTACTACACTATAAAATATTAAACTGACAATTGATGTAAGGAGATTGGTAGATTTTCTTTTTACTTAATTTTCCTGAAAAAAAAAATGTTTGGATTTATTCGAAGATCGAGATGATCCAAATTAAATGAATCGATATACTTTTAACATTCTAATATACCCTCCACGTGTTAAACCGACGAGTTTACCACTAATAATGTTATTTAAGTACTATATCATACCGATGGAGAAAATCTTGCATGCACCCGGTGCAATGCACCCTAACTAGTGGGTACATGCCACGTGGCAAAGAGGACTCATTTGATTGATTGTTTTTACCACATGGCATGCACCCATTGGATGGGTGCAACCAGGGGCGGACCCACGTGGAGACCAGGTGGGGCCCGTGCCCTATCTCAATTTTTTTAAAAAATTTTTTGATTCTGTGTACATTGTATATATACATATTTATTAAGAACCAATAACAAGAAGCTGTTGTTAGTATGGCGGGTAGTGGATCTTTAGTTTTAGTCTTGGGGTGCTTGGTTCAAGTCCCATCTTACTTATTTAATTCAATTTTATGTTCTAATTTTTTATATGCCTTTTATAATTCAATTTTATCTTCTAATTTTTGTTGTCTTATTTATTTTTTCATCTTTTCTGATTCATTTTCTCTATTCCGTCGTTGTCAATTTCTTAACTACCATTACTTTGTGTTTACTTAATTAAATTTTATTTTATATTAAATTATATATTATTATTTTCGATTTTTATTATTTCCAATAGTTTTAATTTGACATAACTAACACGTCCAATCAATAAACCCTAAAATCTCAGATTTTACTTTATTTGATTAAATAGTCAATTACTATGATTCATTTTATTTTATCCTTAATATTTTTCTTTATTTTATAGTTTTAATTTATTTAGAATCAATAACTCAATAATTTACCAATAATTTGAAGAATAAAAAATTTAAAAACATGTCTAGTTATTAATAAATAATTTTTGTATAAATTTAATTTTTTTTATTATTAATGCAATTTTTTTTTATAAATTTTGATTGTAATTTATTCTTGTAAATTTTTTCATTATTTATGTTGTTTTTCTTGTTATTATTTATTTTTAAATATTTTTTCTTGTTTTTATTTTCTTTTGAATGTAAGATTATTTAATTCAACTGAGTAAGTGTTCTATTTATTTTATTTTATCTATATATATATATATATATATATAAAAAACTATTTTATTATGATCTTAATTTTTCAGTAGTTTTTCATATAATTGCGATTTTAATTTATTCAAGTGCCTTACTTGATTAAAATTCCTGGGTCTGTCACTGGGTGCAACGCACCAGGTGCATGCAAGATTCTCTCCATACCGATGGGACCAAACGTAAATAAAGAATAAATATATAAATAGATGCATGTGATCGAGAGAACTCTAACCCAAAACTGTTAGGTCTTCATACTATGTTTTTTTTTTTTTTTTTTTTTTTTTTTAAGTCTTTTCTTGCTAGTATTATATGTTGATACTTGCAAAACCAGGACCATATTTTAAAACAAAAAAAATTATTCGTTTAATTTATTATTCCAAGATATAAGCAATTAGAAATTAATTTTGGTATAATATGTGTGTTTTATTAAACTCCCTAACAGAAACCTGGTAGAAAAATTGATCTGGTTAGCGTTGGTTGGATAAATTCAATATAAATATTTGGCATTACAGACAATACATACAGTTGTGTTATATAATTTATATTTTTTGGCTTCAACAATTAACCTTTGACTGACCGACCATTGTTTCATATGCCCACTAGTGCCTACCTCAGTTACTACTGTACAAGTATAGATCATGTCGTACCTTAATTTAGTCAACTCAACATATTATAATATTTAAATATAATCTCTGCCGTACTTACTAATCGATCAGCCTTTTGTTTTTGAATGAATAGTCCATTGAATATTGGTAAATTAAATTAATATAAATGATTTGTAAGTATCAAGAGAGGAGAGGGAAATGGTGGCATGGCCCATATGGGCATGTGCTAATGACTAATCTATACAAAATACAATGTTATTTTTATCATTCCGTATCCTTTGATAATATAATCATCTATTTATATATACTATAAGTCTATAACATCGAAAATTAAAAAAGATAAAGTTTTCTCTCTCGATCTCTCCACGATACAAATCTCCAATTTCCCGAAAACCATAACAATCACGGACTAAGATTCAAACCCAAACACAAAGTTGGATGTGGTGGGGAGGCTCTCAAGTCTCCCCTTTTTGGTAAGCCTCCATATATGTTTTTGTGTTGGGAGGCTCAAGCAATTAAGCATATAATTGCCGTCAGGGCATAGCTCAACTGGTAGATGGATGAGCTTGAGGTTTAGGTAAATGACTCCCAAGTCAGTGGCTCGAATCCTACCAATAACAAAAGTTTCAAAAAAATACATGGTCTAAATAAATGGATAGATAGATATATACTGTCAAACAAAATTAGGCATATAGTTATGGTAAATTAGTGCAATTTACTTTAATATAAATTGCATTTAGTTAACTATATATATAGAGTTCCCTTTAATGCACGGGTGGATCCATTGTGACCATGTATTTTTTGGTACGATCACATCAACTCACATATGATCACATAAACTCATAAGTGATCACATTAAAATTTAGCATTGTATATTTGACATGATCACGTATATAGAATAATATTATATATATATATAGAGAGAGAGAGAGATGAAATATGTGAAATTGAAAGTGTAGGTAAACTTTTAAATATGAGTTTTATAATTTAAGAAGTTAAAGATTTTATTTTAAATTGTCCTCACCGTAGTTTTGAGGTTTGGAGACCTGTAAAATATTTTTATAATAGTTTGACTGACACATGATCAAGTCTATGCATAGTGGAGTATTTTTAAACCTTAGGGAGAGGTCAGAGGTTAGAGGGATGCTTTGGAATTCCTAGAGATGTTATCAATGTAATTGTCAAAAATAGGCTTACATCTCATTTCCTAGGCCCAACGTGATGCAAGTTTTATATAAGCTCTTTGAAGGAGTTAAAGTAGGCCCACTTATGAAGATAGGCCCAATATCCGTTTGGAGGCCCAAGACGTAGGTCCACACTACTAAGTCAACCTGGATTTAGTCAACCGCCAAACGGCTGCTGTCGCTAACCAAGTCAGTGACATTATTTTTGTTCCCGAGAATCTCGAGATAAGCCTACAATCTCAATCCGTGATCCTAGAATTACATCGTCGAGCAAACCGTTGGGCTCACTATCATTTTCTATAAATAGCAACCCCTCTCTAATTAGTAATTAGAAGGGGTTCAAAATTGTATACTTTTTACTCATCACGTGAGAGACATTTTATAGCTCCGAAATTCACGTTATTGATACACTTTCACATTACTCCTTTTTGGTCTACAAATGCCCTTCTTCGCTGCTAAATATAGTTAATCGAAAATTGAAGAATTTTCTGTGGACGGGCTCGTGTGACAAGTCCAAGCTGGTCAAGTCTCATGGAGCAATTATTGTAGGCCTCTCTCTCAAGGGGGTTTGGGTTTCAAAGATCTCCTTTTGTTGAATGACTCATTGCTTAAAAAGTTCACTTGGAAGTTCATGTCCTCTAACGACTTTGCCTATTCATTTCTTCAAAAGCGTTATCTCAGTCACATTCTAAAACCTTCAGGCGGGTATGTTATTTCTTCAATTTGGTCTTCGCTTCGGGCACATTTTTCTTATCTCTGTTTTGAGGGCGTTTGGTTGATTAGTGAGGAGATTTTTGGCGTGACAATTGGCTAAGGGTGTCTACTACCGATATTTTGGGAATTCCGGGTTACCTATCTTCTCCTTTTCGTTGAAAGTGTCTGACTACACTCAAGATGGTAGATAGGTTATGGATGACCGCCTTAGGGATTGTTTCATGGATCTTTGTTCCCACATTGAGAGGATTGCGATATCCCCTACTGTGGGTCATTTTGTTTGGTTGCTTTCTAAGGATGGTAGAGTCTACTGTAAATCTACTTATGACATGATTCGGGATACTCTGTAAGTCTTTTGGTAGAAAGATGTTTGGTCCAGATTTATTTCTCCTTTCCAGTTAACTTTGTCATGGCAGTTTTTGCTTAATAGACTCCCCATGGAGGATCATCTTTGTAAAGCTGGCTTTCATTTGGCTTCGCATTGCATTATTCTGGTCACAGTAGTGAGTCGGCAGATCACCTTTTCCTTAGATGCCCCTTGGCGGTTTCTCTTTGGGGGTGGTTTTTGTAAGTCGCGCAGCGGAAAATACTAAGGATTAAAATCAATAGATTTAAGAACGATAGGTTTCAAAAATTTTATCATCTTATTGGGAAAATACACGAATATGAGGAAGAGATTTGTTTTCATACCTTTGAAAAACACTTATTTGTTTTCTTTTCGATCCTTTACCATTAAGCTTTCCGAGTTATGTCCCGTGATCTAGCAACTGTGTGTGTGGGCATGTCATGGATTTAGGGAGTAGTTGAATGGAGGCTTGAGAGAATCGGAATGCAATGCCTTGCTTCCTCTTGTAAATTCTGCCAACCCCTTTGAGAGAAATTTTTTTTTTCTTTTTTCTTTTCCTCTCTAGTTGCCACACCACCTTGTTCTCCTTAGGGTTCCGAATAGTTTCTTTTTCCTGATAAGTATATCTTACATACTAAGATCATAGGGTTTAGTAATCCAAGTTAAATAGGATTCCAAATCCTTTTTTAATTCTTACTTCACTAGGGTTTGAACCTTTGACCTATTTAGAGTAAATAAAATAATCACTTATTATTCTTTTGCTCTTGTCAAGGTTCGAACTTGAAACCTCCATATAACAATTAATATTTCTTAATTATTAATATGTCAATCAAATAATCATATTATTTAATAATATTTAATTCATCAATTAAATAATATATATTAATTAAATAATCACATCATTTAATTAATTCCCAAAATATATTTAAGTTACGTTTGTAACACAATTAATTGGACCATCCAATTCTCCGTGAGTCTTGTTACTATCAATCATAAAGGCCAACAAGGGGACCTAATGGACCCACAATTTTGAGCTCCAATAATACTTAGAAAAATTAATTAAACTCTTTAATTAACATTTCACAATTATTAACATCAGAGTTATTCCACTAAAAATCGAAGGTTGTACTCTCGTAACTGTAGATGTTTTACACAATCAAATTATCGATGTCTATCGATATAGCTATTACATATGGTATGATCCTCTACAAGTGTTAGGATTATGCTCAATAGCAAGAGTGTAATGTTGTAATTAACAATCTTTTTCATATTAATAAAGTGATTTCTGGTTTAACAAATGGTATAGCATTTATAGTTTAATATTATAATTGTCAAAGTAAATAATCATAAGGTCTAAAGTCTATGGGAAAAGAAGAATTGTTCGTACATCTGGATATGTATGTGGTAGACACAATTCTTTAGTTAGTCTTGAATAATGTTCACAACTTAAGTTAAAGGTTGGGCACCTTTATCTTGTTAAAGTTGTAGAATTCTTTTGCTAGCATTTGAGTGGGATCAAATGAGATATGATGAGTCTAAAATCATCGGAGTGTCTTCGAGCAAAAGGATCTAGTGCACTGGGTGCATTGAACTGGATCACAATGAAATACTTTATCTATAACCGTCAGTAGATAAAAGTCTTTTCATTATCAGGACAATCGGAGAGTCTATCTTAATCCTGAGATAAATGATGGACTTATGGTTGCAAGTGATATCATTTGAGTTATCAATGAGTACGATTATATCGCATAGTCTATCCTCGATAGTTTGGTGATATTCATTTGTTAATCGATAGAGGACTTCATTTATAGATATGGACATCGTGGCTCCATTTAATTAAATGAGAGTATAATATCATCATATGGATGTTTTGAGGTAATTGGATATTAAATCTCAACGTTGAGTTTTCGATAGTGTCTATTGAAAACATGGCTTATGGACAAGTCAAAATATCTAAGTTCAAAACGTGGTCATATGAGTAAATATGGTAACTTGGAGAGTTATAGGCAGTCTATGAACTCTTGGCGATTACTGATATTAATCACGAGGATACACTATCTCCAATATGATTGTCTAGGGTATGAATGAGGAGCATCTTCCTTTTCTATCTTTATTTAAGAGTTCAGTTTTAGCTCTTTAGTGGAATGAGTTAAAATTAATGGATCGGACCTAAGTGAATCATTTGTTGATTGTGATTAGGTTATGTCTATTGAAGCTTAAATTTAGATGGCCCGCCAAGATCCCCAATCCACACGGACTTGCATGGATCACTTGATATATTCTACCGGACCAATTTAAGGGTCCATCTAGAATTGCATTTAATATATTAAGAATATAATTTGCACATTATTTATGTAATGGGCTGCTCAATTATATTAATATATTAATGAAAGACATGTGGGCTTGTTTCTTTTAGTAAGAATGGGTCTGGTTCACATGTGGGCTTTTTATTTAAAGTCCAATGGATTAAATGAAATAAGAAAATAATATTAGGCCCAATTTTATTCAAGTGGGGCGGCAAGGTTAAAGTTTTAACCTAATATATTATTTTGTTTCATTTGTTTTAATTAAATAAGAATTAATTAATTTATTAATTAATTGTTTAATTAAAGAAACAAATCTTTTCTAATCAGGAAATATATTTCCTAAAAGTAAAAGACTTGTTTGATAAGGAAATAAATAATTAATTTTATTTATTTAATCAAATAAGGAGTCTTTTTATTTAGTCAAAAGAATAGAATAAAATATCTATGAGTTAGATTAGGGTTTGAAGTCTAAAAAGTTGAAAGAATTAGGGTTGAATTTCGGTCACCCTATATAAGTGACATGATGAAATTCGGCCAACCCTAATACACAACTACATAGAATTCGACAACCCTAAAGGAGAAAGGAGCAAAATTCGGCCACCCTATATTATTCTTGATATAGGGTTCGGCCACAACACACATGTGTTCATGAGATTATATTTTTCTTCTTCTTCTTCATTCATAGAGAGTTTTTATTCTACTAAGACAAAAAGGAGTGTTAGATTATTCTTTGATAGTATACTATTTGCTTAATCATCAATAAGCTTGTGTATACGATATCGATCTAGGTTCACGCGAGTTTCGATCATTAGATTGAGAACTCAAAAGTGACCGGAATAATCTTAGACATTCTTTTGATTGTTTTGTGACTAACAAAGAAAAGAAAAGTTTTGTTTTGTCCATTCACAGGTTTGCAATTCAAAGAAAAGGGAGACCACGCTCCTAGGTGATCCACGTTCGTGCTAGGATTGAAGATCTTGCGGATTACCATCGACGTAAGTCAATCGGATCACGCGACAAAAGGTAATCTACTTTTTGTTAATGTATATGCATGTTTAATTAATTAAAGGGTTTAAGGTTCATAAAGGAAAAAATTTTAAAAGTCACTAAATCTTATTTTTAGTATCGCTTCCGCTGCGTGTACTACTTTTGTTATTTTTTCCCTACAACAAGTAGTTCATAATTTGAGCTAGGTCATAAAGTTTATTATACCTCTCTAATTATATATTTTTCCTTTAAGTACCATTGATTCTCTTGAATGATTATATCCTTCATTCCTTTATGGAAGAAGGAGAGCGCTCTTAATCGTTCAAGCCCTGAATCAACCCTTAAGGGAACTACTTATCTACTTCTAGCAAGAAGGTGTGGATTCCACTATTGTGTGCAGATTCAATCAAGTTCCAAACAACCTAAAATGCCATTCTAATCACAATACAACTCACAAACATATGTAAAACCTAGAATCATAGAAACTAGTCAACATTAGTCCATAAATTGACTTTCAATTAGAATGATAATCAAGCTATCTTTGTCAATAGCTTTTACCAAACATAAACATAGATATAGAAGAAGAAACCCCAAGCAAATTGAAGGTTAAAAAGAAAGAAATCCCAAAGATTAGTCCAATACCTTAGATTCAATAGCTGGTTCGGAAATCAGTGTGTGACCACCAGAAAACTCGATCAATCAGCTACCAAACCACTCAAAAATGATAGAGGACTCAATTATTAATGTTCTCCAATTTGAATCACTCAAATCCGACTCCGGATGAGGGAGATATGATGTTTGGAAGATGAGAAAATTCTGAGGAGAGGACTGACGGTATTTAGAACATTTTCTTCTTAAAAAATTCAAATGGAGAGAGAGAAGGAAGATATAAAGAGGAGAGAGAAGGACCAAAATGGGCCAATGGTGTGAGGCCACGTCACCCCAGGCCGTGGGGGGCGCGTGGGCCTCACGGGGGCAGAGAGCCCCCTTGGCCTTGGGGCCCACGGCCTCCCTCACGGCCAGCAGCCCCTCTCACGCGCTCCCTCGGTTCTTCAGCCCGTATATTGGGCATCCGAACTCCGATTTCGAATCTGTTTTTGGATTATGAACTGTGACTCTCTTACGAACGACGATGACTACACAACTTCGAAAAATGGTTGAGAAATCATCTCAGAAAATGACGATGAAGTCAACTCAACGAATGAGAATAAAAAGTAGCGTAGCTACATCGTTTGGACTCGAAACTACATGAATGAGTAACCGAAATGACCGGAACTCAATAAGACATCAAATAAGAACATGTTCAAGTCCACGTACAAAAATATGAAAGCAAACAAGCATAAATACACACACATATGCTAATTTCCAGACATAGTCCTAGAAAATGCAATAACAAAATATTACCAATATGGTATGAATGCATGAGCATATTTTGTCAAGTGTGTGAAAGTGAAACATAAGTGATGTTTAATCATGAAGGAACACACAAGAATGCTATGTGTGTGTGTGTGCCTAGCCTTGTAAGAGATATGAGGTCCTTTAATACCTTTGTTGAACAATGATGCACGAATCTCTTAAAAGCCGGCTTCTTGAATGAATTGTGGTTGAGACATCCTTCGTCTTCTTAATTCTTCAATACGAACCACTAAACATTACAAGAGAAACACATTTTGATATGGAATTTATGCCAACACAAACTATAAACCTTACAGAAACACTTCCCTTTTTCTTTGTCAGTCGTGGTGCTCTTCTTTTTATTTTGAACTTGTTTCTTCTTGGGCTTAGCCTTTGCATTGCCAGAAGACCTCTTCCTTTTCTTTAATCCAAAGGAAGATGGTTTAGCAACATCTGCCTCACCGGTCTTACTTTTGTTGTCCTTAAACATGGACTCAAAAGTTGTGAGCTCATTAAGCAACTGAGTCAGACTGAACTTCAACTTGTTCATCCCATAGTTGTGAAAGTATACAAACGGAGTTAAATAGCTTAAAGTATACCTAAAGGGGGGGTGAATAGGTTTTTACACCTTTTTCAATCCCTTGAACAAACTTTCATTTGTCCCTCAAAGTAGCCTTACGTACAACACATAAACCATAAATCCATACATAGACATGATAAGCATATGATCATATAAGCATAGTCTATGATTATCAATTAGTTGTATGAGGTAACAGAACACATAAACACAACAACAAAGAATACTTGTATTCCAATATTTGTTCAATGTATTACAAGTATAATCAAATAATACTATACACAAGAAATACAATATACAAAATAATTATATTTACAAGTAAGATCAAATGACTAAGTTCACAAATCACACTTTACAAAATCTTGTTACAAAATACATCACAAGTGAATATTATGCAACAAGATAACAACATACACATATACAAATATAAGAGATAGAGATAGAAAGAATTAACACAAGAGATTTTTTAACGTGGTAAAACCTCCAAGGAGGAAACATCCACGAGTTGAACTACAACTGTTGGGTACTTATATATATTGGAAGGTAAATTAGAAATTCCACAAAGTGACCAATCTTTAGCTCACCCAACCTAGTGGAGTCTATGTCTACCCAACCCTATTGGAAAGTATGAAATCCCTCAATGATGCGGAGCCACCATATATTAGACAACATACAAAACCAACATCGATGGAAGATTAGAAATTCCTCAAGAGTGCATACACATCCCATGTACCCCACTCTTTTGGAGTCTATGTCTATCCATACGCTGATCGCGCTCCAAATGTTCACATTTAGCGCTCCATTTTCCTATCTTTTTGTGCTTGTTTCTTGGGTAAAACCGGGTATTTAATGGTTTAAATAAGTGTTTTAGGTAATTAGGGAAGTCCAGGGGCATTATTGTCATTTTGGACATTTCAGGGGCAAAAGTGCAATATTCGGATTATTATTGAGGCGGGTTTGGATCCCCTGCCTCACGGGTTTATTCGATGGCGGTAATAAACCTGCGAGGCAGGGGATCCAAACCCGCCGGAACGACCGACTTGGGAGATATTTCATCCAAAGCATGCCCAAAACCTTCCCTCTATATATATTCACCTTTCCCAACCTTAAACACAATCCCTAATATCCAAACAATAGCAAAAATCACCTAAATACCTTAGAATTAACCTAGAATAGCTTAGAACTACACCACCTTAACACTACATGGTTTCATGTGGATTTCTAGCTTAGAAGAAGAAGGCATGGTGCTTGATTGAAGACAAGAAGCTTACCAACTTGTGGTTTCTTCTTACTCTTTTACTTCTCTTCTTTATTTGTAGTTCATGAAACATGTATGTGTAACACTTTCAATGTTGAGGGATAGATTTTATATGACTTATCTTGTCTTTAATTGATCTTACCTTTACTATATCTATCTTGAGTTATCATATGTTGATTAGAGCTTAATTGTATGGATACATGTTATTGATTGATCATTAGTAACTTGTAGCCTTTGTTTTCCAACATTGATTAGCTCTAGTGGAGAGGATTGGGTTAGTATTTGCATGTCCATGCATATTAACTGGTTCTCATGTTCTAGGTTGTAAACCTCTCTATTATTGTCATTCTATATCCATAGTTGATGGTAATTGAGTGGTAGGATTATATTGCATATGCCATAGAACAAAAGGTACTTAATTGTGATCAATTAATATATCCCTCATCATTTGCATCTTAGCTCTTGCATAACCCTTGTAAGAATTAGTTAGTTTAGTTAGTTATAGTTAATTAGTGTAACTTAATTGTATTGCTTTAGTGGTTAATTTACTTATTTGCTTTAGTTGCCATCTAATTAGTTTAGGTTAATTATAATTGTCATTGTAGTGTAGAGATTGCGTATCCTTGATCGTAGGATTCGCATCGCTTTTAGTTTTCCGCATTAGTGTAATTTAATCTCCATTTACTTTACATGCCATATTAGTGTAATCATAGTGCATTAGTTTAGTTGTTAGCTTGCTTTCCGCCATCTCCATTTACATTTTCATGCACTTGTAAATATTGTAATTAGCTTAATTATAACATAAGACATAGAACCGACTTTACGTGTACCAACCTCCTTCGTGGGAACGATACCCTTACTCGTAACCACTATACGTGGCTAATGATTCGTATACTTGCGAAAAGGGTAAAAATACACTCGCATGCACGTACCATTATTTACCACAGTTATATAACTGTCGTGTCCTGCGTGCGCCGATCAAGTTTTGGCGCCACTGGGGATAGTTCATTAGAACCGTTACGTGCACATCATACGCCTAGGCCTACCAACATATAAGCCAACTCCCTATCCAAGGCACTCATGCCTCTAAAGAGTCTCCCATGCATGACTATCCGAGTCTTCCCGACTCTAGCCATGACTTCTTGCTTGCCTATCCGAGTCCTCCCGACTCTAGACAAGTCTTCTTGCTTGGCTATCCGAGTCATCCCAACTCTAACCAAGACTTCATGCCTTTTACAATGACTTCCTAGTGTGATCATGTGAATGCAAATGCAAATGATGCAAACAATCAATACAACATAGAACATGTGATCAATACATTCCATGGTACAACTAGACCTAAACATGTGATAACACAATCAATAAAAGTCTAGATGCAAAACTAGAATAAAACCTAGAGCATGTGTAAACACCTAACACATAAAACTCATAGTCTCATTCACACATACAACATTTAAACAATACATATTCATGAAGCACAAGTTCAAGATGCTATAAACATACAATAAAATGCTAGAATCATGAAATAAAATCAATCAATATTCTAGCCAAAGATTTAGAGCAAAGATTAAAAGATAAATCAATTAAATCCTAGATAGCTCTAAAAACACATACACATACAAATACAATAATCCTAGATTTCATCAATCAAAGGATCAAAACACATCTCAAGGTTATTTATCACAAAATTGATTCAATCAAGTCACAAACAACCTAAGATATCAACCTAATCACAATACAACACACAAACATATGAAAAACCTAGAATCAAAGAAACTAGTTCACATATGTCTCTAAATAGACTTTTGATTAGGATTGATTGTGAAGCTATCTTTCTCAATAGCATTCACCAAACATACAAGTATATATTGAAGAAGAAAGCCCAAGCAAATTGAAGGTTATAAAAGAAGAAATCTCAAAGATATGAACACTACCTTGGATTCACAAGCTGGTTCGGCTTTCTGTGTGTAACCACTAGAAAAATCAATCAAACAGCTGCCAAACAACTTGGAAAAGGTAGAGAATCGATTACGAACAATCTCCAACTTGAATCACTCAATTCCGACTTCGTATGAGAAAGTTATGGTGTTTGGAAGGTGATAAAAATTGGAGAGAAAATCTAGACGGGATTTCAACTTTTCTTCTTCAAAATGAAATGGAGGGAAAATGGGGTATTTAAAAGAAAGGAGAGAGAGAGAAGATTTTGGCCAATCAAAAGGGGCCACATCAGCCCAGGCCCATTTAGGGCGTGTGGGCCACATGGGACCAGAGGGCTGGTCTGGCCGTGGGCCCCATGGCCTCCACACGGGGTGGCCTAGCTTGGCCACTTGGCCTTGCTAGCTTCTCCCGCTCACCTCTCGCGTTCTTCAGCTGTATTATGGCATCCAAACTCCAAATTTGAATCCGTTTTCAGATTACAAACCGTGACTCCCTCACGCACAACGATGACTATGAAACTTTGACAAAAGGTTGAGAATTCATCTCGAAAAATGACAACGAACACAACTCAACGAATGAGAACGAAAAGTAGCGTAACTACATCGTTTGGACTCGAAACTAAGTGAATGAGTAACCGAAATGACCGGAACTCAATAAGGAATCATAATAGAACATGTTCAAGTCCAAATACAAAAATATGGGAACATACAAACACAAAGTCACACACATATGCTATTTCCTAGACATAGTCCTAGAACATGCAAATAGCAAAGATTGTCAAGTTAGAATAAATGCATGAGCATACATTATCAAGTGTGTGAAAGTGATATATAAATGATGTTTAATCATGAAAGAACACACAAGAATGCCATGTGTGTGTGTGCCTAGCCTTGTAAGAGAAATGAGGTCTTATATACCTTTGTAGACCGATGAAGCACATTTCTCCTTGAAGCCGGCATCTTGCATGAATTGTGGCCAAGAATTTCTTTGACGTCTTGAATCTTCAAAACTTAGACCACTAAACATTACAAGAGAAACACATTTTGATATGGAATACATACCAAGACAAACCAAAAACCCAACAAGTTGCTTTTGAACTAATCAAAGCTCTTTCGAAGAGTTGTCAGTATGATGCTCACTTTGCAAGCCTCATCTATGGTCTCACCATTGACTTCATTAGTATTGAAATGGGACATCATACCTAGGACATGTTCCCAGACTAATGATCTTTCCTTCATACGAGTAGTCATTGTAGAACGAACAGCTTCGTGCAGCTTTTGCTCAGAAGGTTGCCCAAACATGGCCTGCAATGACTCCATCATCTCATATGCTGTAGTCATCACATCATGTTTTGAATAAAGCACCTCGGTCATGCTAGCTAGCAAATAAATACGGGCCTTTTCATTATCTGAAATCCATTTTTCATGGGCCTCACAAACATTTCGTGCTGCGTTGGCTGCAAGCTGTGGAGGACATTCCTTCGTAAGTACAAATTTTAGGTCTTTGGTGACCAGGATTGCATTAATGTTTTTTTTCCATTTTGTATAGTTATCCCCTATTAATTTGTCATTGGCAAGTATTAGAAGTAAAGCAGAAGACATTGCTGAAATAAACCTAAATAAAAACTTATTCATTCATTCATACATTTAAATCATATATAAAATTATTCGGCATATAATTAAACATGATGCATGATACATGTTTAATGAACAATAAAAATCCCTAAAGAAAAGTTACTATGCCATGACAATCCAACATGCCACAAGTAAGTGCCGCCTTAGGGTAGGTCAAGTACTTGTATGTCGGATCAAGACATTCTCAATTAAATGATACTCCAAAATAACTCTTTATTCTTATATAATTTAATCATCATTTAATTTAGTCAGGATTTTAATTAACTTTTTAATTAAATCCTTGTGAATGTAACCCATCATTTCAGATCTCTTAAACTTAACTTGAGAGTTGCTGCCTTGGGGTCTATCAATCCCAAAATACATACAGAAATCCTATCCGTTAGGAAGTTAACCTTGGTATTGACTCTTATGGAGAAATTCCTTAGGGAGGACGAAAACAAAGCCGTCACTAGGCCCCACTTGAATCTCACGGTGTTTCAACTAATGATGGAGACTGCGGGATATAATGTTATATATCCCTCTCCCATTCACTATTTGTGCTTTAGGGTTTTCTAATTCATCTAGATGAACCTAGATTAAACAACGAAGAAAAATCTAGTTATTTTAGGTTATGTTACTAGAATCTCATCCTATTAACATTAAATAATAAACCGGATTTTTAACTATTAAAACTAAAACACATTATTCAGTCCAATTATTATTAAGGCCTTAATCATATTAATCTTAATAATGGATTGGGCTTTACTATTCTATTTAATCAAACTCTTTAATGAAAGATTAGTAATTAATGAGAATTACCAAGTTTGTACTCCTAAAAACTAGTCTCATTATTAATAGCCATTTATATGATTATTCAATTTTAAGCATATTAAAAATAATAAACAACATAAAATAAAGGGGCTATTAATCATGTATGATATATTATAATGCAAGTGTAGGCACTTCTAATCTATATGGCATAAGTATGCATGGCAATGCTTTAATCATCTCATAAATAAAACATACACACAAATTGTTACACTAACATTTATTGGAGGCCCAAAGTGTTTGAAAATATATATATTTTGGCCATACACGCTTCCAAATATGCAACCCTAGCGTCACGAGCACTCGGCCTTATGCTTTCGTGCATAGCCATCGTCCACACGAAGAGCATGCGCAGCACGCCCATGCCATGCACCAAGGGCACATTAGCCCTTGCGCAACACATGCGCGGCTGCTGTACTTGCGCACGACCAACACGCGCAACAAGCCAAGCTTTGAGCCAAAGATGCACACATCCTTGCTTCGAACAGCCCATGCGGCAGCCAAACTGTGCGCATCCCTTGCACACATCAACTTGTGCTGCACCATGCGCTTGTGCGCAGCATGTGTTGCCTAGCCTTGCACGCAGCAACCCTTGCCTTGCGCGTAGCATTTTTGTGTGGCTGTCGTCTTTCTTTGTGTGTTCTTGAATCATCTTCTTCATACAAGATTACATAATCATATTACAAAATATTGATTTACATAGAATGATTACATTCGGAAAAAAAAAATTAATTATTACAACCCAGAAACAAATATAACTAAACTCATCGTACCATGCAATTAACGATCAACCATGTTTATAAAAAATATATATATATAAACATCATACAACCCTAGATTGTGCCTACAATTATCATACATATCGAAAAGACTCTGAAAACAAATATAACATATTTGTGTATATCAAAAATTGGCTATGATAACAATTATAAGTCGCGTAGTGGAAAGTACTAGGGATTAAAATCAACAAATTTAAGAACGATAGGTTTCAAAAAATTTATCGTCTTATTGGGACCTTTTTGTATATACACGAATATGAGGAAGAGATTTGTTTTCATGCCTTTGAAGAATACTCCTTTGTTTTCTTTTTGATCCTTTACCACTAAACCTTCCAAGCTATGTCCCGCAATCTAGCAACTGTGTATGTGGGTACGTCACGGATTTAGGGAGCAGTTGAATGGAGGTTTGAGAGAACCGAAACGCAACGCCTTGCTTCCTCTTGTGAATTCGGCCAACCCCTTTGAGAGAAATTTTTTTTTTTTTTTTTTCCTTTTCCTCTCTAGTTGCCACACCACCTTGTTCTCCTTAAGGTTCCAAATAGTTTCTTTTTCCTGATAAGTATATCTTATATATTAGGATCTTAGGGTTTAGTAATCCAAGTTAAAATAGGATTCCATATCCTTTTTTAATTCTTACTTCACTAGGGTTTTAACCTTTGATCTATTTAGAGTAAATAAAATAATCACTTAATATTCTTTTGCTCTTGTCAAGGTTTGAACTTGAAACCTCCATATAATAACTAATAATTCTTAATTATTAATATGTCAATTAAATAATCATATTATTCAATAATATGTAATTCATCAATTAAATAATATATATTAATTAAATAATCACATCATTTAATTAATTCCCAAATTATATTTAAGTTACTTTCATAACATAATTAATTGGACCATCCAATTCTCCGTGAGTCTTGTTACTATCAATCATAAAGGACTAGCAAGGGGACCTAATGGACCCACAATTTTGAGTTCTAATAATACTTAGAAAAATTAATTAAACTCTTTAATTAACATTTTACAATTATTAACATCAGAGTTATTCCACTAAAAACTTAAGGTTGTACTCTTGTAACTGTAGGTGTTTTACACAACCAAATATCAGTGTCCATCTGAAAATAAATGTAAACGTGTCCTAAAGTAATCTAGAGGGGGGGGGGGGGGGGGGGGGGGGGGGGGGTGTGAATAGATTTTAAACATTTTTACCCAATTTTTCGAGATTAGTCCAAATTACGAAAAAGCCCCAATCTAGTCAATATACAAAAAAGCATACAAGTGCGGAAATTAAAGGACACACAATATTTACGTGGAAACCCACACGGGGAAAAACCACAGGCTGTTATGTGCGCCACACGAGAACCTCGAATCCACTATTTGCAAATACGATTACAAATTAGGTTGACCACATCACACCTAAATTTACTAATCCGTCTTTGCTACCCGCGGGCCTTTAATAGTGACTCTAGTCCCTTGCTTGCAAACTACCTAAGAGGTAAATACAAGACTTGTCTCTAAAGTGAAGAGATAGCATAACCTAAAGTGAATATGTGAAATACTCAAGAAGCTAAAATGCAAGGTTAGACATTTAAGCTTATCTAGGCATGGATGAACATGTTAGACATTCCTAGATATCATATTACTAGATGACATGCATAAAACAACACTAAATAAGCAACCAAAATCTTATATGCATTATCTATCACAAAACAACTCACAAACCGCAATAAAACAATCTTGAAGCTAAGTCAAGTTATAAAGATGCAATCTTGAATCAATTCAAGTGATAAAAAAGCTATCTTGTAAAGCAAGAACATATAGATACGAGAATGATGTTCTAGATACAAGTCATGTGAGCAAAACTAAAAACCCTAAATGAAATCAACCTAGAATCATGCTAGATGATGAATGAAAGATGCAAGATGAAGGGTTTTGTGATTTTGAAGCTTAAAGATGAAGTCTTGATACCTTGAAGTGGAAGATGCTCAACAAGCTCTCAAATGAGTAATTTTTGGTGTAAAAAACGAGCCAAGGCTGTCAAGACATATATAAATGGGATCCAAGTGAAGTGACATCGTTTTGGAAAAGTGGCCTGAAATTGCCTTGGGCGCTGTACAGGTCGCTGTACGTAGGGCGACCTGGCGCTGTACAGGTCGCTGTACGTAGGGCGACCTGAACAGCGCCTACAGAAGAATATGGAACGTCTTCAGCATGGGCGCTGTTCAGAACAGCGCTTTTGAACAGCGCCTGAACAGCGCCAAGATTCTGATCTGCTCGGCCAAGGAAGGGCGCTGTACGTACAGCGCTATCGTACAGCGCTCATACAGCGCCTACACAATAATTGCATCAGGTCTGATGCAAAAATGACCCATTCTCATCAGGTCTGAAGGGGGCGCTGTTCGTACAGCGCCTTGTAGGGTGCTTTGAACAGCGCCCTTTGCAACAATTGTATTCCTAGGACTAATGCATGGCAAGGCTTTGGGAATACAAAATGCAAACATCAAAACATGCAAAATGTGAGTGTGTGCAACTACATCTCTTCAAAATAGAGTTAAGTCAAGAAATCTACCTTCCTTGAAGCTCTTGATCACACAATGAGGTTTTCTTCCATTCTAAGCTACCCTTACATATAGAACCCCATTGTGATTTTGCCAACGAAATACGCCAATCAAAAGTGAGGACACTTACAATCTCCCCCTTTGGCTATTTCGTGACAAAATCACCACTCACATAGCAACCTCACAAAACAAAAAATTGGTCAACAAAAATTTTCTACAATACAATTAAGCTCCTAGTCTAAGTCTTGAACATCTTCAAGTCAATTCCAGGCTTGTAGAAAAAATCCAACCTACACACAATCAACAAGAAAAAAATACCTTCCAAGAACAAGTGTGTGAGAGATGCTAATAACAAAAGAAATGTCATTTCAAAAGGAATCAAACAAGCAATGTAATGCAATGCAACTCCCCCTCAATGCAATCATCTCCCAACATGGGTTAATCACTCTCAACTCCTCCTAAATGCAATGCCTAGAAGCACAAATTCTCCCCAAACCCTTACTCCCCCTTTTTGTCATGAGATAGGCAAAGGGAGTCTCCCCTAATGGGTAAGCATTAGCAAGGAGAGCTTGTAGCATGAACATATATGCAATCATATAGGCAATTTTATGCACCTCAATCAAGTAAGAGAGATTCAAGGAGTTTTAGTTTATGAAAAATGTGTGACAAGGATGCTTTGCATACAAGACATGTTGCATTTAAGATAAAAAACAATGGTATTTGGCAAAGCAAACAACAAAGGTTTCCAATAGAATTCAAACCAATTTCACTATTTGTCATGGAAAAAGCAAGGATATAGAATTTTTAGCATTTCAAAATAAAGAGCAACTATATCCAACTTTATAGGCAAAACAAGACATGAGCGACTTTGCACCCTATTTGATTTTTCCGGGTGAGATACCCGTATGATAGTAGCCTTGTTCTACAAATAAAGAAAGAGAGACTTATTGAATTAAGTCTCAATATTGCTTTTGCACACATATTTGCATTTAACATTTGCAATCAAACATTTCACATTTTCAACTCATACTTTTCAATTTAAGCATGTCATTTAAAAGGAATCATCATGTCAAGGAGATCAATTAAAGGTCATTCAAAAAGTACTTCCAAAGTACATCTCCTATTCCAAAAATGCATGTTTGAGCATAAACATCACATGGATTGCAAGCAAGGCAATGTAGCACACTTATTTAGAAAAATACATATAAGTATGTACAACCAATCATCTCAAGCAATTAACTAAGAGGCATAAAATGTATCAATTTGGCACAATGCATGATCATGCAACTTTGCTCTCTTTGCTTGAGCTCCCCATATGGGGTCAAGACACACCAAATCAACCCAATTGGCAAATCCCAATAGACTTGCTAAGGTTCCCAAATCTAATAGTGTCTAAGGGCTTTGTAAACAAATCCGCTAGTTGGTCATTTGTTCCCACATGTTCCAATGCAATGGTTTTGCTCTCAACTAGCTCTCTTATGAAATGGTGTTTTATGTCAATGTGCTTTTGTCCTAGAATGTTGGACGGGATTCTTAGAAATGTTAATGGCACTCATATTATCACAAAATAAAGTAAGAGTACCTTGCTCCAAGCCATAATCGGCTAGCATTTGTTTCATCCACATCAATTGAGTGCAAGCACTACCGGCGGCAATATATTCCGCCTCGGCCGTGGATAGGGAAATTGAGTTTTGCTTCTTGCAAAACCATGAGACCAAATTGTTCCCAAGGAAGAAGCAACCGCTCGATGTACTCTTCCTATCATCATAATTTCCTGCCCAATCGGCATCACTAAATCCAACAAGACTTGGATTAGTGTCAAAGGAGTACCATATCCCATGATTTGAGGTACCATTCACAAACCGAATGATCCTCTTCACCGCCACAAGGTGAGACTCTTTGGGATTAGCTTGGTACCTAGCACAAACACCCACACTAAAACAAATATCGGGCCTACTTGCGGTTAAGTAAAGCAAGCTACCTATCATGCCACGATATAGACTTTGTTCCACATCCTTTCCACTAGCATCTTTGCTAAGTTTCAAGGTGGTGCTCATGGGTGTGTCACAATGTTTGGCATTCTCAAGGCCAAACTTTTTCACTAGGCTCTTAGCATACTTAGCTTGAGATATGAAGATCCCATCATGCATTTGCTTGATTTGCAAGCCTAGGAAATAATTTAGTTCACCAACCATGCTCATTTCAAACTCATGAGACATGACATCAACAAATTGTCTAACTTTGGATTGGTTGGTGGAACCAAATACAATGTCATCAACATAAATTTGAGCTATGAATAGCTCATCTTTAGTGCACTTGATGAACAAGGTCTTGTCAACACTACCTCTAGAGTAGCCATTGTCAACAAGATAAAGAGTGAGGCGCTCATACCAAGCCCTCAGTGCTTGTTTCAACCCATATAGAGCCTTCTTGAGGCGATAGACATGAGAGGGGTGGTGTGGATCCACAAACCCCTTGGGTTGCTCAACAAACACTTCCTCATGCAATAAGCCATCGAGGAAGGCACTCTTGACATCCATTTGGTGTAACTTGAACTTGTACACACAAGAAATGGATAAGAGAAGCCTTATGGACTCAAGACGGGCAACGGGAGCAAAAGTCTCCTCAAAGTCAATACCTCAATTTGAGAGTATCCTTGTGCAACAAGCCTTGCCTTGTTTCGCACAATGTTGCCATCCTCGTCGGATTTGTTCCTAAACACCCATTTAGTTCCTATGACATTTGTGTTTCTAGGTCTAGGAACAAGAGTCCAAACCTCATTTCTCTCAAATTGGTTTAGCTCTTCTTGCATGGCAAGAACCCAAAACTCATCTTCCAAGGCTTCATCAACCTTTTTTGGGTTCTATTTGAGAGGTGTAACAAGTGTAGCTAATTTGATTAGCTATTTGATGCCTAGTCCTAACACCCTCTCCAACCTCTCCAATGATATCATCCTTATCATGGAGCTTTCTAACCCAAGGAGCGGGTTCATTAGAGTCCAAAGGAGGAACTCTATTAAGAGGCAAATCATCCTCTTCATCTTGGTTTGACTTCACACCACTTGAAGTCTCACCATTTTCCTTCAAAGGAAGGTCATTCACCTCACAAACATCCTCCTCATGGTCATCATGTTTGGGCCTACAATCATCAAAGACAACATTTGATGATTCCATAACACTTTGAGTCTTTAGATTAAAAACTCTATAGGCCTTGCTATTTAGTGCATGCCCAATGAAAATACCCTCATCACTCTTGGCATCAAACTTGCCAAGTTGATCCCGGTCATTTAGTATATAGCACTTACTCCCAAAGATGTGGAAGTAGCTCACATTGGGTTTTCTACCCTTCCATAACTCATAGGATGTTTGTTTAGTCCCGGGCCTAAGGAAAACTTTATTCCCTATGTAGCAAGCCGTATTGATGGCTTCGGCCCAAAGATTTCTAGGGACTTTGTTGCTAAGCAACATCACACGGGCCATCTCTTGGAGGACTCTATTCTTCCTCTCAACAACACCATTTTGTTGAGGAGTCCTAGGTGCCGAAAATTCATGGGAAATGCCTAAGCTATTACAAAAGTTTTCAAACTTAGCATTTTCAAATTCTTTCCCATGATCACTTCTAATTTTCTTAATGCTTTTAATGTGAGAAGTTTTCTCATTTTGAATTTTGACACAAAGCATTTTGAATTTCTCAAAGGCTTCGGACTTTTCTCTAAGGAAGTAAGTCCAAGTAAACCTAGAGAAGTCATCAACAACAACAAGAATGTACCTTCTACCACCTAAACTTTCGGTTTGAATGGGACCCATAAGGTCCATATGGATGAGCTCCAATGGCTCTTTGGTGGAGAGGTATTTGCCTTTCTTGTGCACACTTTTAGTTTGCTTTCCTTGTTGATAAGGTCCACAAACTCCCTCAACCTTTTTCCCAAACTTGGGAAGGCCCCTAACAACATTCAACCTATCAAGGACTTTCAAGTCCCTATAATTCATATGGCCAAGTCTTTGGTGCCACACCTCAATTTGCTCACTAGTAGACAAGTTACAAGAGATGAGATTAGACTCAAGACAATAACAATTGTCACTTGATCTCTTGCCTTTCAACAAAACTTGCCCATTTTCCTTAAGAATAGAGCAATCAACTTTTCCAAATATAACCGAAAGCCCTTCATCACTTAAGTGTGATATACTAATGAGATTGGCTTGCAAGCCATCAACATAGAGAGCATTGGGCAAGGAGGGTAATCCGGGAATAGATATATTACCTTTCCCTATGACTTTTTTCTTAGATCCATCACTAAAGGTGACATACCCACCATCCTCCATCACAAGAGTTTCAAAGAAACTCTTGTTTCCGGTCATGTGCCTAGAACACCCACTATCAAGGTACCAAGTGTTAGAGGCATTTGCTTTTAAGGCAACTTGGGCCACATAGCAATAATAGTCATCATGTCTACTCATCCTAGGTGAAACATAGTCATTTCTAGGAGCCATTGGTCCATTAGCTCTAAAATTCCTAGGTGCATGCATTGTGGCTCTTCTAAGCATATTTTTCTCAATCATACTTTCTCTTCTACACATTTTAATATACTTAAGGCAATTAGGCCTAATGTGGCCTTCAATTCCACAAAAATGGCAAGTAGGAGAAAAGTAGGAATTCATACCATAGCCTTGAGCAAACATTTGTGGCCTCATTCTATTTTGAGTTGCTATTGGATGTTGGGGCAACTCTCTCCTTTGTGGTTGAGCCAAGTTGGCATGTCTTCTAGGTTGAGCATGAAAGATCCCATGTTGAGCTTGTGGGATCCTTTGTTGTGGAGGTCTTGGTTGTGGGGGTCTTGGTTGTGGAGCTCTAGGTTGAGAAGGTCTTGGTTGTGGAGCTCTAGCTTGTGGTGGAGCTCTTGTTGGAATCCTTGCTTGTGCTTGCTTGGAGGATTTACCAACTTCAACCCACTTGGTTGATTGTTGAGGGGTTTGAGCATTATCAACCTCCTTGCTCTTGACAAAAGTTGTCTTTTTCAAGGATGTGGCTTCCATTTCTTCCACATATCCTAACCCCTTCTTGTCACTAGGACTCTTCCCACAAGATAGCATCTTGTCAAGCTTCTCGGTTCCGGAAGTCATCTTAGCAATCAACTCTTTTGCTTCCATGAGCTCTTTCCTCAAGCTTTGTTCACTTTTCTTGACCAAGACTAACTCCATCTTCAACCCTTCTTCTATCTCTTTTGCCTTACTCATTTCCTTGCTCAAATGAGTCACTTTGGATGTCAACTCAAGCTTCTCCCCTTTCAACTTTTGTATCTCCTTTTTCTTCTTCAATCTTGAGTTCTCAAAGAATCTCATGAAGTCATCATAGTCCATCTCTTCATCAAACTCAAAATTTGATGTTGAGGAGTTACTCCCACCATTTGAGTCATTTTCATCTACTTCTTCTTGCTTGTCCTCTTCCTCTTCTTTATCACTCATAACTTCATTGCTATTGTGAGAGGATGAGAAAGCAATGAAGTTGGCAACTTGGTCTTCCTCATCATCCGAAGACTTGTCTTCATCTTCTAGGTCATCACTATCACTCCAAGTAACCGCCATGGCTCTTCCTTTCTTCTTTTTCAAATTAGCACACTCCGGAGCAATGTGTCCAAACCCACTACACTCATAGCATTGGACACCCTTCTTGTGGTCCTTCTCTTGAGCTTGCTCCACTTTCTTGAAAGGAGCCTTCTTCTTTACAAACTTTCCCTTGGAGCCAAACCCTCTCTTCTCAAATCTCATAAATTGCTTGAACTTCTTTGCCATCAAAGCTATTTCTTCATCCGAGTCTTCTTCATCCTTCTCAACCTTGACACTCTTCAAGGCAAGACTCTTTTGCTTCTTTGGAGGTGTAGTTGTAGGACCTTTCCTAGATTCATAGGCCAAGAGCCTTCCAATAACTTCACTTGGCTTCATTCTTGAGTAGTCACTATTTTCCTCCAATGCCGTCACTTTGGATTCAAACCTCTCGGGAAGTGACCTCATGATCTTTTGCTTGATTCTTCTATCCGAGTAGGGATCACCAAGTTGGTGACTTTGGTTCACTATATCCATGAGCTTCACTTGGAAGTCATTGAAGCACTCATCATCCTCCATCCTTATGGTCTCAAATTGTGTTTGGAGAACTTGGAGCTTGGAATCCTTAACCACATCGGTTCCTTCATGAGCCGTCTCTAATATGTCCCAAGCTTTCTTTGCTATCCTTGTAGTTTGAATGAGCTTGTATTGGTTGTCATCCATGGCACATAGGATTGCATGCATGGCTTTGTTGTTCCATTTAGAAGCCTCAAATTCTTGTGGAGTCCATTGTGCCTTCGGCTTGAGGACTTCCTCTCCACCTCCCGTAGGAGTCATCATAGGTGGAGTGTATCCATCTTCAATCGCTATCTATGCCCGGTCATGAATTTGACTCACATAAGCTTCCATTTTACCCTTCCATGAGGCGTAATTGACCCCGGTGAGCAAGGGGGGTCTTGTGCTAGAGGCACCCTCACCTCCCATTCCATTTCCACTCATTGTGTGTGGGTTTGAATGAAATGAATGCACACAAATAAGCTAAGCACACACAACAATGCAAACAAATGCAAGAGACTCTAACAAGAGCAAGGGATCTCCTAATTATGTTAAGGAACCTGCTCTGATACCAATTGAAAATAAATGTAAACGTGTCCTAAAGTAATCTAGAGGGGGGGTGAATTGATTTTAAACATTTTTACCCAATTTTTCGAGATTAGTCCAAATTACGAAAAAGCCCCAATCTAGTCAATATACAAAAAAGCATACAAGTGCGGAAATTAAAGGACACACAATATTTACGTGGAAACCCACACGGGGAAAAACCACGGGCTGTTATGTGCGCCACACGAGAACCTGGAATCCACTATTTACAAATACGATTACAAATTAGGTTGACCACATCACACCTAAATTTACTAATCCATCTTTGCTACCTGCGGGCCTTTAATAGTGACTCTAGTCCCTTGCTTGCAAACTACCTAAGAGGTAAATACAAGACTTGTCTCTAAAGTGAAGAGATAGCACAACCTAAAGTGAATATGTGAAATACTCAAGAAGCTAAAATGCAAGGTTAGACATTTAAGCTTATCTAGGCATGGATGAACATGTTAGACATTCCTAGATATCATATTACTAGATGACATGCATAAAACAACACTAAATAAGCAACCAAAATCCTATATGCATTATCTATCACAAAACAACTCACAAACCACAATAAAACAATCTTGAAGCTAAGTCAAGTCATAAAGATGCAATCTTGAATCAATTCAAGTGATAAAAAAGCTATCTTGTAAAGCAAGAACATATAGATATGAGAATGATGTTCTAGATACAAGTCATGTGAGCAAAACTAAAAACCCTAAATGAAATCAACCTAGAATCATGCTAGATGATGAATGAAAGATGCAAGATGAAGGGTTTTGTGATTTTGAAGCTTAAAGATGAAGTCTTGATACCTTGAAGTGGAAGATGCTCAACAAGCTCTCAAATGAGTAATTTTTGGTGTAAAAAACGAGCCAAGGCTGTCAAGACATATATAAATGGGATCCAAGTGAAGTGACGTCGTTTTGGAAAAGTGGCCTGAAATTGCCTTGGGCGCTGTACAGGTCGCTGTACGTAGGGCGACCTGAACAGCGCCTACAGAAGAATATGGAACGTCTTCAGCATGGGCGTTGTTCAGAACAGCGCTTTTGTACAGCGCCTGAACAGCGCCAAGATTTTGATCTGCTCGGCCAAGGAAGGGCGCTGTACGTACAGCGCTATCGTACAGCGCTCGTACAGCGCCTACACAATAATTGCATCAGGTCTGATGCAAAAATGACCCATTCTCATCAGGTCTGAAGGGGGCGCTGTTCGTACAGCGCCTTGTAGGGCGCTTTGAACAGCGCCCTTTGCAACAATTGTATTCCTAGGACTAATGCACGACAAGGCTTTGGGAATACAAAATGCAAACATCAAAACATGCAAAATGTGAGTGTGTGCAACTACATCTCTTCAAAACAGAGTTAAGTCAAGAAATCTACCTTGCTTGAAGCTCTTGATCACACAATGAGGTTTTCTTCCATTCTAAGCTACCCTTACATATAGAACCCCATTGTGATTTTGCCAACGAAATACGCCAATCAAAAGTGAGGCACTTACACCATCGATATAGCTATTACATATGGTATGATCCTCCACAAGTAGTTCATAACTAGAGCTAGGTCATAAAGTTCGCTTTACCTCTCTAAATATATCTTTTCCTTTAAGTACCATTGATTCTCTTGAATGATTATATCCTTCATTCCTTTACAGAAGAAGGAGAGCGCTCTTAATCGTTCAAGCCCTAAATCAACCTTTAAGGGAACTACTTATCTACTTCTCCCAAGAAGGAGTGGATTCCACTATTGTGTGCATACCTTCCCAGCCATAAGCCAAACTGTGATTCCAAGATATGGAGATATTGACCGAGAATGCTATTTTGATCTCACCAATGGTAAATCAAAAACCATGATCTAACTTGATGGAGTCAGTAAGACACTCAGGATTTAGATCACCCATATATAGCCATAATTTGTCGATATGTATGAATCTTTTCAACTAACGGATCTTAGTGATAGATTCATATAGATTATGGCTATTAGGATTTTGGTTTGTGTTGGCATGAATTCTATATCAAAACGCTGTTTCTCTTGTAATGTTTAGTTGTCCTAGATTAATGATGATTGAAGCTTCAAGGAGTACTTGGCAACTTTCCATGCAAGATGGTGTCTTCAAAGAGGAATAAGTTACATTGCTCATCAAATGTATATTAGACCTCATTCCTCTTACAAGGCATAGGCACACACAGACATGGCATTCATTTGTGTCCCTGTATAGTTGTACACCATTGGTATAACACTCTCACACAATTATTGAAGTATGTACATGCATTAGATTTAATTTAACAAACATTGTGAAATTGCATGTTCTAGGACTTTCTCTAGGAAATGGCGTACTTGTGTGACTTTGTGTTTATTTGTTTTTGTTTTATTGTTTTTGGACTTGAACATGATCTCATATGATTCCTTATTGAGTTCTAGTCATTTCGGTTACTCACTCATTAGGTTTTGAGTCCAAATTTGGAAGCTACGCAACTTTACGTTCTCATACGATGTGTTGTCTTCGTCTTCGTGTATCAAGTCGAATTCTCAACCTTTTGTCAAAGTTTCATAGTCTTCCTTATGCGTGAGGGAGTCACGGTTTGCAATCCAAAGACAGATTTGAATTCAGAGTTTAGAGGCTTGAATACGGTCGAAGAACGCGAGAGGAGCGCAAGGGGGTCAAGAATGGCCAAAGGCCATTTGATGGTGAGCCCGTGAGGGGCGCGTGAGCCTCACGGCTCACACACCTCTCTGCCCTGTAAGGCTAACGTGCCTCTCATGGGGTGGTGAGGTGGCTGGCCAAGATTGGTCACTTCTCTCCCTCTCTTTCATCTCTTTTAAATGCCTCATTTCCCTCTAATTTCATTTTAAGATGAAAATTTGAAAAACACATGTGCAGAATTTTCTCTCCAAACTTTCTCATTCAGACTCCGAATTGAGTGATTCAAGTTGGGGAAGTTTCGTAATCAAGTTCTCTACCTTTTCCAAGTGATTTTGTGGCTGTTTGATCAAGTTTTGGGGTGGTTCTACCTTCAAAACCGAACCAGCTCGTGAATCATAGGTATTTGACTTATCTTTGTGTTTTCTTCTTTTTAAACCTTCAATTACCTTGGGTTTTCTACTTCTATACGTACGTATATGTATGATGAATGCTATTGAGAAATATAGCATCATAATCAAACCTAATCAAGTCTAATTAGAGACAAATGTGAACTAGTTTTATATTATTCTAGATTTTCACATGTTTGAGAGTTGTATTGTGATTAGTTTGATATCTAGGGTCATTTGTGATTTGATTGATTCATTTTATGATCAATAACCTTGGCATGTGCTTGGATCCTTTAATTCAACAAATCTAGGATTAGCACATTTGATTTTGTATTTAGAGCTTATTAGGATTTAATTGATCATTCATTATATCCTTGCTCTAAATGTTGGCTAGAATATTCATTGAACATATTTTGTGATTCTAACATTTTTAGTGTATGTTTCTAATATCTTGAATATGTGCTTTATGCATATGATTTATTCAAGTGTTAGATTTGTGAATGAAACTATGAGCCATATGTGTTAGGTGTTTTCACATGCTCTAGGTTTTAGTTCAAGTTTTGTATCTAGACTATTTTGACTTGTGTTCTCACATGATTAAGTCTAGTTTCCATGGAATGTAATGATCACATGTTCTATATTGAATTGCTTGTTTGCATCATTTGCATTCATTGATCACACTAGAAAGTCCTTGTAAAAGGCATAAAGTCTTGGTCAGGACATATGGTCCGGATAACCAAGCAAGAAGTCTTGACTAGGACAAGAGGTCCGGATAGTCAAGCAAGGAAATCTTGGTTAGGACAAGAGGTTCGGATAACCAAGCAAGAAGTCATGGCTAGGATCAGGAAAGTCCAGATAGCTATGCATGGGAGGTTCTCTAGTGGCATGAGTGTCTTGGATAGGGTGTTGGCTACAATATTGGTAGGCTCGGGCGTTTGGATAGACATAGACTCCAATGGAGAGTGGTACATAGGATGTGTATGCACTCTTGAGGAATTTCTAATCTTCCAACGATGTTATGTAGACATAGACTCCAATATAGAGTGGTTCCACATTCTTGAGGAATTTCTAATCTACCAATAGGAATTGGGTAGACATAGACTCCAGTAGAGAGTAGATCATAGGTTGGTCACTTTTGAGGAATTTCTAATCTATCATCCAATATATATAGTACCTAATGGTTGTAGTTCAACCCGTGGATGTTTCCTCCTTGGAGGTTTTACCACGTTAAAAAATCTCTTGTGTCAATTCTTTCTATCTCTCTCTTTCATATTTGTATATGTGTATGTTTTAATCTTGTTGCACAATATTCACTTGTGATGTATTTTGAAACAAGATTTTGTTAAGTGTGATATGTAAGCAAATCATTTGAATCATAGTTGTATATATATATATATATATAATTCTTTTGCATATTGATACTTTTGTGTATAGTTATTCTTTGATTGATACTTGTAGCATATTGGATATTATTGGAAATACATGTATTCTTTATTGTTGTGTTTTAATGTTATTCTTCCTCATGCTTCTTGTTGATGTATAGACAATGCTTTAATGATCATATGTTTATCTTGTCTATACTTGTAGGTATGGTTTATGTGTTGTAATGTAAACTATCTTAAGGGACAAACTTGTGTTTATTTCAATGGATTGAAAAAGATGTAAAAACCTATTCACCCCCCCCCCCCCCCCCCCCCCCCCCCCCCCCCCCCTCTTCTAGGTATGTTTTAGGCAATTTAACTACGTTTGTATATTTTAGTGGCCCAATTGAAAGTATACAAACGTAGTTAAATTGCTTAAGGCATACCTAGAGGGGGGGGTGAATAGGTTTTTACACCTTTTTTCAAATCCTTGAACAAACTTTCGTTTGTCCCTCAAGGTAGCCTTACACACAACAAAATAAACCAAGAAAGACATACATAGATAATATAAGAATATAATCATGTAAACAAGGTCTATGTATATCACCTAGTTGTGTGAGGTATAAGAACAAATAAACACAACATCTGAAATTTCCCTTAAGTAGTAGTGAAATATACCTAGGAGAAGGGGGGGGGGGGGGGGGGGGGGGGTGGTGAATAGGTATAGGCTCCAAATTCTCCCAATTTAAAAAATAATGCGGAATATGTCAATGAAAATGCACACTTGATTTAATTTGACAAATTAATTGATTTCACTTATACAAGAGTTAATCAATTTACAAGATATGCAATCAATGAAAGATATGGAAGATAAAGAAAAGTAAAAGCAAAAATGAACACAAGTGTTTTAACGTGGTAAAACCTCAAAGAGGAAACATCCACGGGTTGATACCACAACCACCGGCAAAGCAATCCACTATGTGAAAAAGGACTTACACACTCAAGCTATCACTCATGATATCCACTCAAGCTATCAACTCCTAATCTACCCTCGGGCTAATGAATCACCAAGCCTACTTCCTATCCGAGATGTGTCCTACACCTTTAGAAAGCAACTTCCTATCCAAGACGCTCACGTCTCTAGGAAGATTTCTTGCTTGCCTATCCGGATCCTCCCGACCCTAGACAAGACTTCCTTGCTTGATTATCCAAGTCCTCCCAACTCTAATCAAGACTTCCTTGCTCTATCCACAAAGCTTCACTCACTTTGCTAGAGACTTCAACCTAATGCAAGGCTATGATCTAAGGTGATGCAAGTGATGCAAACACAAACAAATTAAGCTAGATGATCAATCAAGCAAAATGTACATGTTCAATGACAATCTAGAATATGCTTCCAACACACAATCACAAGATTATCTAGAAATCAAGACATGCAAATCAATAAGAACAAGGTATGATTATTCAATATATCACATTAAAAACCTAGTTCTTAGATCATGAAATAAAACCTAGAAATAATATGAGACACATCATATATTCATTTTCTAGAATCAATTTCACACAAAATCAAGTTTAGCACATATATGTTCAAAACAAATCACAAAGCTAAATCTCAATTAACAAATGATCAAATACCCCTAGCATATGATCTAACATGCTTCTCAACAAATTTCATCAATCAAATAGTAAGAATTAAAAGTAGATCAAAGATGAAATTGAAAAAGAAGAAGTTGAACAAACAACCTTGACCTCGGACTGAAAATCAATCAACTGAGAAAAATGGCGAAGTCAGCTACCTCTGGAAATGCTTGTTTAAAATGAATAGATATCAACATATGAGCGTGTGTGTGCATGTGGCTCGTTTTCCCGTTTCTATTTGTCAACCCGAGCTTTTTCACAATTCTCAACTATACACCAATAAGCCTTTTATTTTTCATTTCTTTTAGGCTTAGAATCAAAGAATTTTTTTTTTTTTTTTGATTTATTTCAACACTTCTTTGATTTTACTAACAAAAACATATACTCCTCATGGCGGCTTTCACTCATCACAATGGCGTAGCCCTTTCCTACATTGGGTGGCTTCACAACCAAGGTGTGTAGCCCTTTCCATGAGGGTGCTCATTGATTACTATGTAGTGCCGAAGCAAAATGGATACATACCAAAGGTCATCTATCATGTACTTAACAATAAACTTCTAGATGCATCCATTATCTACACATATTCAACCACAAAAACTCAAAAACTAAAACATAATAGAGAAGCATTAGTGCACTTTTCAAAAATAAGATTTTCAAGCTCAAGTGCATGATCTAGAAACAATAAAAGATACTTGTTAAAGATCATTACTTCTCAAGTGAGTAGCTCTCAAAGAAAATGATATTCAATTAAAGTTTTGCTTATCAAGCCACTCACAATCACACAAAGACATCAATCAACACAAATCATGCCAATGGACATTCTAAGAGTTTTAAACCTCTCTTTGTCCAAGGGCTTAGTGAACAAGTCCGCAAGTTGATTTTTAGTAGGCAAATGCTCTAGAGTAACAATAGAATGTTCAACTAGATCTCTAATGAAATGATGCCTAATGTCTATGTGTTTTGTGCGGGAGTGTTGAACCAGATTTTTAGAGATGTTAATGGCACTTAAATTATCACAATAAAGTGTCATTTTTCCTTGTTCTATCTCATAATCCTTAAGGATTTGTTTCATCCAAAGTAATTGTGTGCAAGCACTTCCGGCCGCAATGTATTCGGCTTCGAAAGAGGAAAGGGAAACCAAATTTTGTTTCTTACTTGACCAAGAAACCAAGTTATTACCAACATAAAAGCAACCGCCCGATGTGCTTTTACGGTCATCTATGTTTCCCGCCCAATCCGCATCACAATAGCCTACAAGGATATCATTGGTATCAAATGAATAAAATAGACCAAGACTATGAGTTCCTTTGATGTACCTAATGATCCTCTTGATGGCTTTTAAGTGAGATTCCTTGGGATTTGCTTGGAATCTAGCACACAAGCCTACACTAAAGCAAATGTCGGGTCTACTAGCCGTTAGGTAAAGTAGACTACTTATCATGCTTCTATAAAGGCTTTGGTCAACACTTTTCCCTTTTTCATCTTTGTCAAGTTTTAAAGTGGTGCTCATGGGAGTTTCAAAATCTTTTCCATTTTCTAGGCCAAATCTCTTAACTAGATTTTTAGCATATTTAGATTGATTCAACATTATGCCCATGCTAATTTGCTTTACTTGCATTCCTAGAAAATAATTCAACTCACCCACCATACTCATTTCAAATTCACTTGACATAACACTTACAAATTCATCAACCTTGGTTTTATTAGTAGACCCAAAAACAATGTCATCAACATATATTTGTGCAACAAAAATATCATGATCATGATGTTTGATAAACAAAGTTCTATCAATGCCACCTCTCCTATATTGGTTGTCAATAAGATATTGAGTCAACCTATCATACCAAGCTCTTGGAGCTTGTTTAAGGCCATAGAGAGCCTTTTTCAATTTAAACACATGATTAGGAGAGTGTGGGTCTACAAAACCCTTAGGTTGTTCAACATACACTTCTTCTTGAAGGTATCCATTGAGGAAAGCACTTTTGACATCCATTTGAAATAATTTGAATTTTTTTAATGCATGCAATGGACAACAAAAGTCTAATGGACTCGAGACGAGCAACCGGGGCAAAAGTCTCATCAAAGTCAACACCCTCCACCTGAGTGTAACCTTGAGCCACTAGTCTAGCTTTATTCCTCACAATCTTGCCACTTTCATCGGTCTTATTCCTAAACACCCATTTAGTGCCAATTACATTTATATCTTTAGGTCTAGGAACCAAGGACCACACTTCATTCCTCTCAAATTAATTAAGTTCATCTTGCATAGCCCCAACCCAATATTCATCAACAATTGCTTCATTAATATTTTTGGGTTCAATTTGAGAAGTGTAGCAAGCATAGGATATTTGGTTAGCGATTTGATTTCTTGTTCTAACCCCTTCATTTAAATCACCTATGATGTCTTCTTGATAGTGTAAGTTTCTAAGTCTTGGGTGAGAATGTTCAACAACTTGGTCATTTTGTTGATTATCATTTAAAGCATTTTCTAACCCTTGACTTTCAACTTCAACATGACTATCATTTTCATCCTCTTGACTAGAAACACTACTAGCCACATCAATAGGTGTTTTAGTGTCATTCAACATGTTTTCTTTAGGTTCATTGACACCATTATCATCACACAAATTTAGCATGCTAAGATCATCTATCTTTACATTGATAGACTCCATAATAGTCTTAGTAGTCAAATTAAAGACTCTATATGCACGACTATTAATAGCATACCCAAGAAAGAGACCAACATCACTTTTTGCATCAAACTTTCCTAAGTGATCTCTATCATTCAAAATATAACATTTACTCCCAAAAGTGTGGAAGTAACTCGCATTAGGCTTCTTGCCTTTCCAAAGCTCATAGGACGTTTGTTTTGTGCCGGGCCTTTTGAAAACACGATTTGACACATAACAAGCGGTATTGACCGCCTCGGCCCATAGGTTTCTAGGGACTTTCTTGCTATTGAGCATGACCCTAGCCATCTCTTGCAAGACACGGTTTTTCCTCTCAACAACACCATTTTGTTGAGGAGTTCTAGGTGCGGAGAACTCATGAGAAATCCCTAAACCATCACAAAACTCACTAAATTTTGCATTTTCAAATTCCGTCCCATGATCACTCCTAATGCGACATATTTTCTTGATATCAAGACCTTTTTCATTTTGAACTTGATTACAAAACTTTTTAAAGTAATCAAAAGCCTCGGTCTTGTTTCTAAGAAAATAAACCCAAGTAAACCTAGAGAAGTCATCAATGCATACAAAAATGTACTTTTTGCCATTAATGCTCTCGGTTTGAATTGGCCCCATTAGGTCCATATGCACAAGTTCTAAAGGTCTCTTGGTAGCTATGTAAGAATTTTTCTTATGAGACACTTTGGTTTGCTTACCTAATTGGCAAGGTTTACAAACCACCTCAAGCTTTTTACCAAAATTAGGAAGGCCTGTAACAATGCCATGTTTTTCAAGCTTTTTCAAATCTTTAAAATTCATGTGACCCAAACGTTGATGCCACAAATCAAGCTTGTTGCACTCATGTGTCATGTTGCAAGTTAGAGGATCTATCTCAAGACAATAGCAATTGTCTATAGACCTTTTGACACTTAGGACAACATTGCCCTTTTTATCAATTATAGTGCATACATTTTTGTTAAAGCTAACTTCTTTAAAAATTTCACACAAGTGAGTAATGCTTATCAAGTTAGCTTGTAACCCATCAACATACAAAGTATTGCAAAGTTTAGGCAATCCGGGGATACAAATTGTTCCTGTAAGGATTCCCTTTTGTTGATTGGCTTATTTCGTGGTCAAACCACAAGTTGGGGTTTGGTTGTAAGGGTAGTCTAGGTGATTAGTTGAAGATCAAAGACCCTTTCCAAGACCTCAAGAGGACAAGCACAAGATATATACCTTTGGTGCTTGTCCTCTTGAGGTCTTGGAAAGGGTCTTTGATCTTCAACTAATCACCTAGACTACCCTTACAACCAAACCCCAACTTGTGGTTTGACCACGAAATAAGCCAATCAACAAAAGGGAATCCTTACAATCTCCCCCTTTGGCTATTTCGTGACAAAACCACCACTCACAATGATTCCTCACAACAAAATAGAAACTACGGATCTATAATGATATTCTACAATACAAAGAGATAAGATAAAATAAACTTGAAGTCTTCAATCTCTTGTAGAATAATCAATCCCTGAAAAACAAGGTTTATATACTTTCCAATACAAGAAAAGGTGAGATGAATCAAGTGAGATAAAACAAGCATTTGCATTTAAGAATTTAAGTACAACATCATGCAATGTATGTATGTGCAAATGCTCCCCCTCAAAGGGTTACTCCCCTTCAATAAGTATTCTCCCCAACATGCACAATTGCTACTACAATTTGCAACTCCCCTTACCACAACCTACTCCCCCTTTTTGTCATGATATAGACAAAGGAGTAGTCCCCAATCGGGTCACTCAAGGCAAAGAGAGATAGTAGCATTCTAAATATTTGCATAATCAATATAAGTCACTTTATGCAATCTCAATTAATTGGAGAGAAACAAGGACAAGCACCAAAGGTATATATCTTGTGCTTACTTTGCCTTGAAGAGATATAGTTGCACACACACACAACATGCATAACTCTTATTCTTGAATGTTGTGTTTATATTTTGTGTGCATTGTGCTTTATTGATTATTCAATATCTCTTCTTGCATTAAATTGATTGCATCTTGTTCTATGAAATGCCATGACATGTTTAGGCATTAGGATGCAAAGTCATGAATTTTATTCATGCATGTTTGAATTGAGTGCATCTTGTTCAATGATAATGCCATGACATGTTAGGCATTAGGATGCATTCAATACCCACACTTGCACTTCATGATTAGTCTTAAGTGTGGTGTAATTCGTTTCCGTTTGTGTGATCGGAAACGTCCGCGCTTGCACGATGGTGTGCATGTCTTAGCGCGATGGTTGACCACTTGAGAAGGTCTCATTCTTCTCTTGGATAAGTGGTAGTTTTGGTTTGGTTGATTGGAGTAAGGTGTCTAGTTTTAAAAGATTGGATTTCAATGTTTTAAGTGTTTTCAAAACTGACCTTTGCATGGTCTTGTGACCATAACTTTTTACACAAAGCTTCAAAATGAGTTTTGAAAATTTCTGTACAAACTAGACACCCATACCTTTCCAACGGTATATTATTCGTAATATTTCATGACCGTTTGGATTGGTTTTAAAATCTCCAAAGTTACAACCAAAACAGGGCAACTCTGTTGTTGTCTGTTTCTGACCTTTGGTCACTCAATTGACCATAACTTTTTCTACAGACATCAAAATGCCATTCTGTAAAAATGAGTAGAAAGTAGACATCCATAGCTTTCCAATGATATATCATATGAAAGGTTTCGATGTCGTTTGGTCATGTTTCGAAGCGCTCGAATATTGAGTCGCTGCACTGACGCGAGTACCGCGAAAATGCCCATAATTTTTACATTTCTTCCAAAACGACATAGTTTCATTTGGGCATTATAAATACATATCTTTCTCATCATTTTGAGGGCAGAGCCACAAAATCAAACCCTAGAGAGAGAGGCTCCTTATTCTTGAGAGAGAAAGAGAGACTTGAGAGAAAAAGCTTAAAGATTACATCTTTATCTCTCTAAACCCATTCCCACATGCACAAATCATCATCTAGGTTCATCTAGCATGTGCTAATGCATGGGTCTTCTTCAACACCCATGGTATGATTTGTTGAACACTTTTATCTTACATAATTAGTGTTTCTACTTATCAATTTTATCTCATTTATTACTTGTATGTGTTTAGATTAATTTCTACATACATGATTGAGATTATGTGTTGATTGGGTTATTTATGTTAGCTAGGTTTTCATGCCTATTTTATATCTAGCTAATTAATCTCATTATATGATTGAGATTATTTTTGATAGCTTAATTAACTAGGTCATTATTGCCTAAAAGCTATGCCATAAACATTCTTGTGTGATTTATTTATAACTAGGTTGATAGATTGTTTTTTAATCAACTAGTTAATCTTTTGAATGTTTGTGGGTTTTTTGTGATAGCTTTGTATCTAGGATTGGTTATCCTTTACTTAGCTAAAGTTGTATGCCATGACATATAGCTATTTTCATATCTAGGATTGATTTAAATTGAATATATCATCATCCTAGATAAGCATCTAAGGTTCCCTAGCCTTGTTTGTTAATTGAATATTCATACATATTCACATAGGGTTGTGCATCTCTTTTGAGAGATTGAAGTCTTGTGTGATTGACCGGGATTAGGTCGGACACCGGGAACAGGTGGTCACATAAGCAATTGGACTAGAGCCACTTTTAAAGGCCCGCGTGGTAGAAGTGGGGGGTTATTGACCGGAGTGTTAGACGAGGTCTACATAGGTTGTAAACTCCATTTCAATTAGTGGATTTCGAGGTCCGAGTGTGGCGCACTAAACAGCCCGTGGTTTTTCCCAGTGGTTGGGTTTTCCACGTAAACATCAAGTGTCATTTATTATTTCCGCTTCTTATTACACTTGTATGTATTGTTGACTTGCTAGGGGTATTTTCGTAAAATTGACATGCACGCGAAAATTGGGTAAAAATTAGATAAAATCTATTCACCCCCCCTCTAGCTTTATATTAAACACGCCTCCAGGACTTTTCAGTTCCCTTACCAAGAACTTGCTTTTTGGTACCATCACCAAAAGTAACCCAACCTCCATCCTTTAAAACAAGATTCTTAAAGAACTCTTTGTTCCCGGTCATGTTCCTAGAGCAACCGCTATCTAGGTACCAAGAATAGGAGGAGTTGGCACGTAAAGCATATTGTGCAACATGACATTTAGATGTATCTTTTCTAATCCACACATTTTTCACAACATGCTTCTCACTCTTACTTCTAACATGCTTTGACTCAATGTTAGGCTTTTTAACATGCACATTGACCTCATTGGTCACATTTTCAAAAATATCAAACAAAGCATTATCAATTTTCTTATGCATAGTAGAGTGAGGCACAACACAAGATTTAGCAAGCAAGTCATCAACAACTTTTTCAACAACATGCTTTTCCAAGGTCTTCCTAGGTCTATTTCTATATCCATACATGGATGATTGCCTAGGTCCATTCAAAGACATATCATGAAAAGCATTATCAAGTTTGCATTTCCGAATATACTCAAAGCATCTAGGTCGAATGTGTCCTATCATATTACAATGATGACAAATAGGAATAAATTTGAGAAATTTACCATTTGCATTTGCTTCCAACTCCTTTGGACTTCTCATAATTTTTCCTCTTTGATGTGCAACTCTTGATGCTCCACCTCTTGCATTTGAGGTTGATGCTCCTTGATGTTTATGTTGTTGTGTTCTTCCATTGAACATCCTTGTTGATGAAGAGGCACCTCCGGTAGCTTTCATAGCTTTACCTTGAGAGAGTGTACCTACATTTGATTCAATGCTTGCTTTGACAAAAGTAGATTTGTTAGATGAAGGAGTCTCCTTCTCATTGATATAACCCAAACCTCTTTTGTCACATAGATGCTTTCCACTTTTAATGAGGGTTTCAACTTTATTAGAACTAGATGACATCTTGCTAATCACCCTATTAGCCTCATCAAGTTTCTCACGAAGCATCCTAAGTTCAATGGCATATTTTTCCGCTATGTCATCACTAAACATAACATCTTTACGTGATTTATCAAGCCATTGTTCATACTTTTTCTCTTGATTTAAATGCTCATTAAGTTTGGATTTAAGCATATTTTCAAGTTTCTTAGCATTAACAAGAGAACAATCTCTTTGCTCAATTTCATGCTTCAAGACACCAAGTCTATCATTGCTATCTTTTAGATTCAATTCTAGACTTAGGATCTTGTCTTTAAGTTCATTGAACTCCTTTGAGCCAAGATCATGATTCTCTAACTTCTCGTTGAGAGACATATTGACTTTGGATAAACGTTCATTTTCAAAAATAAGATCATCGATCTTTTTCTCATCTAAGTCAATATGTTCAACAAAAGAAGCCACATAGGAACACACTTCCTTAATCATGATTATCACAAACAAAAACACAAAACACTACAAAGAAAGGATCTATCTAAGTACGTCTAGACACCCGCTCTGATACCAAATGAAATTTCCCTTAAGTAGTAGTGAAATATACCTAGAGGGGGGGTGAATAGGTATAGGCTCCAAATTCTCCCAATTTAAAAAATAATGCGGAGCATATCAATGAAAATGCACACTTGATTTAATTTGACAAATTAATTGATTTCACTTATACAAGAGTTAATCAATTTACAAGATATGCAATCAATGAAAGATATGGAAGATAAAGAAAAGTAAAAGCAAAAATGAACACAAGTGTTTTAACGTGGTAAAACCTCAAAGAGGAAACATCCACGGGTTGATACCACAACCACCGGCAAAGCAATCCACTATGTGAAAAAGGACTTACACACTCAAGCTATCACTCATGATATCCACTCAAGCTATCAACTCCTAATCTACCCTCGGGCTAGTGAATCACCAAGTCTACTTCCTATCCGAGATGTGTCCTACACCTCTAAAAAGCAACTTCCTATCCAAGACGCTCACGTCTCTAGGAAGATTTCTTGCTTGCCTATCCGGATCCTTCCGACCCTAGACAAGACTTCCTTGCTTGATTATCCGAGTCCTCCCGACTCTAATCAAGACTTCCTTGCTCTATCCACAAAGCTTCACTCACTTTGCTAGAGACTTCAACCTAATGCAAGGCTATGATCTAAAGTGATGCAAGTGATGCAAACACAAACAAATTAAGCTAGATGATCAATCAAGCAAAATGTACATGTTCAATGACAATCTAGAATATGTTTCCAACACACAATCACAAGATTATCTAGAAATCAAGACATGCAAATCAATAAGAACAAGGTATGATTATTCAATATATCACATTAAAAACCTAGTTCTTAGATCATGAAATAAAACCTAGAAAATAATATGAGACACATCATATATTCATTTTCTAGAATCAATTTCACACAAAATCAAGTTTAGCACATATATGCTCAAAACAAATCACAAAGCTAAATCTCAATTAACAAATGATCAAATACCCCTAGCATATGATCTAACATGCTTCTCAACAAATTTCATCAATCAAATAGTAAGAATCAAAAGTAGATCAAAGATGAAATTGAAAAAGAAGAAGTTGAACAAACAACCTTGACCTCGGACTGAAAATCAATCAACTGAGAAAAATGGCGAAGTCAGCTACATCTAGAAATGCTTGGGGTTTGTAGCTCTCTTCAAGATCAACAATTTTGGTTTTTGAATCAATTGATTTCGAGTTCGTATGAGAGAGATATGATCAAAATACTAAAACTAAAAATTGGAGAATTCTGCAGAATTTTTGTGAAGTGTACTTCAAAATTCAACACACGTGTGAAAGGAAGGAGATGAGTTTAAAAGGAGGAGAGAGAGGAAATTTTCGAGCCAATCACCACCTACCATGTCACCCTCCCGTGGGGGGCGCGTGGGCCTCACGGGGGCAGAGGGCTCCGTTGGCCGTGGGGCCCACGGCCTCCCTCACGGCCAAGCCAAGTGGCCTCACGCGCTCCAGACCACTCTCGCGCGCTCCTTCGGTTCTTCAGCCGTATCTTGGGCATCCGAACTCCGATTTTGAATCCGTTTTCAGATTACAAACCGTGACTCCCTCACGCATGACTAAGACTACACAAATTTAAAAAATGATTGAGAAATCATCTCAGAAAATGACGATCAAGTCAACTCAACGAATGAGAACGAAAAGTAGCGTAGTTACATCGTTTGGACTCGAAACCTTATGAATGAGTAACCGAAACGACCGGAACTCAATAAGGTATTAAATAAGAACATGTTCAAGTCCTAAACACAAAATACACAAACAAATAAACATATATTCACACAAGCATGCCATATCAAAGAGATAGTCACAAAGCATACAATTCTACAATGTTTGTCAATACAAGATCAATGCATGAGCATACTATGAAGTGTGTGAATGTGTTATACCAAATGTTTGAACCACGATGCAGGGACACACATGTATGAATTGTGTGTGTGTGCGCTAACGCCTTGCAAGAGGATGGAAGTCAAGATGTACCTCTGACGCTTTTCACCTCTTGAAGACGATTTTTGCACTAGACATTGCTTCTTCACCTTTTAAGCTTCTTTTCTTCCAAGAACATCTTAAGCAATAACTAATACAATTATAGAGCGTTTTGCAATAGAATCAAGCCAATACAAATCATAAACCTTACAACATCAAAGAATATTTGTATTTCAATAGATGTTCAATGAGTTAAAGAGTGATCAAATATCACTATACAAAAATTACAATATACAAAAATGATCAAAAGAATGAATCCACAAATCACACTTTACAAATACTTGCTTCACTATACATCACAAGTGAATAATATGAAACAAGATAATATCATACACAAATAAAATATAAAAGACAAAGATATGAAGAATTAACACAAGAGATTTTTTTAACGTGGTAAAACCTCAAAGGAGGAAACATCCACGGGTTGAAATACAACCATTAGGGTACTATATATTGGATGATAAAAATAGAGAATCCACAAAGTGACCAATCTTTAGCTCACCCAACCTAGTGGAGTCTAAGTCTACCCAACCCTATTGGAAAGTATGAAATCCCTCAATGATGCGGAACCACCATATATTGGACAACACACAAAACCAACATCGATTGAAGATTAGAAATTCCTCAAGAGTGCATACACCTCCCGTGTACCCTGCTCTTTTGGAGTCTATGTCTAACCATACGCCTAGGCCTACCAATATAATAGCCAACTCCCTATCCAAGGCACTCATGCCTCTAGGGAGCCTCCCATGCATGACTATCCGAGTCCTTCCGACTCTAGCCATGACTTCTTGCTTGCCTATCCGAGTCATCCCAACTCTAGACAAGTCTTCTTGCTTGGCTATCCGAGTCATCCCGACTCTAACCAAGACTTCATGCCTTTTACAAGGACTTTCTAGTGTGATCATGTGAATGCAAATGATGCAAACAACCAATTGAACATATAACATGTGATCAATACATTCCATGGTACAAATAGACCTAAACATGTGATATCACAAGTAATAAAGTTTAGATGCAAAATACAAGAATAAAACCTAAAGCATGTGTAAACACCAAACACATAAGCTCAAAGTCTCATTCACACATACAACACTTGAACAAAATATATTCATGAAGTACAAGTTCAAGATGCTATCAACATACAATAAAATGCTAGATACATGAGATTAAATCAATCAATATTCTAGCCAAAAATATAGAGCAAGGATTTAAGATATAAATCAATTAAATCCTAGATAGCTCTAAAACACATATAAATACAATAATCCTAGATTTCATCAATTAAAGGATCAAAACAAATCTCAAGGTCATTTATCATAAAATTGATTCAATCAAGTCACAAACAACCTAAGATATCAACCTAATCACAATACAACTCACAATCATGTGAAAAACCTAGAATCATGGAAACTAGTTCACAAATGTCTCTAAATAGACTTTTTATTAGGATTGATTGTGAAGCTATCTTTCTCAATAGAATTCACCAAACATACAAGTATATATAGAAGAAGAAACCCCAAGCAAATTGAAGGTTATAAAAGAAGAAATCCCAAAGATAAGACCAATACCTTAGATTCACGAGCTGGTTCGGTTTTCTATGTAGAACCACCAGAAAAATCGATCAAATAGCTGCCAAACCACTTGGAAAAGGTAGAGGACTCGATTACGAATGATCTCCAACTTGAATTACTCAATTCCGACTCTGTATGAAGAAGTTATGGTGTTTGGAAGTGAGAAAATTGGAGAGAAAAATTCTGATGGGATTTTGCAATTTTTCTTCTTGAAAATGAAATGGAGGGAATTTAAAAGGAGGAGAGAGAGAGAGATTTTTCGGGCCAATCAGAGGTGGCCACGTCACCCACCCTATGGGGGGCGTGTGGGCCACATGGGACTAGAGGGGTCCTCTGGCCGTGGGTCCCATGGCTCCCACACGGCTTGGGCCATGTGGCCTTTGGCCACGCTTTCCTCTCGTGCGCTCCCTCACGTTCTTCAGCCGTATCTTGGGCATCCGAACTCCGATTTTGAATCCGTTTTTGGATTACGAACCATGACTCCCTCACGCATGACGAAGACTACACAACTTTGAAAAATGGTTGAGAAATCATCTCGGAAAACGACGATGAAGTCAACTCAACAAATGAGAACGAAAAGTAGCGTAGCTACATTGTTTGGACTCGAAACTAAATGAATGAGTAACTGAAACAATCGGAACTCAATAAGGAATCATAATAGAGCATATTCAAGTCCAAATACAAAAACACGGATGTAAGGATTCCCGTAGTTTCTAATTGGCTTATTTCGTGATCAAACCATATGTGGGGATCCTTGTAAGGGTAGCTTAGGAGTTGGTTTACTATTCGAAGCCCTTTCAAAGACCTCGTCTTGATAAGCACCGAAGGTAAATTCTATGTGCTTACTTATCTTGAAGAGATAGTTGCACACACTCACTTAGCATACTTGTTCATGTGTGCATTCTCTTCACATGTCACTTTACACACTAGCACTTTGATGTTGTATCTTGTTGTGTGTTTTTGTGTCTTGTAATTAGTTTCCCGATAGTGTTCAGAAACGTCTGCGCACGCACTAGAATGTGCTTGGTTTTGCGCGAAGACCGCCTATGGAGATGCACTTGGCATCTCCTTGGTTTTCACCTCTGTTGGTGATCAGCGGTCGTGATCGGTGGCCTGGCCGCCGAATGAAACCGTCGTTTGAATTCGGCGGTTGAATCGGCGGTTGTGTGGCCGCCGATCTGAAATGCCGTTTCAGACCTGATTGATTTTATTCTCGGGTTTAATTCAGCGGTGGGAACGGCGGTCACGAAACCGCCGAATGGAACCGCCGTTTCTCCCCTGTTTCTCCGGGAGCAATTCGGCGGTTGAAATCGGCGGCCACCGACCGCCGATTTAAACCGCCGATTGGCGCGTTTCTTTGAAACTTACTTAAACGACCTCACTTTGGCTTGGCACCCTATATATATGCCATTTTGTCTTTAGGTCAATCAAGAGAGTTCATATTCAGATTTCATACTAAGGATATTTTTCAAAGAGAAGAAAAATTCCAAGAACTCATTTTTAATTACTCAAACACTTTTTCCATGATCATCAATCATCATCTAGCATCATCTTAGATCATCTAGATGACATCTTGCATGGATTCTTCATCATACTTTGCTTGGTAAGCTTTTCACTAATATCTTACATATTTTGTGTTTCTCTTATCTAGCAATCTCAATTTAATTACTTGTATGTGATTTTATATACTTTGAATACAAGATTGAGATTAGTATGATGTATGTTTGAGAAGTTGTATTGTGCTAGCATATTAGGTTTTGTGCTTGATATTGATTAGCTAAACTAATTGACATGTCATTTAGTTTTGATATCTAGGATTGTTCTTAATTGCATATTAATCATCTTAGATAAGCATATAGGGTTTCCCTTGCTCTATGTTGCATTTTGAATATTCACATATATTCACTTAGGGTTGTATTCTCTTCTAGAGAAGCTAAGTCTTGTGTGTAGCAATCGAGATTAGGTTGCTTAGATCGCAAGCAAATTGGACTAGGTTCACTCATACCGGGATTAGGTAGGTGTGTGATTACTTCCGGGATTAGGTTGTAATCGTTTGCACATTTAGTGGATTCGAGGTTCGAGTGTGGCTTACTTACATAGCCCGTGGTTTTTCCCGTGAGGGTTTCCACATAAAAATCAAGTGTTAATTTAATTTCCGCACCATATTACACTTGCTTGTTTATATTATCTTGAGGGTAATTTCGTAATTTTGACTAACACGAAAAATTGGGTAAAAAGCGTAAAATCTATTCACCCCCCCTCTAGATAGCTTTATACACACCGTGCTATAATTAGTTTCAATGGAAACATACAAACATAAAGACACACACATATGCTGTTTCCTAGACATAGTCCTAGAACATGCAATAAGCAAAGTTTGTCAAGATAGTATAAATGCATGAGCATATATTATCAAGTGTGTGAAAGTGATACATAAATGATGTTTAACCATGAAGGAACACACAAGGATGTCATGTGTGTGTGTGTGTGTGCCTAGCCTTGTAAGAGATATGAGATCTTATATTACCTTTGATAATCAATGAAGCACATATCTCTTTGAAGCCGGCATCTTGCATGAATTGTGGCCAAGGCTTTCTTTGTCTTCTTAAATCTTCAACATATGGACCACTAAACATTACAAAAGAAACACGTTTTGATATGGAATACATGCCAACACAAACTATAAACCTAACACCAATCCTATATGATCACATCATATAAGGTGCCTCCATTCTTATAACACCATATGAGTAGTCTAGGATAAGAGCACCGTACAATACAAAGTGGACCGCAACTGTAGATTAACCACAAATAAAGTACCTAGCTTTATTTGCTTTCTATGGACTCTTTAGATTGCATGTCTCAAACTGAATTCCTCTGTATATGACATTCATATACTCAAATTGAGATTACATCTAGCTATCTTGGATGTTAGCATATATAATATAAACATATGAGTCAATTTTATTTGAATGAAATAACTACTTCTTTTATTATTGATTTTATAACATTTACAAATTACAAGCTTTATGGCATAAATCCCAACAGTTTTTTAGGCCTTTTAGCATCAAGTGTCGGCTAATTCCTGGAAGTCATTTTTTATTAAAGCTATGACTGTTTTCTTTAGTGATCAAATCTGTATTCTTTGGAAGAAGGTTGTGCATGTGGTGGTTTGGAGTGTGCGGTCTACTCGCAACCAGATTCTTTTTTAGGAGGAGGTGGGTTATTTCCGGATTGCTTTGGTGCTTGTTTGGCATGCAATTTCCAATGCTGATCAACTGGAGATCGGGTGTATGCGCAACAGTGTAGATGACCTTCTCATTTTTCGATGTTTTGGTCTCCATGGTCATCCTTATGAGCTACGATCATCAAAAGTGTGGTCTAGTCACCGCCTGGTCAAGGATGGGTCAAAGTTAATAATAATGGGGCTGCAATAGGTTCTCCAAGTGTTGGAGGTTGTGGGGAGTTTTTTCACAACTGCAGATCGTTTGTGAAAGGTTGCTTTATGTGGTTTTTGCTTTTGAGGCGGAGATCATGGCGGTGCCAATGGCTATTAACTATGCTTGGACTAAAGAGTGGCGTCGAAAATGGCTTGAGAGTGATTCCTCTTATATGGTTCAGTTGCTTTCTTCTTGTTTTGACTAGGTTCCTTGGAGTGTTAGGAAGTCTTGGATACGGTGTCTTTCGTAGATTTCTTACATGATTTTCAAGTTTCTCACATTTGCAGAGAAGGTAATCAGGTGGCAGATGCTTTTTCAAAGCATGCTTTGAGTTTGGAGATAGATTCTTGGTAGAGCTCTTTTTTGGACTTCTGTTTATCGTTGGTGGGTAATGATTGCATTGGACGGGAAACTTTTCGGTATCGTTAATGCTTTTCTTTTCTTTTGTTAGGGCCTACCTGCCTTTTTCGTTTGTTTGGGGTTCATGTCCCCTTGTCGTTATTGTTTGGTTTTTTGTTTCTCCTGGATCTTTATTTTCTTTTATCATTTATATATTTTTGGATACTGCTTTAGGGTTTTTTAGCATGTGCTTGTTTGCAATGCTTTTTCCCACTAGGTCAATCCAATTTTAGCAACAACAACAACAAAAACAAAAAACAAAAAACAAAAAAAAAACAAAAAACAAAAAAACAAAAAAAACTTAGCTGGAGCTATCAACCTCAATTAATTTGAGTCATGTTGATTTCGTCCGAATTATCATATTTAATTTAAATTATCCTTTATTAATTTAACATAAAGACATTTCTATCTCAACCTTAATTTCATAAAAATCAATAGTTATTATTAACTATTACAATTTAATTTTTTTTAATAACTATTTTTAAATAACCATTTTTATTTATTGTTTAGATTTTTTTTATTTTTTTTATCTACTGTTATGATAATTAATAAACTTTCTATATTTTGTATGTACTCCAAGAATACATAAAATAACTGTAGATCTAGAACATTACAACTAATAGAAGATCTCCAACTGTGGGAAAGGTTTGCTGGCAGCCTCCCTTAGAGGGTTTTTTCAATGTGAATACAGATGTAGCTCTAGATGAGGATAATAATGTAGTGGGTGTGGGTATATTGGTTCGTGACCATCTTGGAATGGTCCTAGATTCGTCTATGTAGAGGTTGGAGGCGGGTTACTCACCTCAAGTGGCGGCAGCTGTGGCTATGAGGTGTGGTATTGATTTTGCGACTAATATGGGGATCCTACCTACTGTTATTGAATCAGATGCCCTTAATGTGGTCAATTTGATTAAGTTAGGGGGTCATTGCTACGCGGATATTGGTTTGGTCTATAAAGACATTGGTGATCGTATCTTGTCTGGTGACATTTTTAGGGTTGAGTATGTTCCAAGAGAAGCGAATGTTGTTGCGCATACTCTTGCAAAACATTGTCTATTATTGAGGACATATTTTGGCCTGAGAGTTTCCCACCTTGTTTGGGTAATTGTATTATGGATGATATGCTAGGTTGTTTGTTGTCTTGAATAAAATATTTTTCCCTAAAACAATTTTTAAAAAAATAAATAAATAGAAGGTCTATTACTTTGTACATACTAGTTAACAGTAATACACATATTAGTAATGTGAATTATATATGTGTATATATATATATATATATATATATATAAGATATTTAATATTTATTTTATTGACATTTGAATTAAATGTTATATAATTATTTTGTGTTTTTATTTGATATTTGAATTAAATAATCATTTGATACCAATTATGCATTAAAACATTTCAATTTTCATACATTTCCTTTGAAAAAAAAAAAAAAAAACATATTTTTAGTCATTATATAAATTTACAGCAATTAATGTTATAATTTACAAAACATATATATGTATAGTATTGTGTTTAGCAATAACATTAACCAAACATTTGCCTCCGATTAACTTTAAAGTAGATTATTTCTTCTAAAAACTAAAACAATACCAAACTAACTCTTAAACATAATTCTCTTTAAAGTTTAAAATAAAACAGTAAAAAAAAACATATAAAATAAAACAAAAGGTTGGAGTGTATAGGAAGGTGAATGCCTTCCAACTCCTCCCAAGGTATTCTATCTTCTTGAATCCAAAAGGAGAAACGCCCACGCGGCCGTGCCAGGCCACTACTCACATTTCCTCATTCTCATATATTTTCTCTTTTCTTGGATTCCATGAATTTCTTTGTAATTTTTCAAGAAATTAATTTTAATTTTTGGTTTTTAAAATTTAATTATAGAAATATCCACATTGGCCATTGCCCATTGCCCATTGTTCAGCTGTCGCTAACGTGAACCTTTTAACTGCTATGGGTGTCAATATTTAATATTGGATTCAAATCGCCTGTCAAAAAATGGTATCCCAATTTGCATCTAACCAACTAATTGGGCCATGTGTATACAATCATTTGCTTTAAAAAAAAAAAAAAAAAAAAAAAAAAAAAAAAGGTGTACACATAGCCTAATTTGGTTGGTTAGACACAAATTGAGACACTATGTTTTGACAAGTGATTTGATTCCCTTAATATTTGCATGCAATACGACAGGTGATGTGAGAGCAGTTTTCCCTATATCGCAACATGTCTCCCCTTAAATAATAATTTGCATTAATTAATGATCAGGCCAAAAGAAATAAAGTGTGGCACAATTTCGATATATTTAGAGCATCTCCAATGTTAATGTGGATTGTGAAAAAATTAGATGCCACGTAGGATGAACAACCATTTTGTTAAAAAATTCATCTCCAATGCAACCTTTCTAATACAACTTCAAGCTGAGGTGGCAACTTTTTTTTTAGAGGTTGTCAACATGACTCTCTGATTTCAAAGGGTTTGTTGGACAGCCATCTTGTTGGCCCAGTCATCAATCACTCTTGTCTTCTACTTTATTTTATGAGTTCATTTTTGCTCACCCCCTTTAAGGGGGGGTGAGCATTACCTCCCTTCCCAGATGATGCCAAGTGTCCAACAATTAACTAAGGGTTAACAAGAAAATTATTATAAGGGTAATTAGGTAAATTAATAAAAAAATGAAATATAAAATTATTTAACAAATATTATAATAATAATAACTAATCTAAACTCAAACATCCAAATCCAATATTCATCATCGTCATCTTCCCATCATCTTTTCCAACATTCAAACCCTAGCCACCACCACCACTTCAAACTCACCAAAATCACCCCAACCACCACCCCTACTTCTCATTGCTAATCTCCTCCTCCTCGTCGATCCCCTTCTCTTTCTCTTACAATCTCTCTTCGCGCTCTTATTTCCTTTGACAGAGGGGTGGGCGCCGCCCCGAGGTGAAAGGATGGGTTTCACGACGGCCATTGGGGATGCGTTTTGGTTTTGGTGGAGAGACAGAGAGGCTGGGTTTGGTTTTGGGGTGGTGGGGCGGTGGTGGTTGGATGTGAGGCAAAAATGGGTGTGGTTATGAGATGGATTTGGTTGGATTTGAGGGTTAGGGTTTATTGATTGAAATGGATGGTGGTGGGTTGGTTTTTGGGTGTTGTTTGGAAAACCCCTTTTTTTTTTTTTTCAATTGATTTTCAATAAATTTGAACGTAGGAAAGAATATAACTTGTTTTCTACATTTGTTTGCTTTAGAATTGAGATAGATGGATGGTGGTGAGTTTTGTGATTGAAATGAATTTTCCAAATTTGTTTGCTTGAGAATTGAGATAGATAACCTGTTTGACCAGATTATTGGATTCTAGATTTTTCATTTTCCAGTTTTTATTTTTATTTTTTTATTTTTTTATTTTTTATTTTTTAACTTTGATTATGTTTTTGTTAAGAAAATAAAAATATTAAAAAAAAAAAAACCAGAAATAGGGATAAAATCGATAAAACAAACCTTAAAATATATATAATAATTAATTTGTTAACCTTGGTTAATTTATGAACACGTGGTAATATTTGGGGAGGGAGGTAATGTTAACCCCTAGTTAAAGGGGTGAGCAAAAATGAACTTTTATTTTATTCAACAATTCTAAAGTATATTTAAAGAGACCAATAATAAATTGACATGTCATTAAAAATATGTATTTTACAAGTGAAGCATTGGAGACCACTTTTTCATTTAGATGTCTATCAAGTTTAGTTACGTGCTACATATGAAGCAATTGACTTCACAATGTTGACATATCACAATTTTTTTCAAATGCAAACTACATTACCATTGGAGATGCTCTTGTATACTTGTTTTATTGCAGCCAACATTTGTCGTGGAGCTATGTGGTTCAAGTATATCCCATGCAAGTTTTTCTCTTACTAATTTCTACTATTTACATGCAATAAGACTAGTGCTGGCAAAACAGGTCGGCCCGTTTTGCGTAATGGGCCAGGCTGGGCTCAGCCTGTTAAGGAAACAGGCTGGGCGGGGGGGTGGGGAGGATGGGCTCGGCTTGTCTTAGCACCATGGGAGGCCGGTCTGTTAAGGCCGTAACGGGCCGAGCCCAACGGGCTTCAATTTTTTTTATTTTTTTTTAAAAACATTTTTTTTATACAATATTATTTTTTATACATTGTAATAATTTTGTGTAATTATTAACGTAATAATTTTAATATGAAATATAACATTTTTCATTTCATACAACACTTAATTAGTTTTCGATGAATAATATTTTTGTAATTTCGTATTAAATTTGTGATGAAAAGTACAAATTACAAATCATGATTGCCTCGTTAAAAACCTTACCAAGAAAAACCCAATGGGATAAAAACTTGGTAAGGGAAAAATAGTGCAATCGGAAAAAAAATAATTAAGTATTTACAATTACATCAGCTCGCCGGCTGGTTGCTACCGAAACTCTCTTCGATGGTCATGCTGGAGAAGTCATCCTTGAATTCTTCATTTTCCAGTTGATGTTGTTGTCTGAATCTTACATTTTGCCAATCCTTAAGGCATGTCAAAGCTTCCACCGCATCAGGGGCCAATGAACATCATCTTTCTTCTAGTATTCGTCCGACCGTGCTAAACACCTGCTCCGATGAAACTGTTGAAACCGGGATAGCAAGAACGTCACATGCTTATCTCAATAGAATGGGGAAGCTGTTTCTCTTGCTGCGCCACCATTTCAGAAGATCGTTGGTTGTGAAGTCATCGTTCTCCATGATGGAGTACTCCGTAGTCAAATATCTGTTCAGCTCCACGTGTTATCGTTGACCTTGACTTTGTCTCGGACTCGAACTTCCTAAAGCGCGAGAAGTTGTGGCCTTGTTAAAAAAAATTATCATGAGCTTCGATTGTTGTTGGGATTGTTGCTGAGGAGATGCCGGTTCCGCTGTTCCATCGCTGTACCTATTCTCATAAATAGAAAAAACCTCAAACATTTGAGATTTTAGTGTACTAAGATGTTCAGCAACATCCGATTCACTTAATCCCAGAGCCTCATCCAATTCTTTGGAAAAAACTTCTAAAGCATTAAATCTGAACCTAGGATCTACAACAATACCAAAGGCATGCAAAAGAGGAATTTCCCCCCAATATTTTACATAGTTTTTTTGCATAGCAACAACAGCGGAAGCTACCATCACATTTTCACTATATTGTCTAAGTAAATCAGCTATGTCTTAAAGTTTATGAAATGCAAGAGGAGATGTGGGGTAATAAACCCCGGAAAGTTCTACAGTAGTATCATAAAAAACTTTTAAAAATTCAACAAAAACATTGGCCACATACCAATCACCATCCGTGAGTTTTTCACGTCCGGTGTCGTTGGTAGTGTTCAAGTTATAAAAACTAGTAATTTCCGAAGCATATGGTAAAGCAAATTTCAACATAAAATATGTTGAGTTCCACCTTACCGGCAAATTTGTTTGGAACTTACGGGGTATTAGGTCTTTTGATCTACAAAATCTAGCAAACTCAGCAATTCTTTGGTTAGATGCCATAATCCAACCCAAAGCCCCCTAATATTGTCGATTTTACTTTCCACCTGCTTTAAACCTAATTTTACAATCAAGTTAATAATGTGACATGCACAACGGGCATGGAAAAAATTTCCCGCAATATTAGGGATGTTAGAATTAATGAAAAATTCTATAGCTTTGGAGTTAGCAGATGCATTATCCAAAGTAATTGACATGATGTGGTTATGAATGCCATAATCTTGTATAACGGACATAATAACCTAAAAAATATTTTGTGCAGTGTGTGAATAATCCATGACACGAAAACCAAGGAGCTTTTTTTGTAAAATCCATTGGGTGTCTACATAGTGTCCAGTGACACATAAATAATCTTGTTTTGAACGTAAGCTCCAGATGTCGGACGTTAATGCAATTGAAAAAGAAATGTTTTACAATTCATAAATCAATTCAGTCCTACGTTTTTGAAAAGTACGAATCAAATCACTCCTAGTTGTGTTTCTAGAAACAAGGACATATTGGGGGTTAAAAGCATTATTAATAAAATATTGAAAATGGGGGTTATCTTGAAAACCTATGGGTTGGTCAGTTGCAGCGTAGTACAACACCGCTTGCTCTCTGACTCAGTAGGGGTCATACTGCCATGTACTCACAGAACCATCTGGGTTCTGCTGCAGTTGGATTTGTCAAGTTGTATCGACTTGCCCATAGGAAGCCATGCATTTGTCTCTATTTCTCTTGAGATGACTAGTTCCCTTAATTGAACCAGTGAGTACAGATTGACAATACTTACATTGGGCAAGATCAACTTCAATACCATATGTATTCTTTACCATTATAGGGTCAAAGCAATCCCACACTGTCGATTTCTTCTTCTTCTTCCTCTTCTTACTCGAATTCAGTGTCGAGGAAGAAGGTCCCGCACCCGTAGTACTAGGGGGATCGAGATCGGTATGGAACTCACCAAATAATCGGTTGATCTCCTCATCCAGCAAATAGTCGCCGGGGTTCAGGTTTAAGTCTTCAGGATTCATTTTCCTAAGATTATAATTAAATAAATGATTAAATGTCACACATACAATTATACATTTATACAAATAACAAATTAAACATACAAAATTACAAATATATAATTATACATTTACACAATTAAACATAGTAATTAATTTTTTTTAATTATTATTTTGTTGTTAAACTCTAAAAACAAAACTTAATCATTCTAATATATTATTAATTTCAACAATTTAAAAAAAATGGAATTAATTTTCTAAAAAAAACATATTCATCAAAATTTGCATTGACAAATACTGAATACTCTATCCACTAATTTCTCAAAGTGACTTGTCGGTACCATATTTTAAAAGTTCTCAGTATGTAACTATATGTGCGCAAACTTAATATTTGATATTATGGTGCCAACTTTGAAAATTTTATTAATTTTCAAAGTTGACATCATAATATCAAATATTATGATGCGCATCTTTGGTTTCGAGACATGATTATGATGCCAAAAAAACATAATCATTAATATATTATTAATTTCAAAAAAATTTAAAAAAAATTGGAAATAATTTTTCTACAAAAAAACATATTAAGTTTGCACACATTGCGTTACACATTGTGTTCTACTGCAAGGCATAACAGAGAGTAAAATCTTGAATATCTTTGCATTGACAAAAACTGAGTACTTTGTCCACTAAATTCTCAAAGTGACTCGTCGATACCAAGTTTATAATCGTAATCATCAAAATTAAGATTGTAATGAACGTCCAGAGATTTTTTCCATCTCAATGACAAAACATAAGTTTTAACAGAATCTGAGATGCTGTTAAAACCTGTGTTTTGTTATCTAGATGGAAGAATCTCTGGACATTCATAGGTAGGACTCGTTACTTGGTAGGACTCGTAACTTTGAGAATTTTGTGGACAAAGTACTCAGTATGCAACTATATGTGCACAAACTTAATATTTGAATTTTGATATTATGATGCCAATAATTTATATTATTAATTTCAAAATTTTTGCAAAAAAAAATCAGAATTATTATTTTCTTCTTATTTCTTCTACTTTACAAAAAACATAATCATTCTAATATATTATTAATTTCAATAAATTTAAAAAAAAAATCGGAATTAATTTTTCTAAATTATTATTTTCTTCTTAAACTCTAGTTACTCTACAAAAAAAATAAAAAAAAATAAATAAATAAATAAATAAATAATCATTCTAATATATTATTAATTTAAAAAAAATTTAAAAATTCAGAATTAATTTTTCAAAATTATTATTTTCTTCTTATTTCTTAAACTCTACAAAAAAAAAAAAAAAAAAAAAAAAAAAAAAAAAAAAAAAAAACATAATCATTAATATATTATTAATTTAAAAAAAAATTAAAAAAATTCAGAATTAATTTTTCTAAATTATTATTTTCTTCTTAAACTCTAGTTACTCTACACAAAAAAAAAAAAAAAAAAAAAAAAAAAAAAAAAAAAAAAAACATTATCATTCTAATATATTATTAATTTCAAAAAAATTTAAAATAATTCGGAATTAATTTTTAAAAATTATTATTTTCTTCTTATTTCTTCTACTCTACAAAAACAAACATTAACATAATCATTCTAATATATTATTAATTTAAAAAAAAAATTTAAAAAAAATCGGAATTAATTTTTCAAAATTATTATTTTCTTCTTATTTCTCCAACTCTAAAAATAAAATTAAAAAAAAAAAAAAAAAAAAAAAAAAACACATAATCATTCTAATATATTATTAATTTCAAAAGAAAATTAAAAAATTTGGAATTAATTTTTCTAAATTACTATTTTCTTCTTAAACTCTACACAAAAAAAAAATAATAATAATCTTTCTAATATAATAATAATTTCGAAAATTTTGAAAACAATTAGGAATTAATTTTTTTTATTATTATTCTGTTGTTAAACTCACAAAAAAAAAAAAAAAAAAAAAAAAACATAATCTTTCTAATGTAATAATAATTTCGAAAATTTTGAAAAAAATTAGGAATTAATTTATTTTGTTGTTAAACTCACCAAAAAAAAAAAAACATAAAATTAACATATTACTGACAACAATATCACACATACTATTATACCAATCACTAAATGCTAAATAATAATAATTACTATATAAAAAGTTATTAATAACAATTAACAAAAGTAGAGAAGTAGACATACTAACCTTAAATTGGAGGCTTGAGAGTTGAGAGTGTTGAATTAATTAATCAATTGGATACCTAACAACATAACAAATAATAACATTAGTTATAAACATACTAATAATAGTTAATAATTAAATAACAAATGAAAGTTAATTAAAAAAAAAAAAAAAAGACAATACCTTAGAGTAAGAGCCTTAGAATCTGTAGAGAGTAGAGACTAAAGAGTGGGAGGTATGTAAATATATAATAAATAATGTATAGTGTATAGTATATTAGTATAATAGTATATAGTATATAAATAATATATTAAATAAATAAAATAAATTACAAAATAGTTGAAAGATAGAGTGAGAGATGTTGGAGATTGTAGATAATAGAGAGAATAAAAGAGTAGGGAAGTAGAGAAAATGTAGAGAATGAGGTGAGGGTGACGGGGGTATTTATAGGAAAATGTTAGGTAAGGGTATAATTGGAAAAAATTGTAAAAGATTTAAAAAAAAAAAATGTAATTTTTAAAAGTTTTGGATATATATTTTCCTCCCCCAACGGTCACCTGGTTAATTACAAATGTTGTATGTATAAATTCGTCAACCTGACACGTCACCAAAAGAGCCAATAAAAGACTGCCACGTCACTCATTGACCGGGTCAAAGGAGGGAGTGTGACAAGTCAGAATGACAATAGCTCCAGCCAAAAGGGAGTCAAAGATATGGTCGCCGAAGCTAGATATCTACTCGCCGAATATAGAAATGTGGTTGCCGAAGATACGATACCCAGAAGTAAAGGTACTCACTGCACCAGTATACTGGGCCTAAACCGACTCGGCAGAAACACAGAAATAAACCCTAAACTCTTAGAAGACCCAGAACAATGAGGAATCATAAAAAGGAAAATAGACTTAGATCCGCGACAAGAAGGGAATCCTAGTACGAATCAAAGAGGGAAACCTTCCACCCACACGGCTAAAAACAAGGGGAAACCCTAATTAAACATGTATAAATAGAACCACCTATCCCATGAGGAAGGGGTTCGGAAATCGAGAGAGGGAAGAGAGCAATTGTAAGAGAGATCAAAGTGTGTAACAAGGCAACAAAAACCTAGTATTATTCTTCTGCCCTCAGGGGCGCCGTGGTTTTTTCCCATTCAAGGGTTTTCCACGTAAAATCTGTCTTTTGCATGCGTTCTTAATTTTCTTGTTTTATATTAAATTGATATAATTGTTTAGTGCGTGGCAATCCAAATTTCACCGTCAACAATTGGCGCTAGAAGGAGGGGGGTGTCTTTGAACAGGAACTTCGAGGAACCCTTGCGAATTAAACAACATGAACAGCGACAGCGACAGAGATGGTAACTCCAGCGGAGATCTAGTTGTTGAACCAACCACGCCGACGGGAGACAGGGCGGTGACGATCGGGGAACAATCGGCGACAACGCCAGGAACTAGGGCAGCTGACCCCGGGATTCTGCAGCACTTCCAAACTGCATTGGTAAACTTAATCAGCGAAGCCAGCAAAATAGGGCTTTCGCTCCCCATAGGGTTGGGAGTATCATCTCCTTACGATTTAACCACTCCTGGAATCCATCCGCCTGGAAGGCTACGATCAGAAGTTCACATTGCAATCCCCGATACTCAAGCAAGACAATCCATTGAGGAGACTCCCCAGGACCACACTGAGGATTTCGAGGGGAGAAAACAAAGGAAGGGAAAAGGTGTGATGAATGAAGAATCCAGGGAGGAGCGAGACCAGGCGCGAACACATGGGGTCAATTCCAGTGACACATATCAACGGAACCGGCGGAGACACCGTTCCATCTCATCTGAAGATAAGAGTCCTCGTCCACGAAGGGAATTACGATCCAAAAGAGTGAAGCGAAGAAGATCCGAGAGCACAGAAGATCGAAGAAGCCCAGATGAGAGAGGCAATCATGGTAGAATGACAATCAAGAGTAGACTCGATCCCGTAGGAGAACCAACTGGGCAGCGAGATGTCACCCTACAAGAGCTATCAAGAAAAGTTTCAGCGATGGCACGAAGGTATGGTCGTAACGTATCTTCGGATGATGAGTCAGATAGCCCATTCATCGAAAATATCGCTCGCACCCAATTTCCAGACAGATTTAGAATGCCAACCATTGAGCAGTACAAGGAGAACAGGGATCCGAAGGAGCATGTTCGTCGATTCCGTAACATTATGGCCCAGTACTCATCCAATGATGGGCTGTTATGCCTCACCTTCCCGCAAACGTTCGGCGACCTTGCCTCTAGGTGGTTTGGAAGACTTCCACCTGAAAGTATAAATAGTTTCTCAAATCTCAGCAGAGCATTCATAAGGCAATTCATGGGGAGTGTCCAAAGAAGAAAGTCACTCGCTCATCTATCCAACTTGAAACAGGAACGTAATGAGTCGATCAAGAAGTATCTAGCGAGATTTGGGAAGGAGGTTGCTCAAATTGAAGACGCCAGTGATGTAGCTGTGATCGCCGCATTCACCAATGGGTTACAAAGTGGGCGATTATCCTTTGACCTACGAAGGGAGAGACCAAAAACTTATGAGGAGATGATGGAAATAGCTGGCGACTATGCACTGGCGGAAGAAGAAGAAGTAGCGCAAGGGGGTAGCTATGTGCATGGACACAAGCCTGACTCAAAATCAGACCATAAGGATGACAAAAAGACACAGTCACGTGATCGCCAGAGAGATGAGAAGGGCCAAAAGGGACATCCAAGGGAGAGCAGAGGAAACGCTCGAGCCAGTAGGTTTCGAGGAAGGTACAACCACTACACCCCTTTAACTGGCGATCAGGAGGAGATACTGTCTGTGGTAGAAGACAAAGGACTCGCTAAATACGCCCGGCAGTAATCAGCAAATGCTAGGAGAGATACAACTAAGTACTGCCGATTCCACAAAGATCATGGGCATGAAACTTCAAAATGTTTTCAGTTGCGCGATCACATTGAAAGCTTGATCAGAGATGGGCACCTGAAGGACTTTGCTTTGAAGGGGGACAAGCACGGTGGTTGCCAGGATAGCCGCCAAGGAAACGGGCAGGAAAGGAAGAGTCCAAGGAGAAACAGCCCTAGCGCAACTATAAACACCATTTTTAGCGGACCTCATACTGGGAGGAGCAATCGAGAAAGGATGTTAGAAGTCCGTGAAGTAATGTATGAAAGCAGAAGCATGGAGATCAATTCTGTGCAGAGAAACCCCAAGAAAGGAAGAGAAGGACATGATCCCATAACATTTACAGCAGAAGACTCAGACGGAATTGATGTAAAGCCTAACGATGCAATCGTCGTGGGGGTTCGAATAGCCCATAGGGATGTCCTTCGGGTGATGATTGACAACGGAAGTTCAGCTGATATCTTAAGTGCCAGAGTATATGATGAGTTACGACTGGACAGGAAAGATCTTGAACCATTCCATGTGCCATTAAAAGGATTCGGTGGCACAGAAGTTAGATCGTTAGGAACTGTGAAGCTGCCGGTGAGATTTGGCACAGCACCGTGCCGGCGAACAATCCTGTTGGACTTTGTCGTAGTTGACATCCATAATTGGCCGTATAATGCTTTGCTTGGCCGACCATTTCTTAACAAAGCTTGAGCTGTTACTTCAACCCATGCGTTGAAAATAAAATTCCCTACAGAATTTGGTGTCGGAGAATTGAGAGGGTCACAGGAGATGGCTCGCCGCGCCAACCTATCAATCTTCAAAGATAAAGCAGGGATGGAAACCTTGAGCATATTCGAGGTAGAACAGGGAAGTGCAGGAAGATAATCCGAAAAACTTCGAACTGGACCCAAGGGACAAAACGAGCAGAGAGAAGGAAGAACCAACTGAGTCAGTTGTTCTAGATGAAGCGGAACCAGATAAAACAGTAAAGATAGGAGCAAGGCTGACTGAACAAGTTAAGAAAGGTGTGACAAGCTTGCTGAAGGAATATAAGGGGATTTTCGCTTGGTGCCACGAAGATATGCCAGGGATTGATAGAAGCGTAATTTCACACAACCTGGCTGTGAATGAAAAATGCAAACCGGTTGTGCAGAAAAAGAGAAGCTTCAACCCAGAAAGAAGTGCAGCAATAAAAGAGGAGGTATCAAAGTTGCTCGCCGCAAGGTCAATTAGAGAAGTTAAGTACCCGGAATGGGTGGCGAATGTTAACTCTTCGCCTTCGGCTTTCCATTGAATGATCCATCCGGTGTGCTATTTATACTCCGTCAGTGAGGGCTTCTCCCTTTTCAATCTACATGGCATACGTACACGAATATTAAAACTCATCAACTTGGCTCAAAGCATATGATCAAAGCTCTAGTGGCGCACATAGCAATATCAGAATTGAATTCTCGTCGGCCTGACAATGGAGGATGTGCGTTGACTTCACCGATCTGAACAAGGCCTGCCCCAAGGATAGCTTCCTGCTACCAAGGATTGATCAGTTGGTCGATGCAACAGCCGGACATGAGACATTGAGCTTCATGGATGCATATTCAGGATATAACCAGATAAAGATGCACAAGCCAGACGAGGAGAAGACAGCGTTCACCACAGACCAGGGGTTGTACTGTTACACAGTCATGCCATTTGGCCTGAAGAACACTGGGGCAACTTACCAGCGCTTGGTCAACAAAATGTTCACCAGGCAAATAGGGAGAAATATGGAAGTTTACGTTGACGATATGCTGACAAAAAGCATCACAGCAGATAGACATACAGATGACCTGAGGGAAACATTCGATGTGCTGGTTAGGTATGGAATGAAATTAAATCCAGCAAAATGTGTATTTGGCATACCATCTGGGAGGTTTCTCGGATATCAAGTACATCAAAGAGGAATAGAGGTGAACCCTGAAAAAATCCAAGCACTAGCAAAAATGGTCTCGCCAAGAACTTTGAAGGACGTCCAAAAACTCACGGGGTGCCTAGCATCACTGAGCAGATTCATAGCCAAGTCAACAGACCGATGCCTACCATTCTTCAAAGCTCTAAAAAAAGGAAAGGGAGTCGAGTGGAATGAGGATTGCGAAAAAGCTTTCCAGGCCTTGAAAGATTACCTTGGATAGGCATCACTGCTATCAAAACCAGAAACAGGAGAAACATTGTACATGTACTTGTCCGTCTCTGAAGCAGCCACAAGTTCCGTACTAGTAAGACAGGAAGATGGGATCCAGAAGCCAATATACTACACCAGCAAAGCACTGTTACCAGCTGAAACAAGGTACTCGCCGGCTGAAAAAATGGCACTCGCTCTAATAACAGCAGCAAGGAAGCTAAGGCCATATTTCTAGGCTCATAAAATCGGGGTATACACCAACTGCCCACTAAAATTAATCCTGTAGAAACCAGAAGTATCCGGTCGATTAACAAAGTGGGCGATCGAGTTAAGTGAATTCGATGTAGAGTATCTCCCAAGGACAGCAATCAAAGCACAGGCAGTGGCAGACTTTGTAGCAGAGTTCACCGAGCCAAGCATAGAGGTGGCGAGAATGATGGTGGAGCAAAATAAGAAAATATTCAAATGGCAACTCCGCGTCGACGGCTCGTCAAACACGCACGGTAGCGGGGCAGGGGTAGTAGTGTCAACCCCGGAAGGAGATTCAGTCGAATGTGCCCTGCGTTTTGACTTCAAAGCTACTAACAATCAAGCTGAATACGAGGCACTCATAGCAGGTTTAAAAGTTTGCACAGTCCTAGGGGCAGATGAGGTAGAAATCTTCAGCGACTCTCAAGTTGTTGTCAATCAGGTACTGGATGAATACCAGGCGAGAGATGAAAGCATGATCACCTACCTGGAATTAGCAAAGGAACTGTTAGGAAGATTTAAAGAATACAGAATTATTCATGTCCCCAAAGAAGAAAACGAGCAAGCAGATGCCTTGGCCAAATTGGCATCTGCCACAATCAACATCTGGCCCAAAAATATATCCATGATCCGCCTATTGCAGCCGAGTATAGTCAAATCAAAAGAAGTAGGGGCAGTCTTTGGCGAGAGGAACAGCTGGATCACACCAATCAAAGAATATCTCGTCAATGATGTACTCCCAAGTGACCCATTAGAAGCAAAACAGTTGAAGTACAGAGCTACAAGATATTCAGTACTCAATGGAGAACTGTACAAAAGGGGGTATTCAAGGGCACTGCAGAGATGTGTTGGACCTGAAGAAGCAGAAAGTATCCTGAGAAGCATACATAGTGGAAATTGTGGGAACCACGCTGGGGGTGTCAGCCTAGCCCACAAAACATTAAGACAGGGTTTTTACTGGCCAACACTATTCGCCGACGCCAAAAGAGTAGCAGCGAGATGTGAGGCGTGTCAAAAAATTGCCAACAACATCCGTCAACCACCTGAACTTTTGCAAAGTATCACCTCGCCGTGGCCGTTCGCCATGTGGGGAATTGATTTAATCGGCCCAATGCCAACAACAACTGGAGGAGCAAAGCACGCCATAGTAGCCGTGGATTATTTCACGAAGTGGGTAGAAGCCGAACCATTGGTACATATAACAGAAGCGAACACTATAAGCTTTATAAAGAAAAACATCCTGTACAGATTCGGGATACCAAACAACATCATCACGGACAATGGGACCCAATTCGATGGTAGGAAATTCAGGGAGCTTTGTGACAAGTACGGCATCAACAACTACTACGCCTCCCCAGCACATCCGCAGACGAATGGCCAGACTGAAGCAGTAAACAAGATCATAAAGCACAACCTGAAAGCTAAATTGGCAACAAAAAAGGGCAGCTGGGCAGATAAATTACCACAAGTGCTCTGGACGTATCGAACCACAGAGAGAGGTTCAACAGGTGAGACCCCATATTCCATGGCATATGTGTAGGGAAAAATAATAACAAAAGTGGTAAACGCAGCGGAAGCGATACTAAAAACGATTTAGTGACTTTTAAAATTTTTTCCTTTATGAACCTTAAACCCTTTTAATCAATAAACATGCATATATATTAACAAAAGTAAATTACCTTTTGTCGCGTGATCCGATTGACTTACGTCGATGGTAATCCGCAAGACCTTCAATCCGAGCACGAACGTGGATCACCTAGGAGCGTGGTCTCCCTTTCCTTTGAATTGCAAACCTGTGAATGGACCAAACAAAAACTTTCTTTTCTTTGTTAGTCACAAAACAATCAAAAGAATGTCAAAATTATTCCGGTCACTTTTGAGTTCTCAATCTTATGATCGAAACTCGCGTGAACCTAGATCGATATCGTATACACAAGCTTATTGATGATTAAGCAATAGTATACTATCAAAGAATAATTTCACACTCCTTTTTGTCTTTCTAGAATAAAAACTCTCTTAGAATTAAGAAGAAGACGAAAGAAATAAAAACTCAAGCACCAAAACTTATGGTGGCCGAACCCTATAAGAACCCTTATATAGGTTGGCCGAATTTTTTCTTCTTTTTCCTTTAGGGTTGCCGAATTCTATGTAGTCTTAGATTAGGGTTGGCCGAATTTCATCATGTCACTTATATAGGGTGACTAAAATTCAACCCTAATTCTTTTCAACTTTATAGACTTCAAACCCTAATCCAACTCCTTGATTTTTATTCTTTTATTTTGACTAAATAAAAAGACTCCTTATTTGATTAAATAAATAAAACTAATTTATTTATTTCCTTGTCAAACAAGTCTTTTACTTTTAGGAAAGATTTGTTTCTTTAATTAAACAATTAATCAATAAATTAATTAATTCTTATTTAATTAAAACAAATGAAACAAAATAATATTTTAGGTTAAAATTTTAACCTTGCCGCCCCACTTGTATAAGATTGGGCCTAACATTATTTTCTTATTTCATTTAATCCATTGGACTTTAAATGAAAAGCTCACATGTGAACCAGACCCATTCTTACTAAAAGAAACAAGCCCACATGTCTTTCATTAATATATTAATATAATTGAGCAGCCCATTACTTAAATAATGTGCAAATTATATTCTTAATATATTAAATGCAATTCTAGATGGACCCTTAAATTGGTCCGGTAGAATATATCAAGTGATCCATGCAAGTCCGTGTGGATTGGGGATCTTGGCGGGCCATTTAAATTTAAGCTTCAATAGACATAACCTACTCACAATCAACAAATGATTCACTTAGGTCCGATCCATTAATTTTAACTCATTCCACTAAAGAGCTAAAACTGAACTCTTAAATAAAGATAGAAAAGGAAGATGCTCCTCATTCATACCCTAGACAATCATATAGGAGATAGTGTATCCTCGTAATTAATATCAGTAATCGCCAAGAGTTCATAGACCGCCTATAACTCTCCAAGTTACCATATTTACTCATATGACCACGTTTTGAACTTGGATATTTTGACTTGTCCAGAAGCCATGTTTTCAATAGACACTATCGAAAACTCAACGTTGAGATTTAATATCCAATTACCTCAAAACATCCATATGATGATATTATACTCTCATTTAATTAAATGGAGCCACGATGTCCATATCTATAAATGAAGTCCTCTATCGATTAACAAATGAATATCACCAAACTATCGAGGATAGACTATGCGATATAATCGTACTCATTGATAACTCAAATGATATCACTTGCAACCATAAGTCCATCATTTATCTCAGGATTAAGATAGACTCTCCGATTGTCCTGATAATGAAAAGACTATTATCTATTGACGGTTCTAGATAAAGCTTTTCATTGTGATCCAGTTTAATGCACCCAGTGCACTAGATCCATTTGCTCAAAGACACTCCGATGATTTTAGACTCATCATATCTCATTTGATCCCACTCAAATGCTAGCAAAAGAATTCTACAACTTTAACAAGATAAAGGTGCCCAACCTTTAACTTAAGTTGTGAACATTATTCAAGACTAACTAAAGAATTATGTCTACCACATACATATCCAGATGTACGAACAATTCTTCTTTTCCCATAGTCTTTAGACCTTATGATTATTTACTTTGACAATTATAATATAAACTATAAATGCTATACGATTTGTTAAACCATAAATCACTTTATTAATATGAAAAAGATTGTTAATTACAACATTACACTCTTGCTATTGAGCATAATCCTAACAATCTCCCACTTGCGCTATAGCAAATGTGTCATATCTCTCAAGCCTATATTCTCTAGATGCCCATCGAAACTCTTCTGAGGTAGAGCCTTTGTGAAGGGATCCGCTAGATTTTCTGCTGACGCGATTTTGGTAATTGTCACGTCACCTCTTTGAACAATCTCCCTTAAAAGATGATACTTTCTTTCAATGTGTTTACCTCTCTTGTGACTTCTTGGTTCTTTCGAATTAGCCACTGCTCCACTGTTGTCACAGTAGATAGTGATCTACTTATTCGCACTAGGAACCACTTCTAAGTCAATCAAGAATTGGCGGAGCCAAACAGCCTCTTTGGCAGCTTCGCATGCAGCAACATACTCAGCTTCCATGGTGGAATCAGCAATACAAGATTGCTTGATACTCCTCCATATAACTGCTCCTCCTCCAATAGTAAACACAGCCTCTGATGTGGATTTTCTGGAGTCAGAATCTGATTGGAAATCAGAATCTGTATACCCAACGGGAACCAAATCCCCTCCAGAGTATACAAGCACACTATCTCTCGTTCTCTTGAGATACTTGAAAATATGCTTGACTGCCGTCCAGTGATCAGGACCAGGTTTCGATTGAAACCTGCTAACTATGCCAACAGCAAAACAAATATCTGGTCTAGTACAGAGCATTGCATACATGAGACTTCCAACTGCCGAGGCATATGGAACTCTACTCATGAATTGCTCTTCATGCTCATTCTTAGGAACTTGTTCCTTAGAAAGCTTGATTCCATGTCTGAAAGGTAACATACCTTTCTTGGAATCCTGCATGGAAAACCCAGACAAGATCTTGTCTATGTATGAAGCTTGGGATAATGCAATCGTTCTATTCTTTCTATCCCTTATTACTTGGATACCTAGAATAAAACTTGCTTCTCCTAAGTCCTTCATATCAAATTGTTTTGCTAACCATTCTTTTACTGATGTCAATACACCTACATCGTTTCCAATGAGTAGTATATCATCAACATAAAGAATCAGGAAAACCAACTTGTCGCCTTTAATCCTTTTGTATACACAAGGTTCGTCAGGATTCTGAATAAATCCAAAACCTTTGACAGCTTGATCAAACCTTATGTTCCAGGATCTGGATGCTTGCTTTAATCCATATATGGATTTCTGCAACTTGCATACCTTATCCACTTGGCCCTTTTCAATGAATCCCTCTGGTTGCATCATGTAGATGCTTTCGTCAAGACTTCCATTTAGGAAAGCTGTCTTGACGTCCATTTGCCAAATCTCTAGATCTAAAGATGCTGCAATGGATAAGAGTATCCTAATGGATTTAAGCATGGCCACAGGAGAGAAGGTTTCCTCGTAATCGATACCTTCTTTCTGTGTATACCCTTTAGCTACCAATCTAGCTTTAAAGGTTTCCACCTTTCCATCCATACCTCTTTTCCTCTTGTATACCCACTTGCACCCAATGGGTTTTATCCCTTTAGGCAAGTCTATAAGGGACCAGACTTTGTTATCGAACATAGATTCAATCTCGGATTGCATTGCCTTTTGCCAATGGCGACTATCAACATCCTCCATAGCTTCCTTGTACGTATAGGGATCATCGTCGTCCGGGAGATTCTCCACTGATTCTCCCAGACCGATGTATCTTTCGGGTTGTGTTCTAACCCTCCCACTACGACGAGGAATGGTAGGTTGTTGATCTTGTGTTGGATCGGAACTTACAATTGGGTTAGGTTGTGTAACCTCTCGTGGAATTGTATCTCTTGACATCTCATTCAGGACAATTCTACTTCTAGGCACAAAGTCATTAATATAGTCCTTTTCCAGAAATTTATCATTTGTCGAAACAAATACTTTAAGATCTGAAGGACTATAGAAATAATATCCTTTAGTTTCTTTTGGATACCCTACAAATATACATGTTTCTGAACGGGACTCCATCTTTTCTGTCTTTCCTTTTAACACATGCGCAGGACAACCAAATATCCTTAAGTGTTGTAAACTAGGCTTGCGCCCAGTCCACAACTCATGCGGTGTTTTAGGAACAGACTTAGATGGTACATCGTTTAGAATGTATATAGCAGTTTGTAAAGCATATCCCCAAAAAGAAATAGGAAGCGTTGAATAACTCAACATAGACCTAACCATATCCAAAAGAGTTCTATTTCTCCTTTCTGCTACCCCATTCTGTTGAGGTGTACCTGGTGCAGAAAACTGAGAAACTATCCCATTATCAATAAGATATTGCTGAAACTCACCAGATAGATATTCTCCACCACGATCAGATCTCAAGATTTTTATGTGTTTCTCAAGCTGATTTTCCACTTCAGCTTTGAATGCTTTGAACATGTCAAAAGCATCCGACTTATGTCTCATGAGATACACATAACCAAATCTCGAGTAATCATCCGTGAAGGTGATGAAGTACTCATATCCACCTCTAGCTTGAATGCTCATAGGTCCACATACATCAGTGTGTATCAATCCTAAACATTCAGTGGCTCTTGCACCTTTGGCAGAGAACGTCCTTTTGGTCATTTTACCTTCCAAACAAGATTCACAAGTTGGTAGATCATCAACCTTTAAGTCACTCAAAGGTCCGTCACATACCAATCTTTTAATCCTATTAAGGTTAATATGTCCTAAGCGTAAATGCCAAAGGTAGGTTTCATCTGTTGATAATTTTACTCTTTTATGATTAGGTTCCGTTATTTCTGTGTCTAACGAGTGAGAGATATTTCTATGCAAAAAGTATAGAACGTTTTCCAATGTACCTTTGCAAATAATTTTGTCATTCTTACTAATAATAAAAACTTTATTAAAAGTAACCGAATATCCAAATTTATTCAAACAAGAAACTGAAATTAAATTCCTCTTGAATTGAGGTACATAATAAACGTCTATTAAATCTAAATGCCTTCTAGAATCCAAATAAACTCTAATATCTCCCACTGCACTTGCAGACACTAACGTTCCGTTGCCCAAGCGCAAATTGATTTCATTCTTACTCAGCTTTCTCCTTTCTTGAAACCCCTGCAAGGAATAACAAACATGATTAGTGGCTCCTGAGTCTATGATCCAAGAATCTGTAGAATCAGCCAAAAAACATGTTTCAAGATAATTCAAATTACCTTCTTCCTTCTTGTTCTGGGACTTTGGGCAATCTCTCTTCCAATGTCCCTTTTCACCACAAAGGAAGCATTTCCCTTTGATCTTGGTTACTTTCTTGGTCTCCTTCTTGATAGGCCCAAGTTGCTTTTTCTTCTGTTGTTTCTTGACCTTTTGACGGGCCTTAACAGTAGCAACTTTACCAACCATATGAATCTCTTGACCTTTGCCTTTCACAAGGATCTTTTCAGCACTTTGAACATCTTGCATCAGGCCTTGTAAGGTGTATTCCTTTTTGTTCAAAGTGTAGTCCAATTTGAACTGATCAAAGGAATCTGACAATGAATTGACAACCATATCAATCTTTGTCTCACCATCTATCTCAGCGCCATGCAGTTCAGCAATGTTGAGATGTGCTATGACTTTCATCATGTGATCTTTCACAGCCTGTCCAGGTTTCATCCTAAGATTCATAAAAGCAGTCACTGCCTCTCTCTTAGTCGTCCTAGACTTCATAGCAAACATCTCCTCTAGAGACATCATTATATCAGCAGCGGACTCCATTCCTTCATGCTGCTGTTGCAACACGTCGGAGATAGTGGCCATAATGTAACATTTTGCCATATCATCTGAAGTCTTCCACTGCTCATACTCATCTCTATACATTATGCTAGATTCATTATTAGTAGCAGGTGGTTTAGGAGTAGTTAGAACAAACTTATGTTTTTCACTTTGCAGCAACAACCCAATTTTCCTTTTCCATGTGACATAATTATCTCCAGTTAAAGTGTTATCTTTCAGGATGTTCATAAGTGATGGGGTCATGATTTCTGAATTAAAACAAAACATATATAAGTAAATAATCATGATAAAGCACTTTTAAATATTTATCTTGAATTAAATAAATAACTCAATCATAAAATTCAACGGTGATCTAACACCTATAAATGTTACGCCTCCTTTGGGAGTTCGCACCATTTACTAGTTAGACTAGGTCCCACCTAATTGTTAACATAACAACCAGCGTTTTCAATTTTAGCCTTGCAATTTTATTAACAAGAACTCTTGGGAGGATATCAATAAAATTACATTGAGTGTGTTACCAAGATATCGACCCTCAATTTTCTCTCACGAAAATCCCTCCTTGGGGAGTAGATCTCGTTTGAGTCCATTGTCTAGTCTATCCTTGTAAGGAAGTATGTTGCTAAATTCCATTAATGGACGCCCCTTGGGGGGATTACCAATAAATAATAAAGCTCAACTAACCTTGGAGGCCATAGGTGTTACAAAAGCACCTTCTCCCACTCAATTATTTAAGGCGTGTGATTAAATCCCATAGAATGATTTACCGAGTTATCTAGATGCCAATTTAGATACCTAAATCATTCAATGCATGTTCATACCAAAAGAGATATATGCGTGGCACTCCTATTCTATATGTCATGTTATCATACAATAACAAATATTGTAATATTTAAGCATAAATTAAATAGCAACAATTTTGGCCCATCCTAGAAAAACAAGTAAATTACAATTGTCAGGAATACAAGATCTTCAAGTGGCCCATCAACCATACGCTCATCCTTCGGCCCAAACCCCATGGGCGTTCACGACCCACAACCCCACAAAGGGGCTGCCGTGCGCAGCCCATGAGGACTCCAGGGCTGCCGTGCGCAGCCCACCAAGCTTGGGCTTGCCATGCACAGCCCAATCCACTCCTAGGGTGCGCACGGTGCTCGTTCATGGTTCCGGTTGCTTCGTTTTGCTTCGTGTCTTCGAATCTTCAAGACCTAAACATATTACGGCAGTATATATATAATAAATACTGCAGCATTAATTTTTTTTTTTTTTTTTTTTATTCACTGCAGTATTTTTACAAACAAAAACTGCACATACCAAAAAAAAATAAAAAATCTGCAGTAACCCTAAAAAAAATACTGCACATATAAAAAAATAAAACCTAGCAATCTACCAAGAAGGAATTATGGCGATAATAGACCACCCTTCTTGTTACAACTCCGAAACAAAAATTACATTGAAAATCTAGGGCCAAAATCGAGCAATAACAAACCACATAAAACATATATAAATCCATACATCACATGTAATTATATATTTGAATACCTAGAGTGCCATCTCTTTCTAAACATGCATAATCACAATAAAAAGAAATAGATCCACGTATATATACGTTAATTAATTAAAAGGGTTCAACCTAGGCTCTGATACCAATTGTAGGGAAAAATAATAACAAAAGTGGTAAACGCAGCGGAAGCGATACTAAAACGATTTAGTGACTTTTAAAATTTTTCCTTTATGAACCTTAAACCCTTTTAATCAATAAACATGCATATATATCAACAAAAGTAAATTACCTTTGTCGCGTGATCCGATTGACTTACGTCGATGGTAATCCGCAAGACCTTCAATCCGAGCACGAACGTGGATCACCTAGGAGCGTGGTCTCCCTTTCCTTTGAATTGCAAACCTGTGAATGGACCAAACAAAACTTTCTTTTCTTTGTTAGTCACAAAACAATCAAAAGAATGTCAAAATTATTCCGGTCACTTTTGAGTTCTCAATCTTATGATCGAAACTCGCGTGAACCTAGATCGATATCGTATACACAAGCTTATTGATGTTAAGCAATTGTATACTATCAAAGAATAATTTTTCACTCCTTTTTGTCTTCTAGAATAAAAACTCTCTTAGAATTAAGAAGAAAGAAAGAAATAAAAACTCAAGCACCAATTATGTGGCCGAACCCTATAAGAACCCTTATATAGGTTGGCCGAATTTTTCTTCTTTTTCCTTTAGGGTTGCCGAATTCTATGTAGTCTTAGATTAGGGTTGGCCGAATTTCATCATGTCACTTATATAGGGTGACTAAAATTCAACCCTAATTCTTTTCAACTTTATAGACTTCAAACCCTAATCCAACTCCTTGATTTTTATTCTTTTATTTGACTAAATAAAAGACTCCTTATTTGATTAAATAAATAAAACTAATTTATTTATTTCCTTGTCAAACAAGTCTTTTACTTTTAGGAAAGATTTGTTTCTTTAATTAAACAATTAATCAATAAATTAATTAATTCTTATTTAATTAAAACAAATGAAACAAAATAATATTTTAGGTTAAAATTTTAACCTTGCCGCCCCACTTGTATAAGATTGGGCCTAACATTATTTTCTTATTTCATTTAATCCATTGGACTTTAAATAAAAAGCCCACATGTGAACCAGACCCATTCTTACTAAAAGAAACAAGCCCACATGTCTTTCATTAATATATTAATATAATTGAGCAGCCCATTACTTAAATAATGTGCAAATTATATTCTTAATATATTAAATGCAATTCTAGATGGACCCTTAAATTGGTCCGGTAGAATATATCAAGTGATCCATGCAAGTCCGTGTGGATTGGGGATCTTGGCGGGCCATTTAAATTTAAGCTTCAATAGACATAACCTAATCACAATCAACAAATGATTCACTTAGGTCCGATCCATTAATTTTAACTCATTCCACTAAAGAGCTAAAACTGAACTCTTAAATAAAGATAGAAAAGGAAGATGCTCCTTATTCATACCCTAGACAATCATATAGGAGATAGTGTATCCTCGTAATTAATATCAGTAATCGCCAAGAGTTCATAGACCGCCTATAACTCTCCAAGTTACCATATTTACTCATATGACCACGTTTTGAACTTGGATATTTTGACTTGTCCAGAAGCCATGTTTTCAATAGACACTATCGAAAACTCAACGTTGAGATTTAATATCCAATTACCTCAAAACATCCATATGATGATATTATACTCTCATTTAATTAAATGGAGCCACGATGTCCATATCTATAAATGAAGTCCTCTATCGATTAACAAATGAATATCACCAAACTATCGAGGATAGACTATGCGATATAATCGTACTCATTGATAACTCAAATGATATCACTTGCAACCATAAGTCCATCATTTATCTCAGGATTAAGATAGACTCTCCGATTGTCCTGATAATGAAAAGACTATTATCTATTGACGGTTCTAGATAAAGCTTTTCATTGTGATCCAGTTCAATGCACCCAGTGCACTAGATCCTTTTGCTCGAAGACACTCCGATGATTTTAGACTCATCATATCTCATTTGATCCCACTCAAATGCTAGCAAAAGAATTCTACAACTTTAACAAGATAAAGGTGCCCAACCTTTAACTTAAGTTGTGAACATTATTCAAGACTAACTAAAGAATTGTGTCTACCACATACATATCCAGATGTACGAACAATTCTTCTTTTCCCATAGTCTTTAGACCTTATGATTATTTACTTTGACAATTATAATATAAACTATAAATGCTATACGATTTGTTAAACCAGAAATCACTTTATTAATATGAAAAAGATTGTTAATTACAACATTACACTCTTGCTATTGAGCATAATCCTAACAATATGGAGCTGAAGCTGTCATTCCGTGGAAACGTCATTCTCTTCTCCAAGGGTACAACTCTTCCAACCAGAACTTAACCTTGATATGCTAAAATGCGGTCTGGATGATTAGAAGAAAGAAGAGAGACGCACAATAAGGAATACTGCGTACCAACGAGGCGTAACCATATTACAACTCACATGTGCGTGAAAAGAGTTCTCGCTTGGGTGACTTAGTGCTGAAAAGGGTGAATCCGGGAACAAGAGACAAAGCTGCAGGATCACTCGCGACAAATGGAAGGGCCTTATCAATTACAGGAATTTTGCTGGCCACGGGGCATATCGCATTACTCGAGAAGGTTGTTGGCAAACTACCCCCGCCCTGCCATGCGCAGTACTTGAAGATATATTATCCTTAACTTGTTTCAAAGTTTAGAGCCTTTTCAACCTTTTTAATTATGTCTTAGATAGTTTTGTTCGTTTTAGCATTTTCTTTATGCTATGTTAACAAATGTTGCTGGAATATTCAATAAAAGATAATTTATGAACTGAGAAATTCGCGTTTTCACTCACCAGTCCAAGGGCATTCGCCATCGCAATATCGCTAACAAACTTTACATAAGACGAGTTTCATACTCGCAGCAACGTAACTGCGAGAAACAAAATCCCAATGTTGCAAAAGCAGCGATCATCCATTACGGGAAATAGAATCCCTAAAACAGAAAGCCAGCTGAGCAAAACAAAACATGTTAAAACTTGGTGTATGGTCGGATACGTCCTGACAAAATACTAAGTACAGTCCAAATAAGCAATGCAGCTGATAGCTATAAAATACGCTAAAAACTTGGTGTATGGTCGATATCGCCCTGACAAATGCTGAGTAACGCCGAAAACCTCAGCAATGGCAGCTGAATAAAAGCTATCAAATTGCTAAAAAACTTGGTGAAAAACTAAGTAAAGCCAAAATCAGCAAAGGCGCTGAACAAAAATGATATATACAAAAGAATTTTATAACTTTGTATCATTTACAAATGAAGGAGCAAAAGATAAAGTATTTACAGTCCTAGACAGTAAAAAATCCAAAAACTCAACCAGCTGTATGAGGGCCCTCGCTGTCTTCCTCATCTTCAATCTCTTCGTCCGAATGCCAGATGACTTCCCATCCTCCTTTGGCATGAAGGCTCATAATCCCTACCAGCAACAGACCCAAGTCAGGCTCAGCACCAGAGCCAGAAAAACTGCCCTTCTGACCTGAATAGTAATATTGGGCACTCTTGCTGGGGATTTCTAAATGCATAGGATGAGGTTCATCCTGTTTATAACGCAGTGGG